>CM037455.1:20305500-20813000 GCA_021014325.1 Plazaster borealis | reverse complement strand
TGAGTTTTAGAAACATTTATTATAGAGCCTGACCCTTCTCCATAACTGTAAAACAATCTTCGTAATGCATTGAACTCTGTGTTGTCAGTAATAAGAATACTGGTGTCATCAGCGTGTTGAATAATTTGATATTGAACAAGTTGCCCTGGAAGGATCACACCTTTAACTCCATTGTTACCTCTGATCAAGTTAGCTAGGCCTTCAACACATATGGCATATAAAAGAGGGGAAAGCGGGCACCCCTGTCTTATACCTCTGGTCGCTTGAAAGGGCTCGGTAATGAAATTATTGACATTGATGGTAACCGTGGGATTGCTGTATAAAATTTCAATCCACCTTCTCAAAACCTCGAATTCCCATTTTTGCATCATGGCAAACATATATTTCCATTCAATACGGTCAAAAGCCTTTTCTTGATCAATGCTAACAATGGCTGCTTCTTTATTATGTAAATTCACATAATCAATGACATCTCTAAGAATCATCAAATTGTCTTGAATATTTCTCCCTTGAACACCACAGGTCTGATCTTCATTGATTAAATTAGGTAGAATGATTCTAAGACGTTTAGTGATGAGTTTAGAAATTATTTTATAGTCAACGTTCAGTAGGCTGATTGGCCTCCAATTCTTCAGATCACTTCTTTCACCTCTATTTTTAAAAATTAACCTAATTAAGGCTCTATTCATAGAGTCTGGTAATCGACCTTTTTTGAAACAGTAATTTACCAAATCAAGAAAATCACTCTTTATGAGATACCAGTTACTTAAATAGAATTCGACCGTTAGACCGTCTGAACCAGGCGCTTTGTCTTTCGCCATATCTTTGAGCGCTAAAAACAACTCTTCCTCAGTGATCGATTTCTCTATGTCTTGGACAACGTCTTCTTCAAAACAATACGTCGAGACCGTTTTTAAAATTTTCTGCAAATGGAAATTGTTAATTCCCTCTGAAGAAAAAAGATTGTTATAAAACTTCCGAACAATATCCACCATTTGAGAAGGTTCATTAGTAACTTGCCCATCCGTATTTTTCAATTCTTTAATGAGATTGTTTTTCTGTTGTTGCTTTTCAGTTGAAAGAAAGTATTTGCTCGGTTTTTCCATATCACACTTATTTTTTATG
Organism: Plazaster borealis; assembly: GCA_021014325.1. Lineage (NCBI taxonomy): Eukaryota > Metazoa > Echinodermata > Asteroidea > Forcipulatida > Labidiasteridae > Plazaster > Plazaster borealis. The sequence continues at coordinate 20,811,875 of CM037455.1, read as the reverse complement.
TGAACTTTGACCTTAACTTTTCCCATTTAGTAGTCTCGTATTCTTTAATTTTACTCTCTATTTCTTCAAGTTCACAAGAAACGTCTTCAGAGGTGTTAGTAATGATTTGCTGGTACCTTTTCTTTAACTTTTCTTCTTCTTTACGTTCTTTGTACATTTTTTCTCCATCATAATCTTTAATCTTATTGTAATAATTATTATTATTATTATTATTATAATTATTATTATAATTATTATTACTATTATTATTATTATTATTATTATAATTATTATTATTATTATTATTATTATTATTATTATTATTATTATTTTTTTGGGGGGGGGGGCTGGGTGGGAGGGCAGGCGGGGGAAAACACATCATTTGGTGCCGGGAATTATTATTTATCGAACCACTCATTTGTGCATTTTTTTCGATCTCATCGGGGAAGGAGGCCCCCCCCTCTGGTTACGCCACTGTAAGGCTGGGTTTGCTATAGACATATCACACTGTTATTGTTAATCTCACACTGTGTATACATTTTCAGATGAAAGTGTACCGGTATTGCTGTACGTTTATTTCCTAAATTATCATATTATACTTTCAACAGAAAACATAGACGGCGCCAATGTTCAGTTTGTTTTTTGTCTAACGTGTTTGTTGGAATTTTTACGTCGTTGGGAAAGAACAGCTGCGCTGATCAATGTCACTGCATTTTGGGCTCGATATATGGCATGATGTATCCCCCACCCCATTGTGTCTCCATTGTGTGCTGGGAATCTCAATCTCAGGAATTCTTTTGATGATTTTTTTTGTGGGTGGGTGTACTTCTGTACAAAAGGAAAATACTGTGTTAAAATATGGGATTTGTTGGGGGGTTTTGTTTTTTTGGGGATGACTCTATCTGCAACATACTGGGCACGGTGTGTCACTGAGTTTGTTATAGGATGCACCCCACTAAATAAGGAGAAAACAGAGCGTCGAGCTCATTAATTTTTTGTAGGCCCTCAAAATATTCTATATTAGACAGATTTGAGAGTCCCAAAAAGGGATTTCAGTGTAAAAATGTTGCCCAATTGTGACCTGGGGGTTGTTGACTTCCAACTGGATGTATTTTGGATGACATAGGCCCTAAAAAAATGGTCCTATTGGCTGAGAGGTGTAGGGACATTTTTCAAGATTGATGCTCCGACGTTTGGAAAATAACACCGGTGTCGGTGTTTTTATTTGGAGGGGGGGGGGGGGGTAACTCGACGGGCCCAGAGACTCCCCATATCAAATTGAGCAGAAAATAAAAGTTCAATAGTCAATTTATAATTTTCCCTTTACTGTAAAAAGCTGTGAGACTTCTAAGTATTTTTCGTGTATTTTTGAATATTTAGCATTTTGCACTGTATGCTATGGGAGTTGATTTGGGGGGGTGCACCCTGAAGTACTAGTCTGAAATGACAACATTTTTAGCAATCAAACTCTAGTTATTTTCTTACTAAATTGTTTTTGCATACTAAAATAGACCGTGTCACTTTGTTGAGAATGACTCTGTACAATCCAGGGCCTTTCAGGCAGGCAAATATAATATACTGGCCAAACGAGGAATTTTACATTTTTTGGTCATAATTTCCACATCAATTCAGGAGTTATAAAAATAATCAGCTGAACAATTTTTAAGGTGTGCCCCCTTTCTTCATATCAAAAGTTGATCAAAATTGTACGCTGCGTTTTCCATGATAATGTAAGATTGTGCTTTCTTCCATTGAGCTGTGAACAAAATTAATCAAACCTCCTTGAAGTTCAGGTCTGGTTTTTTTAAAAATATGTTTTTAACACAGGGTAACATTTAAGGGAGGCACAAGGAGGTGCACCAGTTTTTTCCAGGCACTTCTGACCAAATAAAACTGCAGTTTCCGTTTGCATTTTTCTTAAACAAGCCCCTTTTCAGCGCCTTTGTTATGTAATCCCCTATTTCTTTTAAGATAATGACGCAAGTGCATAAGAACAAATACATGATCTGCGTGTAAAAGAAAAAACATTTTTTTAGACATTGAAATTATCACAATAAAATGTAACATTTTACTCTGGTAATTGTCAATAACAAAAGTCCATATATTTATTGGGACATCAATTGGGGGCACATCCCCCACCCCTTATAGGTACCGGGGGCCCTTGGTCAGGCTGACCCGGAGTCCGTGTGAAAAATACACAAAAATGGGTCAAACTGACGCAGAATCTGAGTTAAAACCCCATTTTCAACCACTTTCCGGGTCATCATATCCCAGAAATGGGTCAGGCCCCCTGGGACCCGGAAACCTGCTCAATTCTGACCAGGGAGTTTTTAGAGTGTACTAAAATATAAGTGAGATTGAACGGAATTCCATCCTCACCTTCTGGTACATATCCAGGTATCTCTGTTGATGCACCGCTTCTCCATCCTCCAGCTCTTTCTTCATGTCTTCGATATGCTGCTTGAGAGAGGCCGAAGTTCGTTCCTCGCTTTCCAGTAATTCTTGTCTCTCATTTATTGTGCGTTCACTCTGCACAATATCCTGCTCCAATGCCTGTTAACAACGATCATGGTATGGGATTGCATCGTTTTCCAGCTTCTTCTCAGCATTTAAAATCCTAATGGGGCTGGGAAGCTGCTCCACAAAGTAGGCTTATGCTTAAATTTGTTAATAACTCCGCCCATGAATGTTCAAAAAAAAAAAAAAATCAGGAAGTCCACCATCCAGGAACACATGACAAAAGATGGATGCACTGGGTTAGCTCGTAACCACGAAAATTTCATTGCAAATTAATGCATGCCTCAGCTCCAGCGGGAGCTTCTGTGTGTAAATATAACCAAAGGGGTCACGGCTTCTTTTTTTTAAAGGTGATTAATTGGACCATGTACTCGATTTCATGGAGCTGCAGCATAAAAATAATAATGCTTTAAAGGAAACTAGTCGCAAACATTGGTATTGGTATTTCGGCTGACATTATTTTTTGTTTGCCTTTTTAGCGGTAAACACGATTGTTTTGTGCTTAGCTAGTTTGTTTCCCCTTCCTTTTCGTTATTCATTTTATACTTTTTATCAGTTGTTATTACTTTAGAAGCTCTATAAAATTGAAGGTCATTTTCTTTGAACGAAGCATAATGTTCATCGCTCCTTTTATTCTTCTTTGACAATAATTACAGCAATTTGGTGCAAATCCTTAAACTGGGCCTGGGGCTGTGTCGTCATGATCAAAGCAGTCCTGTGGCTGTACATGGAATTATCAACTCTCCCCGTATCATCTATGGAGAGCGCACGCGCAGTTCAAAATTCCATGTGCAGCAGGCCTTTGATCATGACGACACCGCCCCTTTAACTTGGGCCAGTTTGTCGAGTGGTATTAAAGTTAATCATTACTTTGTATTTCGTTAACGGACAGAAACGAACTATTTTAATACGGGACTTAAGTTCGACGGGAGGTTACTCACCTTAATTTGATCGAGAAGAAGCTTAATTTCTTCATTTTTCAGGTTCCGTAACTTTTCCAAATCTCTCTCTTTTTCTTCCTCAAAGTGCAGGATCCGGTCAGTTTGCTCTTGTATAATCTTTTGCAATTTCAAGATGTAAGAGTTCGATTCTCGTAACTGTCTTTCTTTCTGTTGAAGGGGCGTCAGATACTTGTCAGCTGATAAGAAGGGTTGTGGGCACATGTGAGGAGGGCGATCGGGGATGGGTTGTGTCGACTCGGAGTGGTTCACTTGTGTCTTCAAGCGGTTTGCTGACGGTGGTGGGGTCTTCTTTGCGGGGCCAGATAAACCAAAGAGATGATGCGTCTCAGCAAACCCATGTCTTGCAGCAGTGGAACCCTGAGCACTGGCAGTTGCAGAGGCCTTGTTGCTGATCAATTGTTCTTTACTTTTGAAATCACTGATTGGAGCGACACCTTTGCTGGACGCCACTTCTGTCAAATCCTTTTCGGAATTATCATCGCTGCTTGTGCTTTGACTGATAGATCTTCTGATCTTCGTAGTTTTACCATAAGATGGTTCGGGTTTGGGGTTGTTAGAAGCTACCTCGGTGTGCAGATTGTCCTGACGTTTAAATCCAAATTTCTGTGTTAGGGGTTGTGCTGGGTCGGACCTGGTACGATTTCGGAGCTGTGATGATTTGTTCTCGCGTGGTTTGATTGCGTGGTTTGTGATCTGCTTGATCCCGGCATGTCCGTCATCAGCATTGACTGCTTGAGATAAACCATCTTGTTCTACAACATCCACTGAACCGTCTCTGTTATGATTTTCATCCATATCTATGATCGAGGAAAGAGCATCAAGGGTGGTCTAATTATTTACCAAGATGACATATCTTTGACTGTCAAATTTGAAACTTTGCATGGTGCACTCTAAAAACTTATTGTTAATTTGAACACTTTAAAGAGTGCGGTGAGTGACATTTCTTTGATAAGTTAAATTCATCTGATAATGGAGTTATAACTTTATAGTATGTTAGATGTAACTTTGACAATGTCAATTTAACTTGTTCATGTTAAAATCTAACCTTTATAGAGTTGTCACTGACGCACTCTTTAATGTGAATTCAACACTTTAGTTGTAAGAGTGTGGGAGTACAATCAAGTGAGGTTAGTGGTGACACCATGTACATACATCTCTTTGGTTAGTAGTGGTGCTTCTGAGAAGAACCGGCGGTTTCTTTGAATGTCCACTTTTCTTATTTCATTAACCTTTTATTCCGTTTAGGCTATAATTATTATCATGTATATACTTGACTTTTTAGTCTTAGGACTCACAGTAAACCCCTTTTTAAAATGTTAAATCAAACTGTTTAGACCATGTGACATGTGACATCACATGTTCACAAAAGACCCATATAGCCTGGAATTCCTGCATGCACACTTTGTACACAGCCTAATGGAAGAAAACATCAAATCTTTCATTTCACGGAGATTGCACTGCACTCTTAAAACTAATTGTTTAATTTAACACTTTAAAGAGTGCGGTGAGTAACAAATCTTTGTAAAGTTAGATTCATCTGATTAAAATTCAGTTACAACATTATAGTATATTAGATTTAACTTTGACAATTGTTCGTGTTGTTAAAGGGTCTGTATACGTTTGGTAATGACTCTGAAATTAATGGCAATAAAAAGCTTTGGATAGTATAATGCATTTGAGAAACTTTTCACTTAAAAGTACTGCGGTTATAGAAAAAGATATCACTTTTTGTCCCCACAAAATTGAATCTAAGAAGCGTTACTGACAGTAACGTTTCTCAGATTGTGTATTCAATTGCACATTATTCTTCCTGCGTGGACATAACCGCTCCAGTTTTTCGGCAATATCTCAAAAACGCTACCACCTTTTGAAATGAAATTTTCACAGGTTAGTTGTATGAAATATATATATCTACAGTTATATAGGATTGAAACAAACAGTGGGTTCCGATTACCAAACGTATACAATCCAATTAAATCTAACCTTTATAGAGTTGTCACTGATGACCGCACTCTTTAAAGGTATCGTACACGTTTGGTAATGACTCAAAACAAATGTTAGCATAAAAACTGAATTGGTAACGATCAACGGAGAGCTGTTGATAGTATAAAACATTGTTGGAAACGACTCCCTCTGAAGTAACGTAGTTCTTGAGAAAGAGGTAATTTCTCACTAAAATAATAAAAACTTCTTGCAAGAAGTTTTTTATTCCTATCTGAAAGCACACAAATTTGTACAACAAGGGTGTTTTTTCTTTCATCATTTTCTTGCAACTTCGATGACCAATTGAGCCCAAATTTTCACAGGCTTGTTATTTTATGTATGTGTTGGGATACACCAAGTGAGAACACTGGTCTTTGACAATTTCCAAACGTGTTCAGTGCCTTTAAAGTGTGAATTCAACACTATAGTTTTATGAGTGTACAATTTCTATTGATATGATGAAAGGGAGAACGTCTCACAACTTGTACAGCTATACTTTTTATAACTCTTGAATTTATGTAGAAATTGTGATAAACTTTCCCATATGGCCAGTGGGGTATGATCTTGCCTGCCAGGCTGGAATGTAAAAGATCACTCTTTTGTAAAGAAATGTTATATGTCTATAGAATAGAACAATTTACTAAGCTCTAATAACCTAATTTGAAGTTGTGGTATAAGTATACACGATATAAATGATATTCAATTTACCTACAAAAGTATATATGTATTTTTTTTAAATCGATATAATATGAATACTTCTTCTTCTTCCCTTGTACAATGCATTTGAAAACAAATTTCATCTGTAAATGATGGGGCTGGTGAAATAGTGTGATAAAATCATACATCACTACATGACAAACTGAAATCGATCGGAACAATTCTTGCCAATCAATATGTAGGGAATAATTAAAAGATACTTTTGGTAATTGTCAAAGACCAGTATCCTCACTTGGTGTATATGCATAAAATAACAAACCTGTGAAAATTTGTGCTCAATTGGTCATCCAAGTTGCAATAAATATTGAAAGAAAAAACCACTCTTGTTGCATAAAATTTCAGATGCCTAAGAGAGGCTTCATGCCTGAAGCCTTTCTCAGATTCAAAATGTTGGGTAAACAATTACCTTTTTCTCTAAAACCATTACTTCAAAGGGGATCGTTTCTAACAATGTGTTATAATATCAGCAGCTCTCCAGAGCTATTTATCAAATACGTTTTATGGTCATTAATTGTTGGAGTAATTACCAAAGGTATACACTCCCTTTAACAGTTGAAGCCTATATTTTATATCAATCGGCATTACAAAAGACCTGATAATTATGTTTCTATGTAAATAAACATAGATACCTGCGCATTATCTATAATATTATGCACGGCTATCAACACACATGTTCCGTGCATACAATTTATTGATACTGATATTCATTTATTCCTGAATCTTTTATTTACCAATTTGTCTGAAGAGGTTTTTTCTGTATTCTATTGTTATGCTAAAAAATGACATCTGTTTAGGCCTACCATAAAGTCAATCTAATACAGATGGTGAACCTTGTTGCATAGAAGCTAAAAGCCATTTCGAGATAATGGTCGACACAATAGTATGACATTGTTAGGTTTGGGTAAATTTGTCTGTATACACCCAAACCAAACAGTGCACTCTTAAAGGCATCGTACACGTTTGGTAATTGTCAAAGACCAGTGTTCTAACTTGGTGTATCCCAACATATGCATAAAATAACAAGCCTGAGTGAAAATTTGGGCTCAATTGGTCATTGAAGTTGCAAGAAAATGATAAAAAAACACCCTTGTTGTACAAATTTGTGTGCTTTCAGAGGAATAAAAGGCTTCTTGCAAGAAAGTTTTTATTATTTTAGTGAGAAATTATCTCTTTCTCAAAAACTACGTTACTTCAGAGGGAGTCGTTTCCCACAATGTTTTATATTATCAACAGCTCTCTGTTGCTCGTTACCAAGTAAGTTTTTATGCTAATATATATTTTGAGTAATTACCAAACGTGTACAGTGCCTTTAAATAGTGTCCACCTCTCAAAAATTGTAGACGATTTTTTATTTGTTTTGCTTTGTTTTATTCGTGTTTTTTTTTTGAGGGGTTGACTTTTAACTTAAAGGTTTTAGATTGCTTTTGGTCATAAACTGTCTATTAAAAACCCCCAATAAAATTGAACAAACAACTTGAATTTTAATTGATGTGAGAAAAAAAAAACCCCTTGAAAGTATTATGAATTTCACTTCGTTCGGTAATTTTGGAAAAATCAATTGCCTAAACTGATTGTATCGATGAACCGGCTACAGAACAAACACGAGGAGACTTGGTATAACATATTAATTATTGGAGATGAAATCATTTTAATAACATAGGAAAACTCAGGGATAAACACTCGGGCATGAATTATCTAAACACAAGATTTTCATTCACCTATAATAAAGTGACATCTGTAATCGTTTTATAATGAAAGACATGTAATATTTTCCCCTTCCTGTTCAGCTCAGCGCCGCAACTACAGGGTAAATTTTTAGGGGCGCGCCATTTGTTCTAGGGGGGTACGTCTGACCAAGTTTCTGTTTGCCTTTCTCTTAAACAAGCCCCTTTTCAGCGCCTTTTTTTAAAAATGTAATTCACTATTTTTTATAAGAGAATCTGGCGTTAGTGTAAAAACAAACACATTATTGTCTGCGTATAAATAGAAAAATTGTTTCAAAAACATCGACATTATCACAAGCTAATAAAATGTTACATTTTACTCTGGAAATGTCAATCCAAAAGATCAAGATTTCAAATGGGGGGGGGGGACCCGGGGCACGGTCATCAATGTGCACCCCCCCCCCCCCCAGTTACGCCACTGGTTCATCTTTAGTGATTTGAGACTAAGGGCTGGTTGGAGGGAGGGACGTTGGACGTCATCCTTTTTTTCTTTCTAAGAGCTTTTATTTTGTGACTTAATAATTGTAAGTTTACCTATTTAGAAATTTCTACCAACCTGTATTCAGTTTCTGGTTTTCCATTGCAGGCTCTCCGTCTCCGGGGTTTCTTTCTTGTTGGTGTTTTGTGGATGAGTTTCCATTCTCTTGACTCTCCGGTATCACTCCTCCTCCATTCGGTAGAGACACATTGGTATCATCCATAGATGCAGCCTTTCTCTGTTTTGTATTGGTTGTTTGTCTGCCAGCTAGAGGTGTGTACAACATTGGTAATGTTGAAAATATAAATGTTCACAGAATTGCACTTTAAAGGCACTGTACACGTTTGGTAATTACTCAAAATATCTATGAGCATAAAAAGATACTTGGTAACAAGCAACGGAGAGCTGTTGATAGTATAAAACATTGTGAGAAACGACTCCCTCTGAAGTAACGCAGTTTTTGAGAAAAAGGGAAGAAGTTTTTATTCCTATCTGAAAGCACACAAATTTGTACAACAAGGGTGTTTTTTCTTTCATCGTTTTCTTGCAACTTCGATGACCAATTGAGCCCAAATTTTCACAGGCTTGTTATTTTATGCATATGTTGGGATACACCAAGTGAAAATACTGGTCTTTGACAATTACCAAACGTGTTCAGTGCCTTTAAAGGGTGTGTACAACATTGGTAATGTTGAAAACATAAATGTTCACAGATTTGCATATTAACTTACATGGTATAAAGATGGTCATGCTGGAAAACTTCCCGTGAAATAGTTTTGTTTGAAGTGCTATAGTTTTTAGGAAATGAGTAAAACATTAGTCTTTATCACTGGTGATAAAATCCGATGTTTGAAAACAGTGAAATCATGTAATGGTGTTTTTCACTGTTTTCTCATGACTCCGAAGACTGATTTAGCTTAAACTTTCACAGGTTTGTTATTTAATGTATATGTTGGGTCACATCAAGTGTGGATACTGGTCTTTGGCAATTACCAATGTTGTACTTTGCTTTAAATGTATTATACAGGATTGAAATAGTTGCAGACAGTGTTCATGTTTTGTGTAATCAACCATATGAAATAATAAACCTGTGAAAATGTTGGATTAATCCGCCGTGTGAGTCGGGAGAAAATAGTGAAAAACCATGCTTAATTTTCAGCATCCTTAATTTTGGTTGTAACAACCGAAACCATATTTTTAGTTTTTTTTAAAAAGGTTTTCAGATGGGCCTACCGTTTCCTCGAATATGACTTCAATTCCATGGGAAATATTTCACAGAAGAAATGGTTCTAGTATTAACTTTGTGATCAGTAAGCTTTCAGACTAAAATTAAACAGTGATGTTTTTTATCCTTACCAATCCTGTATAATACCTTTTACGATCCACCCCACAAGCTGTGTATAGGTCCACACCTGATGAAAGATCCACGGGGAAAAGAGAGACTACAGCAGTTCGCACGCATTCCGTTATGAGGATTGGCTGTACCACCATCTGGGTGTGTATACATACATTATAACAATGCCAGCGGCAAACTACACACCGTCCAATGACACAGGACAGATTTGCATCTCGATATTGGTTCTGTCGTATTTTTTGTTTATTTTACAATGCACAAACATATCTATAGCCATGAGTAGCAGACAGCACTTGTAAGTTGCTATGTTGTGCGACTTTAATGGCCGTGACCCAAGATTTGTAGAACTGTAATATCAGAGGATGCATGGTTCAGGGCTTTCTGATTGTGATGGGCGGGGTCGCCTATGAAGTACGTGGGAGGTGGAACCAGGCCGGTAACCAATAAATATGTGTGTAGTTTTAAGTATAATAGATAACCACAATTAAATTTATTTTGAAAAGCTGTGTTTTTTGACCAACCAAACACTTACACTATTCAGAGCCATTAGTTTTGTACATACATACAAAACGCGCAAAAAAATGATGTCATGGCGACGTCGTCCGGCATTTTAGTCAAACAAACACTTATACAGTATCCCACAAGTATATAATCGAAAACAAGTTTGACGATCGGACGTATACTTTTTGAGATGGTGGTCTCAAGATTGGCTAATTAAATATTATAACTAAGTGAATTAATTAATGATGTTAAGCTTATTGTGTTTTTCGGTAACTTCAAGACCTAAGCCTGGATAGGATATATGATCTGACTCATTCGTATATGGGTAAAACCAAATGGGCCTAATACTGATACAAATTTAAGCCTTGTGGTTTACGAATTTAAGCCATCACAAAAAAAAATCGTGTTAATTTTGTCTTGAACGTTCCATACAGCGAGGACTTAGCAACCTTTATGCCTTAGTGACAAATGAACAATCTTCATCTTAATTAATTAAAAACCACTGTGTGGCTGTTTTAAAAGATAAAAGTTTTGTTGGTTTAATTTGTGTCTTACCTGTAGTTGGACTGGTAGTACTTGCTGCAACCCCAGTTGTTGTCGCTCCTGATGGGTCAAAACGAAATTAGGTAGAGAAATGTTTCCGCATACTTGTTATCGACTCTCCAATATGCACTTAGTTTTTAACCATTTCATTTGTGTAGTTTTCTTTTAAAGTGTGTATAGGTAGGAAACATGTTGTAATAATGTTTGGAAAAAATTAACATTTAGCTTATTGTAGACAATGCTTCACAAAGTTATAAAATAATGAACAGCAAATTTACCAGACAATTTGACAGAACTTTCTTTGTTCAAAATCTAAATTTCATCGCACTTTCGACTATTATCCAATTAAAATTAAGCCATCGCTAAAAAAGGGGGGGGGTAAAATATCATCTCTAAGAATCGTCTTGTTCGACAGTTTTCATTGAATCAATACTAAGATTTTCACAATGACCAGTAGATTTTTTGAAAGATAATGATTACAAATTATAAGCAAACCTTCTACATAAAGCATTGCTGATTTAGCAGGATCTCCTCCAATCTGGCAGGAATACGTCCCTTCATCTTCATACTCAGCATTATTGATGCGTAGATTATTCTGACCATTAGCATAATCAGCAACAAGCTCAAAGTTTGAATATTTGCCAGTACCAATAAGCAAGGTTTCTCCTGAGGCAAAAGTGCCATCTTTATCTGACCATGCTGCGAAGCTAAGTGCCGCACCAGAAAAATGAGCTGCATTTTGAGCAGTGCATTAGCAGTCTCTGTAACTGTAATGTCGTATGGTCAATTGAAGTAACTAAGCACCCCTAGAAAAAACCCCAAATAACATTGTAGTTTTAAATTTTAACGAATGGCACATCTGGTAAAACAAACAAAAGTTTTGCTGGGATTGCAGTCTTTTTTCCCCTTTTTAAAACTACTTTTAAAATACATATATATTTGTATTCTTTTTAAGCCAAATAAAAAGTGTAGGGGTCGGCTGGATAACCGGAAGCAGAACCCCTTTTAAGCCTTATGTACACCATAGCATGTACGTGTGCATAGTTTTGTTTCCGAATATTGCAATTTTTTGGCAGCGCAGTTGGATTTGCGCAGCAATCTAGAAAAGATTCAAAGACTCATCAAGCATTATTTACTCAAAACCAGTAAAATGTTGTAAATATCTTTTATATATCCTTGATCTTTTCCGAACTGAGCAACACCGGTTCGAGCAACTAGCAGCACAAGCAAATGCAAACCGTGTAGTTCGTATCAATTTCGTGCCTCAGCCGCGCAATTGTTATTTGTTTGGGTAGACTTTAGTTCAAAAGTTGCGCGTGCCCACTTTTCAAAATTGACTTGCGCGAATTTAAAAAAAAATGGCAGTTTTCAAAGATTGCGCCCATCATTATTACAGTGATAAAACCTGATGCCTTTTTGAGACCCTTGTATTTTAGACTGAATTTGTGTTACCAGTGAATTATTTATTTCGAATATAATATTTTTATTGATCAGGGTTGGTATTTCATCATATTATAAACTATTCAAGGTCAATCTTGGCAACTTGAAATCCTTTCGAGAGTTGTTAACAAACATCGCCGGATTCCTCGGAAAATGAAAGCAAAACTAACCTCGGGACTCTTTTTGCTGTTTCTTGAATCCACCGACAGCACATTTGCTTGGCATGATACAAACTAACACACATTATTAAAAACAATTGAAGAAAAAGGAAACGATCCAAAGAAACCACCACTAAATGTATAGAGACGATGATAAACAATCTTCACCAGTCCGCAGTAATGACGTATTATTCCGAACTTACGAGGGCGCCGCCAACGGCGATAAAAAAACACTCGTTCAAAAATTGAAAAAAGGGGCTAGTATTTTTGATCAAATTTCAAAAGAATTGCAGCGCAGAAAACTTCGAACTTAAGACCAAATAATAACTGAACACTTAATAAACAAATAAAAAGGGAACATTTGTTTCAGTGATTTCGTTCAAGTTGATCTTTAAAGGTGCTTTACAGAATTGGTTTTTGCTAACAAAACAGTTGCTGGCAGTGTAAGCACTTTGTGTAATCCACCATATACATAAACTTACAAACCTGTAGAAGTTTGAGATCGATCGGCCATCTAGGTCACGAGAAAATAGTGAAAAACCGGTTACACATTTTTGCATGAAATCATTTTATCCAGGCTTGCAAATTTCCCTGCATAGATTTTTGAATGTCGCCCTCATGCGTTTCAGCACGCGGACAGCCGTTGATGTACTCGTTCCTAATCAGGCTTTGGAGGTGGCCGTTTGCGGTTGTGTACTGAAAGGCCACCGAAGGGTCATCCGCATAAATAATGAGGCTCAGCCTCGCTACCATGGGCAGCGCGCCGCATCGACACCTCTCACCACTAACTCCTGGGAGGGAAACACTGAAAATCAACGCTGATTGGCTCCCCAAAGTGACTGATTTGCGTGCACGCTTGTTAATTACATTCGAGCGCTTGTGTAGGGCGCTTGTCGGGCTCTTAGTAAGCGCGTAAAAATGCACGTAGAACGCGTGTAAAAATGCAAGTATTTTGACGCAATACATTTCAAATAAATCATGTTTTTACATGGTCTCCCTAAACTGCATACAGTTAGACGTATCACAAGATCGAAAAAGAATGGGAGGGGCCAGTTGCTCTATGACATGACATGCTTGATGCGTTTTTTGACAGCGCGCTCTGCGTAGTCTCTAAAACAGAATGGATCAACCACAGGACTAATTAAAATAGCCAAATATATGGGCTACTTTCGTTTCACACTTCCAGAAGCAAGTTCGAGTGCGCACCATGGTTAACTAAAGGTTGACCATTTGCACTCGAACCCAGGCTGGTCGACCATTGGTTGACTGCTGTGGTCGACCATTTGGAACCAGCCTCGAGCCCATGGTTTCTTCACTGGTCCCAATAGCCTTGTTCTATGTTAAGTCGTGTAAACGGGGAACCAGTGACACTGTAGCAAATTGGCGGAAGGGATAGGAGCTGCACGGAATGGTTGACTGGACTTCCGAATGAGTCGTTCGCGTGAGTACGTCACTGCGCATGTGCGTTGCTAGTCTGTGGTCGACAGCGGGTCGACTGAATGTGCGCACTCGAACTTGCTCCAGGGTGTATAATCGAGCAAGGCATTCTGGGAAAGAAACCAAAATGGCGCGGCGAGATCGTACACCATGGGAACGAGGTTGAATGAGGCTTTCTTTCATACGCGTACGTAGTCTTGGTTCCAAGACGATCCAGTTGTGTAGTCACGAAAACCTTATCGCTATCTAAACCGCTATCACCCAACGAACCACTCACCAGAGGGCGGTATCATTCCTGTAACCGCTATCTAATCTCGAACCAGCTCCTGTGATAGCAGTTGGTGGTGTGATAGCGGTTACACAGAGCTGCGGTTACAGAAATGATAGCGCCCTCTAGTGACGATTGGTTCGTGGGTGATAGCGGTTAAGATAGCGATTAGGTTTTCGTGACTACACAACTGGAGCGTCTTGGAACCAAGACTAACGCGTACGGTACGTGTGTTGGCTAGTGTGCTGCTGCAGCATGTAATCAGCATGGAGGTATTTTCTACGTCCAGTCAGTCATTCCATTTGCATAAATAATGAGCTTGGAGGACACGTTTTCAAAAATTCCTTTCGGGAACTTTAATAAACTTTAACAAAATAAAAACATCATATAACGATGCAAAGATGTTTCATTGTAGGCGTACCTACAAAAACTATGATATAATTTTCCGTGTTCAAAATAAAGAAATATGAGACCAAAAACATAGGCCTCCGTGTGCAGAAATAAGGGTCTCCGGAAAATTCTTCTGCCTAATAGTTAACGGAAATAGGCAGAAGAATTTTACTAATGTAATGCTAGCTACACTATTGATCTAGCATTTCGGTATTCTTTATTTCTAAGGATTCTTGAAACAGTCAAGAACACTTAAAGAATCCGTCTTCGTCAACGTTACCTCTCAGAATCGAAATGTCCGTTATATCTCATTTGTAAAATGAAAGCCCTAACTTGATTAGTCATATCGTGAACCAAACTGATTGCGCTAGCTTGCTATGTAACCAATCAGCTGCTGCGTAAGAAAACGCTAGGCAAACATAATGGTCGTGTGTGGCTCACACACGAGTCGTTCTGATAACAAATTATTTCGTCGTTGTTTAGAATAAAAGGTTTCGTTTGTTTTGTTTGAAAAACTTTTACACCGGTCATCTAGATTACTGAGAAGGAAAAACCATCAATGTTACCATTTTGGGTCTTACAAATTTTTCACTTTGGCTTTCTCACCTGTGGCTCACAAAATGTTTGGTGCATTCGTCTAAAGAAAGAGGCCTACCCACCGCCCAAGCCCATCATAAAAAATAATAACAAAAAATAAATCTTTTTAAAGCATTATTCCATTCCTCCGATGATATAAGTAGATAGTTTTGTTTTACCCTTTTCTCGAGGGAACCTATGGTCAGTTAATTAGTTTCAATAATTGTTTACCACCATTAATGACAACACGTTAACATTTGTTTTCTTGTTTTATTGAAACATGATTTATTTTAAGTTTCTTCTTTCAGCTGCATGAATTGCTCACACACACACCCACGTTTTTAGGTAAACTAGTACAAATTAATTTAATTGAGCATTGAAATATTAACGCTAAGTATAATTACAAGCAACTTCAAGTGTTCCTTGGCAATTAGGAGACCTTAATAAACCATCAAAGTTGAAACAATTTTAATTTCACTTTAATGCTATTTATGTTAACCCCGTAAAGCAATGAACATGGATATTTCTTCATCTTCAATCAAAAATGAACGTTGCTTTTTCTTTATCTTAAAGTCATTCTACAGAATTAAAAAAAAAGTGAAATTCACACTGGAACCCTTTTCTTCTGTGAAATATGAATTAATAATCAAGAAAACTGTATCTAAAAACCTTAAAACAAACGCATTATAGCTGATTTCGGTTGTTATAATCCAAATTGTTGAACATGGTTTTTCACTATTTTATTCTAACTCACACAACGGGTTGAACAAACATTTCCACAAATTTTTATTTCAAGTATCAGTTTGATCACACGAAAGATCAATTAATGTCTGCGACTATTTTTGTCGGCAGTATCAATCCTCTAATACCTGTAATAAGTTAGGCAAGTACCTAACAGTACTTTGTTACAACATAAATAATAAATTACCTAAAAGGTAGGCTTATAGATTGGGTTTTTTCCATGTAAGGCTTATTTATAGGCAAAATTATAAAGAAATTTTTAAAAGTCACATGTGAAAGTTCCAGCTGAATACGGTGTCTATATGCTGAGAAAACAGCAAAGAACTGACACGGTATTTTCACAAGAACGCAGAATCCATCCATGTTTAGCGAAGTGACAGATACACTGTAACTCTGGCTGCAGCATTCTTGAATAGGACACCATTACACCAACACACATAAATCTGGCCGGGTAACAACATCACCAGGAACATCAGGAAGATATTAGTTACTGTTCAAGTTTCTCGTCAAGAACTGCCTGGTGGAATCCTCCCAAACTTTAATTTGAACCAACGGTAGGTCACAGAGAGTGCTAGACCTGAAGTTTGAGGTTGAAAAAGTACCAGGTTACATAATATTTTAATTGTACCAAACTCTTTTGTCTTGTCTAACCAGATCCCATCGGTTACTGAAAAGGGACTCAAAATGTTAAGGTTATCAAAATAACCACGCTTACTGTCCAGTGAAATGTTTTATTACCTGAATGTAAACGGTCAAGCTAAAGACTAAATTTTGTCATCTGCGCAGGTACCAAAAGACATATTTAAAAAACACAGTACAGCAACCCAGTTGGGACAACTCAAGACATACTAATATAAATGCAATAAAACAAATTGCAAGTTGGAATAGAAAGACTTGTATTGCAAATATCATACCTTTAAATAAAAAAGAAGAAGGATAAATCAAATGTACATCATGTACATAAGCAAGGACAAATGATTAGTGAACTTCTAGGGTGCACTCGTGGTAGCTCCCACAGGATTGCTGAAAAAAGAGAAGCAACACCAATAAATGTCTTGGGAAAAAACTGTTATAGTCTCCCCTTGTCTTGTTTAGATGCCTTGCAAATAAACTACATTTACTCTGCCACAAAACTGTCTTTTGTTTTCCTTTTGTGTATGAGCTTTCACCTCAGCCATCACATAACCTTTTAAAATAAATCAACACCTTTGACTTGTGATGAACCACCCTCGATAACAAATTAAAAACATTCCTGGTTTTATCCATTTATTAGAAAAAATGTTTATCACAACTTGTTTTGTCAATCATTTGTTGATACAAACATTATTCAATTGGAAAGTCGAACACAAATTTGATAAACTTACATTTTAACAGAGGGAAGGGTTTGTTGTTCATGGAACTCCTTATCCACAGGTGTTGAAACAGCAAATGGTAGTGGGCCTATAAAACTGGATGCACTGACACTAGACCAGTGACTAGGACTAAACTGTGAGAATAAATAAGATATAGCTTATTTTAAGTGACTGACTGAACAAATTCACAGAGGCCAGTCTATAGATGGATTGCAATAGGCGTCATTGACCGCAATCTTTGATGAAAAATACTGGAAAAGTGCACGCGCTACAATACGTACGACTCTCACCTCAGCCAATGATAGCTCTTCAAGCGTGCACGTTTCATCAAAGATGGCGGTCGATGACGCCGACTGCAATCCATCTATTGTCTGGAATATTTTTTCAAGGCTCCCTTCAATTCGAAAAAAGGTGAAAGAGAAATAATTTCTTAAAACTGTCATAATCCTGAATTAACAAACATTTCACAGTGCTTTTGACGGTGAAGATTTTCTTATTGAAAATAAATAAATAAAATGATGATATGATCATGATGTGGATGATGATATGACAAGTTTGTTGAATTCTAAAATAAACAAAATACTCACTTCATTGGGCTTGAACTGGCCATAGTGCTAGTGCTGGTCTCAGGCTAGCCCCATTAATATTGCCAATACTCTGGACTTCCGATCCGATCCTTGGCCCTACGCCCATGTACCTCCAGGAGGTGAAATTATTTTTCGAATAGAAACTCACGTTTTTATGCCGATATTTTTTCCCCAGTCTTGTAGCTCATTTGTGGACAGCACATTAAGACGAAAAAGAGCGCGCTCGTTTTGGTGTAATTTATGAAGAAAATCGGCGGCGTTACTGACACGGTTTGACTGCCCGTGATGTTTGCTAATGCGCTAGTCTTGGTGCAAGACGTTTCTTGTTTACCTTTCACGCACAGCGCGGCCGACGACCCGCTCATTCAACTCGCCAATAGCGCCCGCCACGAATACACATGACTTAGCCAACGAACCGCCCGAGCGCTATTGGCGAAACGTGAGTTTCTATTCGAAAAATAATTTCACCTCCTGGAGGTACAAGGGCGTAGGGCCAAGGATCGGAGGAAGTCCAGAGTTGGCAATATTAATGGGGCTAGTCTTAGGCATGACTTTGGTGCTGCTTCTTGTTGTTGTTGTGCTCGACGTATGTGCATGTAGGCCTAAGTATGGAGAGTACGTGGCCAACTCTGCATGCGACATTTTCAATTCAGTTGTTGTACGACGCCATCTATCTCTGCATAACAGATACTCACTGGTAGTTTCATCGACGTGGATAACAGAGATAGCGTATTACTGTGTTCTCTGTTGTACTTTGCTTTTGATCTTCTTTTTTTTGTACTTGACGCCCTGGTTTTTTTTTTACGATCTTCCATTTTTTGCTGATGGTCAATCTGTTTCGGTCGTCCAGCCAGCCGACGACCGTACACTCACCCGGCCGAGTGTGGGTTGTGCACTATTCAATGGGCCGGGTGTGCGTGTGTGTACATGTACGTTTAAGTTAGTCTAGTTCCCTGACCAATAATATTCCATTCATCTCTCAATGGAAATATAAGTCGGAGATTTTGGGGTCTGGGAGCCAGACTACGTTTGAGTACACAACCTCGTTGCTTGGCTCATCTCCACGGCGGGTTAAATAAAGTTCAACCATACCAGATGGGCGCGGCGAGATCGATCACCCTTCAGAACGACGTTTGCTGGAAACATAGAAACCGTCCGTTCGCGAATTATTTGCGTGTGTCGAATTGAGAGAAAAAAACAACTATTATTAGTACAAGTACAAGTACACTCAGTCTGTTCCTTTAATTTTAAATAATACCAATCTTGAGCAGGTAAAGGGTACTAAATTTCTGGGAATACATATTGATGAGAATCTGACTTGGAAGAAACATATTGACACTATTGCAGCTAAAATATCAAAAAACATAGGTATTATGAATCGGCTTAAATATTTCATTCCCAGTAGCATATTACTGACCTTGTACAACTCTTTTATATTACCCTATCTAAATTACTCAATTTTAACTTGGGGTAGTCCAACTCCTAAATGTAACAAACTGCTCACTCTCCAGAAACGTGCAGTTCGGGTCATTTCTAAAGCTGACTATTGTGAGCACTCTGGGCCTCTTTTTGATAATTTAAAACTGTTAAAATTCTTTGACCTTTATCATCTCAACTTGGGAAAATTTATGTATAAATATATGAATAATGTTTTACCTGCATGTTTCAACTCCTGTTTTACACTTACCTCAAACATCCATTCCTATTGTACTCGCAGCACTGCTAGGAAAAATCTTTATGTTAATTATCGTAGAACCACCTTGTCCAATAATGGTGTTGTCCAGCGTGGCACTTTATTCTGGAATAGTCTGGATGACTCTTTTAAATCATTACGTACTCTTTCTACTTTTACTAAAAAACTAAAAACTCGTTTTTTAAACCAGTGCTAAGATACTGTATGTAATTTTTGTATCCATGGAAATAATAACGGCCTTATTTCTGTCTTACACCTATTTTTGTCCTGTTCTGTCCAGTTTTGTCCTGTTTTGTCCTGTATTTTTAAGTATGTCTGTAGTTTTTTTTTTTTTTTTTTTGGGTCTGTCCGTCCACAGGCTGGGGAACAAAAGCTGTGCTTCTCCCCGGACCTAGATGTTGCAATTTGTTAAAAGTTCACCTTGTTATCACTTTTATATTTACTATCATTTTGGCCAGTTTTTTAGCACTCTGTTTTATACACTATGTATGTTATTTGCAACATTGAATAAACGTAAACGTATCTATCTATTGATCGTGTGAGGGCAGTATCTACGAAATCGATTCAAAAAATGAATAAAACGCTCACTGAGCGATAAACTCCAATCGGAAATTTGTTTTATTTATTTCTCATCAAATATGGCATTTCAGACAGAAATATTTCAAGGGATGTTTTCTACTATCATCATCATTAGACCGTGTCAGTTTTATGTAAATCTGTGATCTTAAAGTATATTTTTTCTTACCAATTCTGTAATGCTCCTTTAAACGGTACTGTGGCGTACAACCCGACCTTTGGCCAGACAGTAAACACTTTACGGTGGTTTCTTTGACAACCACTGTTTGTCAACTTGCCCACCAATAGGTTTGGGAAATTTACAAAGCTTTGCTCCTACAAATTTATGATATTATTTTAAACAGCACTTACATTTGAATTTGTAACTTGGGCGATTTCTATATGTTGACCCTCAAAAGAACCTTATAGTTAGAAGACAGCAATGCGTAGGAGTAATGTTTGGAAATATTCAGTGATGGATATTTATTAATCGTCAAAGTTGCTTTACACTATGGAGAAAAAATAATATTCTTGTGAGGTATCGAAGTGAGTAAAAGCCTCCTTGTGTCCATTCATTATCATTCACCTTACGGTAGAATTTTACCAAATGTTTTGGCATATTCTTGGTTATGACATTTTAGAAGTTTAGAGTGACTGTTTCACTAAAGGGGTTTTGAGAAATTCTATGAATTCCGCTCTTGTCAAACTTATTTATATGAACTCGGGGAGCCGTTATAATTTAAAAAAATGGCGTACCATTAACCTTTTAAATGTTGACTACAAAATGTTGTCCAAAACTATCACTAATCGTCTTATACAAACCAGTCATGTCCTTAGTTATCGGTGAAGAACATTCATGTTGAGTCCGCCACCGTAATATCCATGACAATCTTATGGTTATTAGAGACACGATTGATTATGTCAATGCGATTAGCATAGATCAAGAAAAGGCCTTCGACAAAATTAACTGTCACTATATATGTTCAGTGTTATGAGAAGAATTTGCCCCCCCCCCATTTGAATGAAATGGATTAAATTATTATATAAGGAACCTAATTGTAGAATTATCATGAACAATTTTATTGGCTCACCTATACAGATTACCAGAGGAATTAGACAAGGCTGTCCGTTATCTCCATTACTGTATGCAATATGTGCCGAGGGTTTAGCAAGTCTCGTTGGAAATAATACGGCTGTGAGCGGCATTGAGACCCTAAAAGGCGAGACAACTTTCAAACTAGTTCAGCATGCTGACGACACTAACATTTTGTAGTTTCAAAAAATAATGGAGATCCTTGACACATAATTGCAAAGATAGTGGGTCGAAACTGAACGTCAACAAAACCAAAGGCCTCTGGCTAGGGAAATGGAAACATAAACAAGACAAACCTTGTAATTTTAACTGTTGCAACTATAAATTGAACGTTCTTAGTAATATCTTTGGTAATCATGTTACACCAGAGGACAACTGGATGGGGGCCGAGGATAAACAAAATGCATTGTGTCCTTGACAAAATGGTCGAAACGTCCTCTTACTTATTATGGGAGAAATAGTTATTGTCAATACCTTTGTTGAGTATCAATTACTTAGGTAGCGTCTTAGCCTGTCCTGATGGGTTAAGAAAATTAATGGCGTCATTTGGAAATTTTTCTGGAATGGCCAAAACGAGAAAATTAAGAGAGATACCATTACAGGTCCTAAAACAAAGGGTGGCACTGGCCTCATTGACATTCAGTGCAGGCTGAACAGCATGACATTTATTTGGTTAACTCGTTACGACAATAATAATAATGGAACATTTTCTTTGATTATTGGATCAACAAGTGTTGATAATAACTTAGGGTGGTACATTTTTGCCAATGCTAAAATTCAGACCCAAATACTTCTTTTGTTAGAAAAGTAATTTCTGCCTTTAAGAAGGCTGGCGGCACTCTCAGGTGTAATTTTTTTTAGTGTTTTAGAGACAAGAGAAACTCCTATTTTAAACAACTCCGTTGCTACTAGTGATAACACGTTACTGCATGGACAGTCCTGTCCTGAAATCATTTGGCGTGACTAAGATCAAAAAAGTCACCAGACAAGGAAACCTAATTTCCTTCAAAATAGTGGCTAGAAAATGTTCCATCCAAAGAATTAATGCTGGTAGAATTGTAGGTAGATTCAAATATCATATTGATTTCAACCCAATTCAAGAGAAAACACAAGGTCCTGCGAATCACATTTGTAATTGCTATAGTTACAAAAATCCCTCTGATATCGATATTATTTTACAGTTAAAACGTACTCTCAAGCACTTTCTCATCTTAGAAAAGGAAAGAATGAGCAGTGATAAGTTTGTATCTGTCTATGCTAGAAACAACGATCTGTGCCCCAGTCTATTAATAAAGAAAACACAACTCGAATTCAGCTATTGATTACATTTTCCCATTGTTCCCAAACATGGGGGTGTCATGGCCGAGCGGTTTAGAGCATCGAATTCAAGTGCTGGTGGTTAAGTCATCGGGGTGTGGGTTCGAATCCCGGTCATGACACTTGTGTCCTTGAGCAAGATACTTTACTATAACTGCTTCTCTTCACCCATGGGTATAAATGGGTACCTGCGAGGGTAGAGGTTGATATTGTGTTTGAAAAGGCCTTCTGAGCGCCACGGTAGCCCGGGGCTGTATACTCCCCAGGGAGCTGAGAAAGATTACAGGAATATTATTGGCCCAATGATCAGGGCACTAATGTGAAGCGCATTGATACGTTTTGTAAAATGCGCTATCTGCCCGGAACACCTCTTGTTTTTGTTCCGTTTTTTGTTTTTTTTAGGTTTTCGGAGCGTATAGTAAAAAAAAATAGGACAAGTCATAAAACTGGATCTCGACCCAAGTATCATAAAGACAGAACACCATTTAAAGTAACAATTTAAATGATAAACTAGTTTTGACAGACATGGTCAATTATGTTGTTCATATTCGAGTATAGCTGTACTTTGGCTGATAGTTTTAGGTGGTTTTTTTGTTAACTCATCTATATTTTTGATTGGGTAATTGTTTTGTTTAGTAGTCTCTAGCTTTTGTCAATTTTTATGTTTATATTGTTAACTCTCCTTAATATTGTAAAAATACAACTCAATTAAGCCAAGGCTGTCAAGTTTTTATTTCTGAAATAAACCAAAGCAATAATAATAGTTTGCGAAAATTTACTTCGGTAGGGAAACAAAATGTTATCGAATTTTGAGTTAAAAAACCGTGTGACATTTCGGATTGTTTATAAAAGCATATCAGCAGAAAATTATTGGTTACCGCTGGCCTAGTTGAAAATAGCCGCTAGGCAATCATTGGCAACAAAAAGAGAAAATGTGTGACACCGATACGGTAGAGATGCCGCGGCAATAGTTATGTGACTTGATACAAATTATGCCTTTTTTGTTGTTTGTCTTCTTTTTTTTCTCAATGTCCGTATCTTACGGAGCCCCTAAAGGGACAGGTAAAATAAAATTTGAAAAGGTAAAAGAAATGTTGAAATTATTTAGTTCCCCCGAAATGTTATTTCATTCCCTCGAAATAGCATTTCGGGGGGACGAAATCATTTCGAGGGAACGAAATAATTTCAACATTTGTTTTACCTTTACAAATTTTATTTTACCTGTCCCTTTAGGGGGTCCGTAGTATCTAGCTTTAAATTGAATTGTGTGACACTGTTAGTAAATTTAGGGTGTTTTTGTTAATT
This sequence comes from Plazaster borealis, assembly GCA_021014325.1. Taxonomy (NCBI): domain Eukaryota; kingdom Metazoa; phylum Echinodermata; class Asteroidea; order Forcipulatida; family Labidiasteridae; genus Plazaster; species Plazaster borealis. The sequence continues at coordinate 20,788,205 of CM037455.1, read as the reverse complement.
CCATGTACAGAAAAGACCCAGATGAATTCAAATATGACAGTTTCCATCTGCATTTTTTTTTTTTAAGTCTGGCAAAACTCAAAACTCCAGAGATAAAATGAAGCCTTATTTCCTCTGCTGAAGTTGACATTAATGTGTTGATCATAGAATGATACACATCAATCACATTTTTAAAGAAAAATTAACAGAGTACGGCCCCCGTAAAAAACATGTATATTTTGTTTAAACCACTGTTAACAAGTGTTTGACATGGCAACAACTAAAATGGAAAGATATGAAAGTTTGACCCTAAGTTAGGGTAAAAGTTAGCAACCTGGTGAGCAGCTACCACCGGCGGCAATATCAGGCCGTCTTGGATTATGTGTTTTCAGCCTGTATTAAGGGGTTCAAACTTTATCAAGTTTGTTATCAAGGGATTTTTTTGGCAAACTACTTTCAACTTTACAGGCAGAGAAATACTACAGAATCGTCAATTAGGCCTTATCTTTGTAACCTTGGGCCCAAAAGTTGGCGGTTATATCGTTTTTAAGTGGAAAAACTAAAAAATACAGATATTCTCCCAAAAAGGAACAAATCAAAGATTACAGCACCCAAACAATTACCCCAGTAATAAAATACAATGTCATGTTGTTGATTATGTCAAAATAAATAAGTTTACTAACTTTGATAGTATTTGGGGGAAAAATACTAAAATTATGAGGTAAAAATATGATTTTTGAACAAAAAGGGCAAAAAAGCCCAAAATTGCTATTTAATGGCAAGTTTTTGGATTTTGTTTTTATTTTACCTAGTACAACTTGATAAAATGAACATTTTTGGCAAGTTACATAAAAAACGCTCAAGAACTTTGATAAATACGGAGGGGGGGGGAGAGGGGGCACTATGTTCCAATGTGAATTTCCAAAAAATTGGAAAATGCCTGGAAACACTGCAAGAGTATAATATTTTCCCCAAGCAAACTTTTTAGTTTTCAACAAGACCAATGTCTCATCTCAACATTATTTGGTCGATGTTGAAATCACCACAAAGCTGTCAAAAGATGGTATACTTTCATGAGTCCAAAAAAAGTCAAAAACACCCCTATTTGAAACTAATGGTATAGCCCACCCATACACCTGGTGATTATTTTTATACTTCAATACAGCCTCTAAGGACCCACCTGTCCATAAGTTTTAAAGAAAATCATTTTCTATATGCTGTTTAATGGAAATGCGGCCTTGGAAAAAGGTAAATTTCACGACGGTATTTCAAAATTTAAAAACAAATTGCAAAACTACCCCGAAATTTCAAATCGGCTGTTGCCATGGCAACACACTTCCCCCCCATATTTGTTTGTTTGTTTGGTGCAAATATCCATCAAATATGAAAATATGAAGGAAATCCATTATTTGGCAGTGGCCAATATTTTCAAAAAATGTTTGATACAGTCCCTTACTCTTACCATTAATTTGTGCGCACTAAATGCACCTGCTGGGAACAATAATTTGTTTGGTTTTCATCCTGAAAATGTATCACAGGTGAACAAATTATGTATCTCCCAGGTATGTACCACCAAAGTGAATAATAATCGGGGGTTGATCATGGCCTAAAAACCGTAGAGGTTGATATTGCCTGGTCCCCAACACATGTTTTTGAGCATGAGTACCGGTTAAAGGGACAAATTGCCTTGGATTGGGCGATTTTGGGCTATACAAAGCGTTTCTTACGAAATTAATTGAAATAAATATGGTTGGAAAGATGTTTTCAAAGTAGAAGATAATGATCCACACAAATATGCCAGAAAATGGTGTGGTTTTCCTTATACTTCGTGAACTAACACGGTCCGCCATTTAGTGGAGTCAAATTTATGACTCCAGAAAAAGGCGGACGGTGTTAGTTTAAAAATGGGATTCAAAAAGATTTCAATCTGAGAAACGTTTCCCAGACTGTGTATTCTAATTACGGATTATTCTTCCTGCGTGAAAAAACCCGCTCCAGTTTTTCGGCGAAATCTAAAAAACGCTACCACCTTTTGAAATGAAAACCTTAAGGGTTAGTTTTATTGTTTATAATCTACATCTATATAGGATTAAAACAACCGAACGGTTCCAAAAACCAAAGGAAAACTTTGCCTTTAAAGGCACTAGTGTCAAGACCGGGGACTCGAGCCCAATTCTGCTGATCAGAAATACCAGAGCGTGAGTCCAGTGCGCTTGACCGCTCGTCCACGACACGCCACGAATTGTTTTGATAGTAATTGTTTTAATATTAAATATTTTTAATATCAAACACAGGCATTTCATTCGAAAATTTTCTCATAGATGCATCATTTATATCGCTCAATGTGTCCCTTGCCCCGACCATCTCGAACCGCGGGAATTTCCACAAATTGCTTTTGTAATCAGGGAATTCCCCGAGACAAGAAATCAGCAGTAAATCGAGAGGGTGCATGAATTCAAAAGGTCATAGGTTGGTTTTTGTCAGTGTTTGTTCAACTGAACTCGCCAGCGTAAATATCTCACGTACAAAGCCCGCCTCTTCTGTGTAAACAACCAACAACCAAGCACTAAAGAATAAGCAACTAGTACTAGTCATGGATTATGAGGTTCGTTTTTTCGAATCCCAAAATAATGTAGATGTTACTTACATATTATTTTAGTTACGTTTCACTCCTAAGCTACAGGAGCTTCTTCAGACTGGTGAGCATGTCCAATGCTCAACTGCCTTTTGTACCTTTTCTTGGTGGTCATAGAGGGCGTTGTAGGCGAAGTTTTGTTTCCCATTGATAGGAATGGTCATTGTCTGCGCTGATCGGCACTGATCTATTGTTGTATCAAAAGAGTTACTTGTCGAAATGGCGTCCAGTCGGATTTCACATTTCAGCCCGAGTTCTGCATCTTGCGCCTTCGGCGCTCTATAATCTTTGGTTCAAGTGGTCGTCTGATAAACGTTACTTCATTGTATGATGTTTCGTTGAACATTTTGCATTCAAACACATTGAACAGTCTACGCGTACAATCTTGCTCAACGGCCTTGTTTTGTCAGATTCCTACGATTACAGTCATGTCTCGGTTTTGGTGGTTGTATCCTTACGTCATGTTGCCAGGTAAGTAGAACATCGTAAAAGCCAACACAAAAAATAATAACCATGGCAGAAAATGTACAATCTTGCTCAACGGCCTTGTTTTGTCAGATTCCTACGATTACAGTCATGTCTCGGTTTTGGTGGTTGTATCCTTACGTCATGTTGCCAGGTAAGTAGAACATCGTAAAAGCCAACACAAAAAATAATAACCATGGCAGAAAATGTACAAAATTATGATTCTTCTGGGTAGCTTGATGGGTTACTTATTATTATTTTTAAGAGCACAATGAGAGATACGAACACTGAGGAAAAAATAAAAGAAAAAGAAAAAAAGGAATAATTATAATCAAGTCTCATTACTATTGCTGCGGCATCTCTACCTTATCGGTGTCAGACATTTTTCTCTTTTCGTTGCCCAATTCTTGCCTACTCCTGGTTATTTTCAACAGGTATACCAAAAATGTTCTGCCGATATGCTTTTATAAACAATCCGAATTGTCACGTCGTTTGTTGCTGTTGGTTTTGGGGGTTTTTTGTCGGGGGGGGGGGTTGGGGGGGGGGGTTATACTAACAATTTGATAATCTTTTCTTTCCCTAAAACCAACCGAAGTAAACTTTCTCAAACTATTATTATTGCATGGTTTATTTCGGAAATAAAAGCTTCACAGCCTAGCTTAAGGAGGCCGAATTGAGTTTTATTTTGACAATAAGGAGAGTTACCAATATAAACATACAAATTGACAATTTGTATCATCATATTTAATTTAATTATCTACTGATTGGGTCTTCGTTTCACGTGATTATTTCATGCTAAATTAAATATTCTTGCTTTTTTTTTTTTTCCCCTCATTGATTGCCATATAGGCCTAATAGCTATATTTTTGGTCTATTAATGTGTAATTGATTTGTAAATGTTGTTGAATAAATTAAAGGCATCGTACACGTTTGGTAATTGTCAAAGACCAGTGTTCTCACTTGGTGTATCCCAACATATGCATAAAATAACAAGCCTGTGAAAATTTGGGCTCAATTGGTCATCGAAGTTGCAAGAAAATGATGAAGAAAAACACCCTTGTACAAATTTGTGTGCTTTCAGTTTAGGAATAAAAACTTCTTGCAAGAAGTTTTTATTATTTTAGTGAGAAATTACCTCTTTCTCAAAAACTACGTTAATTTTTGTTTAGGAATAAAAACTTCTTGCAAGAAGTTTTTATTATTTTAGTGAGAAATTACCTCTTTCTCAAAAACTAGGCTACGTTAATTCAGAAGGAGTCGTTTCCTACAATGTTTTATACTATCAACAGCTCTCCGTTACTCGTTACCAAGTAAGTTTTTATGCTAATAAATATTTTGAGTAATTACCAAACGTGTACGATGCCTTTAAGCTGTGTAGCTTCAATGCAAGAGAAAACAAAATTGGCAAAAGCTAGAGAATTAAAATGTTGTTTACAAAAAAATATATTCAGTTAAAAAAACACACACCTAAAATAACAGACACTTTACAGCTATACTCAGATATGAGCAACGTGATTGACCATGTCTGTAAAAACTAGTATATCATTTAAATTGTTACCTTAAATATTGTTCTGTCTTATGATACTTGGGTCGGGATCCAGTTTCACTTGTGGAAGAACATATTTTCAAATTTAAAAATCCACAGTAGGGGGCGTTTCCCAAATGAGGTGCAGCGGTCGAAGTACAGTGCTTCCTCAATAATGAGGTGCCAAGTGTAAATTTATTATTGAATGCTATTATTTACAAATAATTCATTATATAATATATATTTCATTATTCAACTATTATTTTATTTGTATTTACAAATAATAATGTTTGCACCACACAATTATATTATATACAATTCGTCGGAAAGCTTTCATTATATACACAACTTTTGACACCATTTCATTATTAACTTTGCAACCAGCAATTATATATATATATATATATAATTGTTGGAAAGCTTAAATTATACATATATAATTATATGGATCATTATCATCAGGCCTATATATAAATAATGTCGACGGACAAATTTTATATGTAAATAAGTAATTTTGCACATGCAATTTAGAATTATATATATTATATGAAGCGGTGTGCCGATTTTACACAAAACCTTCCAAAGGGTTGGATACAGTATCTAAAAGGCTCCGGCCTCTTAAGTGATGAGAGACCCAGGGCAATGAAACAACAGCACAAGATGGAGAGGAGTTCTGAATTAGTTGATTGTTTATTAACGATCCGTTATTTTGATGTGCAAATCAAAATAATATTATATACCAAAAACCTATCAATACAAAGATAGAAATTTATAATTAGCTCCTTTAACGAAATAAGGTAAACAAAACATAATTCAGGTGTGGTAATATTGGCACTGACCCGTTCACAAGATGTTGTAATATACTATTGATGAATAATCTATGTAGATGTTTTTTGTTTTGTTTTTTGTCTTACCCGTGTAATGGAGGTACAGCGAAGGACTAAAGTTAGCCCTTCCCAGAAAAATACAATTTCAACAAAGAACTGTTTGAACTGTGGAAACATAGTAATAACTTCACAAGCTTAAAGGTATCGTACACGTTTGGTAATTGGAACCCACTGTTTGTTCTAATCCTATAGTTGTAGATATTATAGGGATAATGGTTAATCTTGCTTACCCTACTGTGTAGTTGTTGCCGAGGCATTGGCCTGCTCCACTCAATTACTGACTTGTTTACTTTTAAGTAAAATACATATATACACTACCTAAATACTTTTACTGCTATATATAATGATAATGGCGTCCTCTAGCTGGACAGTTGCTGTTTATGAGTAGTATACTGCCAATTCAGTTCCCATCCAGCCTTTGGACGACCATTTACTAAATAACCCCTAAATAGCTATAAAATAACTAGTAAGACTGTGCAAAATGGCTAACACGGATTTTTGATGTGTCTCCACTGGAGGCTGGAGAAGAGTGAGAGTGTGCCTTTTGTCTCCGTGTGTTTTGTATGGCCTATGTTGCTCTATTGTATGAAAAGGGTTACTGTGTGCTCTGGTTATGCACAAAAGAAGTTAACCTAATTCCTTTACAATAATTACATAACACTTGGGGTTTTTGGTTCCCACTTAGCTAAGGCAGAGAGTGAACACTAAGAGGCACTTGCTGTAGGCCCTAAGCACGGCTAACTTAAAGGAACATTACATAATTGGTTTTTGCTCACAAAACAGTGTAAGCACTTTATATAATCCACCATATACATAAACTGACAAACCTGTAGAAGTTTGAGATCGATCGGCCATCTGGGTCACGAGAAAATAGTGAAAAACCGATTACACATTTGCATGTGTTATTCAATGCATGAATAAAACGCTCATGAGCGATAAACTCCAATCGGAAATTGGTTTTATTTATTTCTCATCAAATATGGCATTTCAGACAGAAATATTTCTAGGGAGGTTTTCTACTATCATCATCATTAGACCGTGTAAGTTTTATGTAAATCTGTGATCTTAAAGAAAATTTGAATTACCAGTTCTGTAACGTTCCTTTAAGGCATGTGTTTAGCAGCTGTTAATGGAATTTCACTACACTATAAAACTAACCTGTGAAAACTTCATTTAAAAAGTTGGTAGCGTTTTTGAGATATTGCCGAAAATCTGGAGCGGTTATGTCAACGCAGGAAGATTAATCTGCATTGGCATGGAATACACACTCTGAGAAGCGTTTCGGCCGTTGTCCCAGGGAATTCTTCCCCCCCGGAGATTCTGTCCCCATACGGGAAATTAACATGGGCTGGAGGAGGATGATTCAAAAGAGGGCGCTATCAAAAGAAGTTTGTACACAGTTCGCCGTATGGGGGACAGAATCTCCGGGGGTACAGAATCTCCTGCCACACCGTAACGCTTCTTAGATTCAAATTTGTTTGGATAAAAAGTGATATCTTTTTCCATAACCGCAGTACTTCGAAGTGAAAAGTTTATCAAAATTCATTAATGTAATAGACTAGTCCTAGTAATTACTCAGGGCAACACCGTTTCAAAATAACACTAATCCTGGTTTATTTCTGAGCTCAGTGTAGCGCTAACTGTGACATGTCATGCTCGAGCCTAAACATGGCGGCGCCCAGGGCGGGCTACATGACGTCACCTAACAACAACAATAGACTTCGGCAAGTCCTATGTATTAAGACATTACAATTATAGTATCCAAAGCTGCTGTAATTCTAACCAAGTAAGTTTTTATTGCCATTAATTTTCAGAGTCATTATCAAACGTGTACGATACCTTTAACAGAGCAAGAACTGGCATAAATGCACAAGTTGTCGACCCTATTATTACATCAATGACCAAATTCAACACAAAGTATACAGAATAATATAGCAAAATGCATCAATAGAAAACTCGCACTGCGAAGATGATCCAAGCGGGGGCATGCATATGGCAGGGGTCGTCTACATGGCAAGATGCACATGTACATTGAAAGCAACTCGTTGCCATGCAACGCTACAATAATAATTATAATAAACTCTAAACACACTTTCTAAAGGAAGTTATGGCCAGAGTTACTCTATCATGGTTGTGGCCTTTTTATGTGTAGAAAGTAGTTGTAAACTGTCATGAAATAAATAAATTGAATTGAATTGAAATTGAATAGGAGCAGGCAGGGAGAGTAATACAATGGAATAAAATTAAAATAAAATAAAAAATTCAACCCAAAGGTTAGGACTTGGGAAGTTTAAAGGGACTATGTATTCAAATTATGGATAAAAGTTGTAAATAATTATGAAAAATTGAACGTAAGAACGTTCCCTCAAAAATACGCTTTCGTTCCCTTAAGATAATATGCTTATATGTTCCCTCGAGATTGTCTTGGTTCCAAGATTAGTCTTGGCTATTATTTATTTATTTGTTATTTGTTTATTTATTTATTTATTACTTATTTATTGTTTTATTTATTGATTGATTTAGTTGTTTTTCTTTTCATTTTTCCCTCGAATTATACGACTGCTAAGTAAACACACTCGCTTATTTATTTATTTATTTATTTATTTATTTATTGTTATTTATTTATATATATTATATTTTTGTTTTGCTTGCTTGCTTGCTGGCTGGCTGGCTGGCTAGCTCGCTCGCTCGTTTGTTTGTTTGTTTGTTGGGGTGTTTGTTTGTTTGTTTGTTTGTTGGGATGTCTGTTGGGGTGTTTGTTTGTTTGTTTGTTTGTTTGTTTTGTTTGTTTGTTTGTTTATTTGTTTACTTTTTTTAAATTTTTTTTATTTTTTTTTACTTTATTTATTTACTTTATTTATTTATTTATTTATGTATTATTTATACTTTATTTTTACTTCATTTATACTGGGTAAAATCAGCCCAGCATGAAAGCTGTATCCACTGCTGCCCAGTCCATCCACACATAAACATACATACAAGAAGCCATGTTAAAAAAAAAAAAAACAGAAACAATGAAATGTACAATCAACAACAAAAACAATGAGAACAAAGGAAAACATGAGAACATGAGGATTGCACATAATTGATTTCAATGTTGGTTAGTCTGATTTTATTTAAAAAAAAAAAATCGATGATGTGTTATATTTTTTAATGAAAAAAGAAAGACAAATATTACCCAGTTTCCCTTGTGGTTTGGAAGAGAGAGAGAGGGGGGGTGGGGGGGGGGGGTGGGGGGGGACGGGAGTAGGGAGATCACCTTTGTGCAGGCACGTAGGAACCGGGGGGCCGGGGGGGGCCACTGGCCCCCGCTGAAAACATGCTGAAAACATGAGGGGGCCGTGCCCCCCTAAAAAAAATGTTGTCCGGATGATAAATTGGCTCGTTCATATGTTCTGAGGGAATAGTACTGCAGTCTGTAGGCCATTTAATCAGATCACATTGACAAAGTGGCTATTTGAATACATTTGCTTACGGAATCTTGAAGTTTCTCCGTCGGTGCTTCCGCCCATGCAACAGACGCAAATTGAACACGTGCGCAGGAACACCCGGCCCCAATTTTGTTTTCATTTGTGCCACACAGTATGTGTATGGGGTCAACAGTGAAGGGATCCTAGGAGGCGCCCATTCCTTATGCGTGTATACAAAAGCCAGCGTGGGATTAACATTTTCTAGGAGTCCTTCGTTGATGTTACAGGAAATTTTCCTGTATAATTAGACGATTGATATTGGTCAGAAGTGCTCTTTTCCTCTGTATTTAGGCACACGGAAGCTTGATTTTTCGACCCCAAAATGCCAAAAGCTCAGAGCTCCAGGGGGTGGACCCCCCAACGGGGCTTCGCCCCTGGACCCCACCAGGGGCCGTGAGGCCGGCCCCTGGACCCCAACCCTGAAATTTATTTGAGCCACAAATGGATCAAGCCTGTGTGCGCTGTTATGACCCCCGGTTCAAAAAATCCTGGGTCCGCTCATGCTCATTTCTTTAAAAAGATGGCATCGAACAGTATTTTAGCATCAATATTTCGAGGGATGTTTCTACCATCATCAAGTTTACACCGTGTCCGTTTTATTTTTTTTAAATATTTTAACTTCATGTTTTACATCGCGGATTTTAACTGATAGTACATTAAACGATTTTATGCAATGCTGGTGATCTGGGGATGTGGGTAAAGTGTTTAATAATTAAGGTGAGTGACCAGGCAAATTTCACAGATATAACCTGCCCCCCCCCCCCCCCGTTAAAGTCATCTTCCTACGTGCCTGATGTGTATCTGCATATCGTTATATTTTGTACTTGATTTTAGGTCTCGTAATCGGTGACTTCAATGGACCAGTCGACACTACAGTTAAAGAGACTGCTAATGCACTGCTCAATTGCAGCTCATTTGCTGGTGCGGCAACCAACTTCGCAGCATGGTCAGATGAAGCTGGCATTTTTGCCTCAGGGGAAAAATTGGTAAAAACTACTGGCAAATATTCAAACTTTGGGCTTGATGGTGATCTTGCTAATGGTCAGAATAATCTACGCATCAATAATACTGAGCATGAAGATGAAGGGACGTATTCCTGCCAGATAGGTACAGATCCTGTTAAATCAGCAACACTGACTGTCGAAGGTTTGTGTATATTTTTGTAATATAATCAAACAAATCATTTTGAATGGTTTAAATGAAATCATTACGGATAGGATGTTATAATGTAGATCCAAGAATATCTTCTGAAATAATCTCCTTGGTTCATCCAAATAATAATCAATATCATAATTACTGACGTACATGTTGTCACATTTAGCTTGTTTTCCTGTTTCTTGTTGTACAAGAACTATACCCTCTTGTTGTACAAGAACTATACCCTCCTAATTTCAAAACCAAGAAACCTTAAATTTACTGAAGAACAGTGGCTGTTTTTTGAAAACCGAGTATGCCTAAATTTGATTGCTTTATTGCAGCTCAAGTATCAAGTATGACACTCACAGTAAATGGAGAATCTGGTTCATCAGTTGATGTGATGGCTGGTGAGGAGCAAACGCTTGTCTGCACAGCAGTTGGTGCCAGACCAGGTGTAGGAATAGACTGGACCAACAATGGGGCCAGTGTCCCTGGTGACACCGAGACAGAAAGTATCAATGGAGATACAATTGATACTATTAGCACCCTCCTATACACTCCTACTAGGAATGATAATGGTCATCAGTTTCGATGTGTAACAACAGGACAGCAAGCTGCAACACCTCAATCTCAATCAGTCATGCTCAATGTGCAGTGTAAGTCAGTTTACTTCATGAAATGTTAGAGATTTGGAAAATCTAAAATGTTCTAACATCTCTTTCTTACGAACTAAAGATTGTTAATTATTATGTTCAACAGTATACATGGAGGCAAAGAGGAACGAAACATAATATCAATAAATCAGCATTTTTATTTCATCACCAGTATGATTTATAAAATAAATGCGTTTTAACAACTCATTTAAAAACATCTTCTTTTAGTTTCATCTTGGTTTATAACATCGTATACGATGAGTGTTTTCTTGTTTCTTCCCACAGTTGCCCCAGTTGATGTAGTGGTAGAGTACAGTGAAACTACAATCACCTGTTCATCCGTTGCTAACCCCGCCGTAGCTGACAACCAGTATAGCATCACGCTGAATGACAATACATTTACTGGGAAGACATTCTCCTTCGACCCTGAGAGATATGGCTGCACAAGTGTCAAGTGTACAGCTACCAATGTCTTAGGAACAGCAACTGCCTCAGGTCTGTATCCAGTTTAAAACAAAGGCCCAAGTAAATGTTTATTGTTAATACGTTTTCCGTTCTTTCCAAAACTCTTAGTGCAGTCGTCCAATTTGAAAAATGGGACCCTCGATCTGAAACAAAATATGTTTTCCTTTTCTTATGGGCATGTCTATCAAAAAAAGGAGAACATTTGAAGCCAATACCGTACTCTTAAAGTGAGGTACCCTGAACTCGCACAGAGATTTTGTTCCAAAAAACACAAGACTTGATGATTTCACATTTAAATAAATTACTAGTTGGTCATGCATCCCCCATGGGAAATTAGTAAAAAGTATCTTAACCTCATTTCGTTTGGATAGAGGAATATACCAACAACTGGCGTTGGAGTAATTAAGTAAATCCTAGTCTCAATACATGTAAGACAAACAAAATACATCAACAAAATCTAATTATTTTAAAAGATTGATTTCATTTATTCAAGAAGAAATTTTGTTCGTTTAAATCAAATGATGCATTTACATTACAACGAAACTTTATGTAACATGAATAAGGTTTGCGAAATCTTCGCTTTGTGGAATGTTCAATGCAAAATGAACGTCCTTTTTTTAGTGATGGCTTAAAGGCACTGTACACGTTTGGTAATTACTCAAAATATATATAGCATAAAAACTGACTTGGTAACGAGCAACGGAGAGCTGTTGATAGTATAAAACATTGTGAGAAACGACTCCCTCTGAAGTAATAGTTTTTGAGGAAGAGGTGATTTCTCACTTAAATAATAACAACTGTTTGCAAGAAGTTTTTATTCCTATCTGAAAGTACACAAATTTGTACAACAAGGGTGTTTTTTCTTTCATCATTTTCTTGCAACTTCGATGACCAATTGAGCCCAAATTTTCACAGGCTTGTTATTTTATGCATATAATGATAATAATAATAGTGGCTTCTTATATAGCGCACATATCCGTCACTCAGTGATGCTCAAGGCGCTTTTAACGTTCATTATTTTCCTGCAAGGTATTGTGGAGCTACGTTTTGAAGTATGAGACCAATTCCTTTACATAGCACCATGTAATGGTTTACAAGGTGCTGTGGCGCAATATGCTGCCGATCAAACCAGGAACACCGGGGCGAACCCCTTCTCTTTTCGATAAGTGCACTGGGTTCTTTTACGTGCATTACACAACACACGGGACCTACGGCTTAACGTCCCATCCGAAGGACGAAGCATGTGGTTAAGTATCTTGCTTAAGGACACAAGTGTCACGACTGGGATTCGAACCCACACTCTGCTGATCAGAAACACCAGAGCTTGAGTTCGGTGTTCTTATCCGCTCGGCCACGACACGACACGCCATATGTTGGGATACACCAAGTGAGAACACTGGTGTTTGACAATTTCCAAAAGTGTTCAGTGCCTTTAAGTTTAATCGGATTAGTCCACAGTGCGATAACATTTTGATTTTGAACATAGAAAGTTCTGTCAAATTGTCTGGTAAATTTGCTGTTAATTATTTTTTAATTTTGTGAAGCATTGTCTACAAGAAGTTAAATGTGATTTTGTCCAAACATTATTCCAACATGTTTACAAATTTGTACACACTCTAAAGAAAACTACAAAAATGAAATGGTTAACTAAGTGCATATTGGAGAGTTTTACTCGACAAAAAGTATGCGGAATTATTTATCTACCTAATTTCGTTTTGACCCATCAGGAGCGACAACAACTGGGGTTGCAGCAAGTACTACAGGTAATACATACAAAGTAAATCAATAAAACTTGTTTTTATCTTTTAAAACAAACACAGTTGGGTTTTGGTTTTTTTTTTTTAAATGAAGATAGTTCGTTTGTCGCTAAGGTATACAGGTTACTAAGTCCTTGCTGTTTGGAGCGTTCAAGACAAAATTAACACCCTTTTTGTGATGGCTTAAATCTGTATCAGTATTAAGGCCTATTTGGTTTTATATAATTATACACCCATGGCTTATTAATATAGGATATTCCAAAAAGTGATGCTTGTGTGTTTTTAGGTGTTCGGGCAACAGCCGAACATCTGTTTTGTTTTTCTTTTTTAAGTATTGTTCACTAGGAATTATTGTGTAACGTTTCCTTGTGTCCAAACATTAGTCCAATATACACAATTAAAAAACAGAAACTAAAAACTACGATGTCTTTATAAAATGGTTAAAAACTATTACTGTTTTCAGTTCCTGATCGTGTATCTTCCTCCACTTGCGTTGGTGCTGCTTTTGGAACCCTTTTTGTCGGTATTGTCATCGGAGTCGCTGCCAGTGTCATTGTCTTCTTAATGCGACGTCATTATCGGGACAAATCGGCACAGAAACAAGAAACCGATGCTCCCATCACCCAGCCCCGTGACCAAGATTCTGGTAACAGGCCCGCTACCAACTTACCATTTAACCAAAGTGACTAAAAACGCATATTCCCTGGGATTCATTTCTTTGGGTGGGTTTGAGATTGAAAGCAGTAAATTTTCGTGAATTCAAAGCGCTTTAACCATTATTAAATCTCTTAGGGTTATTCATGGTGAAAGCTCTGACATTTTTTACAACACTGACATTGATTTATTTTACATTTGGGGCGTCCTGTAGGGGCGTGCACTGTTAGGAATTACACAAACTTTTCAGTACAAAGATCAGGAATAACTTTAACGAATAAAAAAAAGGGGTACTTAAAGGGTCTGTTTACGTTTGGTTATGACTCTGAAAATTAATGGCAATAACAACTTACTTGGTAGGAAGTACAGCAGCTTTGGATAGTATAATGCATCTTGCGAAACTTTTCACTTCGAGGTACTGCGATAATGGAAAAAGATATCACTTTTTGTCCCCAAAAATTTGAATCTTAGAAGTGTTACGGCAGTAACAGTAACGTTTCTCAGATTGTGTATTCCAATTGCAGATTATTCTTCCTGCGTGGACATAACCGCTCCAGATTTTCGGCAATATCTCAAAAACGCTACCACCTTTTGAAATGAAATTTTCACAGGTTAGTTTTATGGTATATCTACAACTAATAGGATTGAAACAAACAATGGGTTCCAACTACCAAACGTATACAGACCCTTTAATTATCTTTTACATCATTTCTAAAATAATTACTCATCTGAACCGTTATGAAAGACCATAATGACGATTTAATCCACTCTCTGAATGTTGTTGTTGTTGTTGTTGTTGTTGTTCGGGGTTTTTTGTTTTGATTTTTTTTTGGTTTTTTTGCTTTCTACCTGATGTAGGGTTTACATGGATCACTATATGTTGCTCATATGGCCCATTTTGCTTTTCCGTTTGTGCGATGCTCAATAACCAAGGTCTCATTTGTTATTTGTAAGTGATTGGTTAACATTGTTGCTGCAGTCACAAGATCATATCAATTTGTTGCTCCCACATGTTTTTGTATCCTATCGAATTGTTAAGCCTACCCCTGCCCCCTGACATGTTTTATCCTTGAATTTCCCAAATAATCAGTTCGTTACTTTAGTATAAAATCAAACTTAAACAATCGTTATTGCCATTTGCCAATTGGAGTGGGAAATGGGCTGGTATAATCAAGCCAATCGGGTGGGGTGGGGTTTAATTTCTTCTGTGATCCGCTTGTGGTTGGTGTTTAGTATTAAACATCATGAAACTGATTGTTTAATTAAGAAAATGCATTATATTTATTCTCATAACGTCTCGAATTACATCGAATTTCAGATTTCAAAAGTTTACATCTCCTAGTGTTAAAGAGTAATAAATAGGCCCTAGTAATTTGTGTTTAAAAGCGATCTTTATTTTAAGACAAATTTGCTGACAGTGATTGAACTAATTTGAAATCAAAAATGACAAATTACAAACAGGTCACTTGAAAAACTAAAAAAAAAAAAATTCAAAATATCTGTTAATTACGAAAACACTTGCCTTATTGATCAAATCAAGTTTCATTTGTGGTCATAATTAATAAAGATTGCCTTTTAATTTAAATCAAAGTGAAAAACATTTCTTGTAGATTGTGTCGAGTTAAACATGTTTAACATAGGGTGTCGTGGCCGAGCGGTTAAGAGCATCGAATTCAAGTTCTGGTGGTTAGTCATCAGGATGTGGGTTCGAATCCCGGTCATGGCACTTGTGTTCTTGAGCAAGACACTTGACTATAATTGCTTGTCGTCACCAAGGGGTATAAATGGGTACCTGCGAGGGTAGAGGTTTATATTGTGTTTGAAAAAGCCTTCGGAGCGCCACGGTTGCCCAGGGTTGTATACTCCCCAGGGAGCTGAGAAAGGTTAAAGGAATGTTATTGGCCCAATGACCAGGGCACTAATGTAAAGCGCATTGATACGTTTATTGTAAAATGCGCTATATAAGAACTTGTTATTATTATTATTATTATTATTATTATTATTAAATACATTTTTTTTAATTAACAAACTTTCAATAACTTTTTAAAGGAACAAAAAACTTGACTTTCATATCAAGTGGAAGATACAAGAATTATAACATTAACAATGTAACATTTTTACCAAGTTAACTGTTTCTAAAATGTTGCTACCATATTCATAATGTTGAAAAAATACTTGTTAGTATTACACATCTTCCTGTTGATTGGCATGGATCTTTCAATTGTTTATCAATTAATTTGCTGAAATCTTACACACCAATAGTGTGGTGGAGTCATAATAAAACGCATTTTCAAAGTTTTCTGGAAATACATTTTGACAAATTTTAACAAGAAAGTTTCTACGGATACTATTTTTCTTCAGGCGTTAGGTCTAGAAATGCCTTGGTTGCTCAGTTACATAATACAAATCAAATGTGATTTAGCAAATTGATGTACTGTGGCCTGTGTTTTACTGCATGTGACACAATTCTTTCCACAAAATGACTGTTGCAGTAGTGTGATGGATGTCACACGACATTTAAAATAATTCCCAATACAAACACTGAAGGTCTGTGACACAAAGTCACTTCGTGGGTGGGAGCTTAATAAAAATAATGCAAATAGAGATTTATTCAGTTTCACAAAATTGCGGGTATTTTAATGAGTGTGTTACTCACTGATTCCTATATGCAAAGAATTGGGTGAAATTTAAATTTTATTTTCAAAACAAAACCCCCCAAAACAAAACTAAAACAACACATCCCAGTTTTGACAATGAAAGGAATATAAACTGTGATTTCAAATGTTTACCAACATCGATTGGTATCATCTCAAAACACGGTTTTAGTACTGTGCTGTCAAGTATGAAACTTTGTAAAAACTGCAAGGAAGTTGATGTGAGAATTAATTAACAAATCATCTGGGCCTGGGTATCTGAACCCTTCATAGTTGACCTCTGCATCTGGAAAGGTTGTCCTTGTCGTTAACATGATGCATGCTGGAATTAGGGGCACTCGTTGCGCTGACCGAGGTACCCATAGCACCGTATGATGACCTGCTGATACGAGACATGTCTGTATTTCCCGTGAAATATTAAGAAAAATTGTTTGGTCTTACAAAATAAAGCAGAAGTACTTTTCCCAACTTGGCCAGTCTGAACGGGAAGGATGAAATAAGCAACAATTGAAAAAAGGGACCACACTCAGAGACATTTCTTAAGAAAAGCTATTTCCATTTAATTTGCATCCATGAATGCACCTTTTGGGATGGGGGAGCCATCAAATAGACCTGCATGACTAATAGACCTTTATCATGGTGTGGCCATCTTGATTCTCTCCCATTCATATCAATGTAACCAAACCGAGGCTGGAAGGGCCATTAGTCTGGTTCCTTATTGCACAATGAATGATAGCATATTACTGTTGTTGGATGCAGGGAACATGACCAAGGTGGTGGCAGCATGATAAAGGTCTATATAAGTGCAGGTGCTTATCTTGATAAAAAGCTAAATTGTGGTTGGAATTGTCTCGCTTTTTAAGTGGCATTCTTTGAATCTGATTTAATTTCCCTACATGGACTAAACAATTATAAAGTTAAAGGAATGTTACAGAACTGGTAATTCAAATTTTCTTTAAGATCACAGATTTACATAAAACTTACACGGTCTAATGATGATGATAGTAGAAAACCTCCCTAGAAATATTTCTGTCTGAAATGCCATATTTGATGAGAAATAAATAAAACTAATTTCCGATTGGAGTTTATCGCTCATGAGCGTTTTATTCATGCATTGTTACACATGCAAATGTGTAATCGGTTTTTCACTATTTTCTCGTGACCCAGATGGCCGATCGATCTCAAACTTCTGCAGGTTTGTCAGTTTATGTATACGGTGGATTATATAAAGTGTTTTGTTAGCAAAAACCAATTCTGTAATGTTCCTTTAAGCTCAGTTTTATCTTCAATGTCTATATTACCGTATGTAAGCTTAGAGTAGGCCGTCTCGATAGTGTCATGATTGAGACAAGTTGCCTCGTATAGGATGGTCTGTGATGTGAAACAAAAATTTCTGCAGGAAAAACAAATATATTGCTCAGTGATATTAGGCCTATTAAATAAGCTTTTAATGGTGGTTATTGTACAACACCAGCAAATTAAAAATAAACGTTTCTTAAAATATTTCTTAAAATAAATGTGTAGCCTGAAATCTGGACAGTTCTGTAAACTCCTCTTTTGCTTTCTCACATCACACTTTCGAGGAAAACTAGGCTGTATTTCACATGTATTTATCATGATAAATGAAATTAAAATTACCAGTCAGTGTGGTTCAAATTAAAATATCAACAACCATAAATACGTGTATGTGACCATTGATGTGTCGCTATATACTATAATACCGGACGGCCACTTCGAGGTGAGGGCTACACTTAAACTGACACGTTGCCACCTATCCTGCGGCTGAAACAGGGTTATCCCCTTCACAGTCCGTAAGGATGTATATAGGCACGGGTATCATTCACTAGGAGCCTGGCTGGTAGAGCAGAATGCACTACCTTCCCAACTTGTTACGAATCAATTATGGTTAAGTGCTCACGAGCACAAGTGTCGATGACCGGGATTCGAACCCACACTCTTCTGCTGACAACACCAGAGCTTGGGTCCGGTGAACTAGACCGCTGTAGTTTTAACTTTAGTTTCATTGTATCAATGTGATGCTATTGTTATCATTATGAATGTCTTTATATCTTGTATATTTGTTGTCTTTCTGTGTTTTTGTGTGTGCACTTGATAAAATGTAAACTCTTATTATCTGAATAATTATTCTCTATATTTTTGATTCCTTGTTCGAATATTAACCTTTTTCATAAGCTATTTATACTAGGCTATTCTCTCAATTGTTTGTCTTTATAATTTGACTGGTCAATTTTATCTATTTTATCAAATGTTATTTTATGTAAATTCGAATTGTTTCAGCCCTCAAGCAGTTTTTATTAAATATCATTTTCAACAAGCCATTTTCAATTAAATTCTTAATTGTAGTTTTATTACAATTTTACTCCACTGTAATATTACACACTATAGTAAAGCTGCAGTAACTTGTAATGATAGTACTGTATTTTGATACTAATGCTATAATGATACTACTGTACTGTACTGGCGTCTTACTACAGTTTTACTACACTGCACTGAAAACACAGCGAGCGAATTTCTTGTCAAGTTGACCAAATGACATCTTGTCATGCATTGTTAACAAGACCAACTCATTATAGCGGTATCACTAATGACTGGTCAGTATGACAAGATTTTGAAAAGATATTGATAAGATCACAGGGTTACCATGACTAGAGCAAAACCAGAAGATGACAACATTTTGACAAGACATTGACGAGATCATTATTAGTCATTGTGACAACCTTGGTGGGATCTAATTAATTATGCACAAATATAGAACTCGACGTTTATTCAAAACCATTGTGGGTATAATAGCCTTTTCTGCACAGTAGCTTACATTTAAATGTGTGTAAGTTTATAGCTATAAGTAGGAAGTTCAACTGAAACAAAAAACATCAAAATTACACACCATGGGTAGAAAGTAAAGCCCAAAAAGTGTATACTTGGAACGAAGCATATTAAAGTAATATGTTTGATCCTATAGCAAGACTAGTAATACAATACATATCTTGTTTGTTCCTTACCAATGACAAACTTTAAACGAGACCCTCGGTGAGTCCGTCCCTAAATATAGATGCAGGCCAAACTTGTCAAATTGGCTCTTTCGACAATTTCGCTTTTTAGTCCAATTGGAAAAAGTGACAAAACACAATTGGTGAATATCCCAATAGATTCGAATTGGAAATGCGTTGATTAATTAGGTAAGAGAATGACAAGGCTACTGTCGTCATGGGACAAGATAATAACAAGCCGGTGACAAGAAATTATCTTGTCACTATGACAAGAGAAAACCTGTGAATTCTGACACCATGGCAAAACAAGAATTTTCTTGTCAACATGACAAAAATTCGTTTAGAGTGTGTGGGCTTCACTGTAAAAAAAAACCACCTGCACTTTCTGAGTGCCAGCAGCAACAACCAGCCCAAACACGACTGCTGTGGCAAAGGCTGTCTGACTTGAAGACCAGTCACTGCCGTAAAAGCTGAGGAAATGATCCCCAAATTAGAAGCTACACCAACCAAGGTCTCTTTTCACTATTTTCTCGTGATCTTGATGACCAATTCAATTGAGCTCAAACTTTCACAGGTTTGTTTGTTCATGCATATGTTGAATCACAAAAAATGTGGACACTGATTTTGAGCTGTTACCAAAAGTATATCTTCAGACTGGAGCGACAACATCGACCAGTTTAAAATGATTAAAATGACGTTGCGACTGTGACAACCGCACCCACCCAGTGTATTGTCAACAACCAACGTCGTCATAAATTTCCTATTAATAGACTCTGGAATTCCCCAGCTTTTACACTTTCTCTCCATCCAATAGCCTGGCCAATTCCTAGATGTGTTATAACGTAGTTCGCTGTAATTTCCGTAAAGACGTTTTCAAGCAAGTCTGGTTTGTACATGGTTTGTATGACTGTGTATAACATTGAATAGAGTGGGTTTTATTTTTTGTATTTCATGTTGTATACATCCTTTCAGTAATGTCACCTTAGGTTTCGGATCATGTTATAGGCCTATAAAGACACTGCTAAAATGTATTGCGATGCTTTTGCTTTCAAGAAAGAGCCAATAATGTGGTTTTACGTTTTGAAATGTGTGTTTAACAAATGTGTGTTTAAATGGAAGGTTATACGTTTGGTAATCACTCTTAAAATTAATGGAAATAAAAACCTACTTGGTTAGAAGTACAACAGCTTTCGATAGTATAAAGCATTTTGAGAATTATTTCACTTCGAAGTAATGTGGATATTATGTGAAAAAGGTATCAGTTTTTATCCCCCAAAAAGTCAATCTGAGAAACGCCACTGTCATATAAGTTTCTCAGATTGTGTAGCCTATTCCTATTCCAGCATTGCATGAAAAAGCGCCCACTTGTTTTGTGGATTAATAACATCGATCGCAATATAATTCAACTAGTAACTTTAACGTTTGTATGTGAACGTTATTTTGCTCATTGATAAAATGTTTAATTAACGTAAGCAGGTTAACGTTGAAACAATGTTACATTAACGTTTGTTCAACGTTAATTGGGTCGTTTCATTTAACCGATGATCCAACACGTTCCATCAACGTTGACCTGATCAATTAGAATATTTAAATGCATTTTCTTGAGTGTTTTTTAGTTAATAATTGGTTATTACTACATTACTATATGCTACAGTCAATATAAACCTATATAAATCCTAGTGTGTGGCATGTGTTATATATATAGTACGGGATACATAGAATCTGCAGTCATAGTTGCAACTTGTTTTAATTTAACCGGTTAAATTTTTAATTAATAATTTGCAAATGAAACTATCGATGGAACTTTTGATATCGAAACAATTTCTTCTAAAGAGATTCAGAAACCAAGTTGAACAAACTACCATTAAATGTCTTAATTACACCAAATTGTTATATATGACCCGGCTATAAATTTGCATATTGGTTTAAACCTAAAGCACGGTTTATTCAACGTTAATTTTAACCAAGAGTTAATATTATTTCACGGTAAAGTCATAGATTGGTTTTTGTCGACGTAATGCTGAATTATAGTCCCCATCTCTTCGCCCCGAACGGCACTTTTCCCCAATAATCAAACTGTGTCAGATCAAGGTGCTCTATATCCTGATCGTCAGCAAGCTGCTCGTTGTTGTAGATGAGCATCAGTTGGTCAGGGGGTAGTTTTAGTTTGTCAGCGGCTGCCTTTCTCAGATCCTGCAGGACGGTCGAGTTTGACTGAATCTCCACCGTTACTTGTGCTTTCTTCTTCAACATCTGCACCGTCAGTTGACACACTGAACTGGCATCATCAAGGTCGGCGCTTGCTGATGACTGCATCATCCGGTAGGCTAATACACGAGATCTGTTACAATCAAAAGCTCCACGACAGGTCTGGGGTACGGCTTAAAGGCATCGTACACGTTTGGAAATTGTCAAAGACCAGTGTTCTCACTTGGTGTATCCCAACACATGCACAAAATAACAAGCCTGTGAAAATTTGGGCTCAATTGGTCATCGAAGTTGCAAGAAAATGATAAAAGAAAAAACACTTTGTTGTACAAATTTGTGTGCTTTTAGATAGAATAATAAAAACTTCTTGCAAGAAGTTTTTATTATTTTAGTGAGAAATTACCTCTTTCTCAAAAACTACGTTGCTTCAGAGGGAGTCGTTTCTCACAATGTTTTATACTATCAACAGCTCTCTGTTGGTCGTTACCAAGTCAGTTTTTATGCTAATATATATTTTGAGTAATTACCAAACGTGTACGATGCCTTTAACATCAAAGCAAGCAGCAGAATGACCCTCTGCAGCAGTAGGTGGCAATTAATAGTGTGACGTATGACACTCAAAATACTCCACCAATGACGAAATAGCTGATGTCAATGCCTTTTATTATGATTCAATTCAATTCAATTCAATTCAATTATTTATTCATCATGCCAGCATGAAAATAGTTTCCTCGGTTTGCACATGATACCTTATATGCTTCTAGCATGTGCAGTTACATCTGCAATTAATCAAATTGAACCCAAACGATTATAAACATTTGATTTATAGAAATTTTAACAACCAGTTTATTCAAATTTCATTAGTATTTACAATAACATTGATTATAAACCAATTTTACCAAATTTTACCCAAACATATGTGTCCAAATTGTGTATGATTCCCTTTTGTCTCAACTCCAAATAAGTGAACTTAATTTCAACCGATCCCTAATTTAGAGTTGACCTAAACTTATAACCGTTAGCTTTAAGTGAACTAGTTTATACTCGCAACATTGGGCGCATTCAAATAAACACAATATTGGTGAAAGTATGATTGTGACGAGTGACGAATTAATTAAAGGTCTTTTCCTGGTGAAAGATTCAAAAACAGCGCCCTAAAAATTAAGCAAAAAATAACTTCGCTGATGACGTTATGCACTAAAAAAAAAAAAAACTACACCGCACAGTCCGCAATGAATAGGGTTTTTTTTTCTTTTGAAGGTTTTTTGGACCTTCCCACGTGCTAAACAAACAAACCATGGAGGCTGGTGGGTAGATCTTAAGCCCAGTAAAAGACCGAGGAAAGAAGCGATACGTCTATAGGCCTATGTGACAAGTAGTTATAAAATAAGTTCATCTGGATTGTTGATAATCATGGATTATGAGGTTCGTTTTTTCGAGTCCAAAAATAATGTAGATGTTACTTACAAAACCACTACTAAGATGGCTTAGGGAGGCCATTTGGATCAGACAAAGGGGGAGAACAGTCTCAACAAAGACGACGGGGCATACAAGCTCCAGAACAAAACGATCAACTATAGTCCAAACCATATGGAAACGTTTCAGCTGTTTTTGGCCACTCCACTGCGTATACGCTATAAACACGGTAGCGCGTGTACGGACACAACCATTGTTACACGGGGTGTCTCCACAGACACAGCCGATGCGAGGGACTAACAATAACTTCTTTTTTCATGAATAAATTAGTGTGTCAAAAAACACTACATGTATTCTTTAAAAAAAATTGTCAAATGCTCACATATCGCTATCAAACACTGTATGTTCTTTACATAATTAAAAACTATTTGTTTAGTACTAAGGATTGGGAATTCCGAGTCATGACTTAATATTCTGTATCCAATTTCCTCATAAACAAACACACAGTGACTCGTGGATTATCATTCCTGTGAAACTAGTTTTTTTATTCAAAGCAGTAACTTTTTAACTCAAGTTTTACCTTAACACTGGATCTCATCAGTATGTAACAGTTGTAAATAACATATTTTGGGATTCATAATATTTTACTCTGATCCTTGCATCATGAAATAGCACAGTAAATACATAGAGTAGTAGCCCACAAATCCTTTACGGTATTGTAAACTAGTCGGCAAGCAGATTACTGTACACTTCCAAATACACTTCCAAACAATTTCTGACCAAAGTCTTTCCTGAATGTTACTTTTTTAGACTTTTTTGAAAAGAGGACCGGGATCAGGGGTCACTTGATGCCTTTCAACCTCACTACAGCTTCTTCTCCATTCATTAAATTAAATAAGTTAGGCCATCCACTGTAATGTCCGAGTGTAGCTCTGTCTTCTGCGGCACAGGTACAACTCTTTGGTCCAACAAATTTACATCAAGGTTTTACTTGACCTAAATGTCCTTTTGAAGATTTTCACAATCACTGCCAAACAATCGGATCTTTTCACCTTGGTCTTAGAGCTGTAAAACAACAAAAGAAAAACATATAAGTTCAAGACTTAACATTAGCAATCATTCAGCAGTCTACCCTGGGTTTGCTAAGTTTAATAATAAGCATTGAAATAATATTTAACTGCACGACAGTTCAATGGCAAGTACAAGTAGGCCTAGGCCTATTGAAAAGTAGAAGCAGGTATAACACAATTCACAAACAGTTAGTATTTTTTTAGTAAACCTAACTAAAAGGTCACTAGACTAGCATTACCAAGGTTGAGGAAGTGAAAAGGATTTATTAAGCATTATTCTAAACGTTCTTGTTAGTGAGATTGTGCCTTGCTCTTTATTTGTATTAAGTCGGAGCGGGAAGCGTGCCTTGCTTCATGCAGTTAACAGCGTTCATTGAAGCTACGTACCCACGCACAAAATGGAATCGACTTTCTCACACAACTGTAAAAAGTTTCATCGACAGCAAGATCAGCTTTTATGTTTTGCTTGTAAACAGTTGTTTGCGAATGAAACTTCACAGATTTTATTTCAACAAGTTCTTGATGAAGTAGCTGTACTGTTACGTAAATATGAAGGAAAAACTCATAATGTTAATGCATAAATTTACCTTGTAAACTTCGCCTCCACGTTTAGATACATCCGGCGACGTTCACGGCCTGTGTGTGTTGTGTACACACGCACACACAAACCGCGCTGTGATTATCAAAGCTAAACTGTTATTGGCTATGAAAAGTCCGGTTCTAACTCTCGTCCAATCAGCAAATATTTAACATCACTTGAAAGAGTATTTTTGGGGGAAGCAAAAACCGTTTGAACTGTTAAAATCGACCGACGGGTGGCGCTGTTGCACCTTCCTAAATAAAACAAAGTAACAAATTCACTGGATTACGCAGTGTTAAAAACGCATCTCGACTGTTTTTAAATCACCCTAGTCCGGTCTAAAATCACAATGAAACTGTTGTTGATTTACATAAAAATGAAGACGAATTATTTTCCTAAGAAAATGTGTTTGAACTGTGAAGATTTATTGCAAAGAACAAAAGATATTATGGTTTGATGCTGAAAAATGTGGAAAAAGTATATGGTGCGCGCATGTTTGCAAACGTTGCGCGTCTTTGTGGCCGCAACCTTTCGGAAACGTTTCAGCTGTTTTTGGCCACTCCACTGCGTATACGCTATAAACACGGTAGCGCGTGTACGGACACAACCATTGTTACACGGGGTGTCTCCACAGACACAGCCGATGCGAGGGACTAACAATAACTTCTTTTTTCATGAATAAATTAGTGTGTCAAAAAACACTACATGTATTCTTTAAAAAAAATTGTCAAATGCTCACATATCGCTATCAAACACTGTATGTTCTTTACATAATTAAAAACTATTTGTTTAGTACTAAGGATTGGGAATTCCGAGTCATGACTTAATATTCTGTATCCAATTTCCTCATAAACAAACACACAGTGACTCGTGGATTATCATTCCTGTGAAACTAGTTTTTTTATTCAAAGCAGTAACTTTTTAACTCAAGTTTTACCTTAACACTGGATCTCATCAGTATGTAACAGTTGTAAATAACATATTTTGGGATTCATAATATTTTACTCTGATCCTTGCATCATGAAATAGCACAGTAAATACATAGAGTAGTAGCCCACAAATCCTTTACGGTATTGTAAACTAGTCGGCAAGCAGATTACTGTACACTTCCAAATACACTTCCAAACAATTTCTGACCAAAGTCTTTCCTGAATGTTACTTTTTTAGACTTTTTTGAAAAGAGGACCGGGATCAGGGGTCACTTGATGCCTTTCAACCTCACTACAGCTTCTTCTCCATTCATTAAATTAAATAAGTTAGGCCATCCACTGTAATGTCCGAGTGTAGCTCTGTCTTCTGCGGCACAGGGTACAACTCTTTGGTCCAACAAATTTACATCAAGGTTTTACTTGACCTAAATGTCCTTTTGAAGATTTTCACAATCACTGCCAAACAATCGGATCTTTTCACCTTGGTCTTAGAGCTGTAAAACAACAAAAGAAAAACATATAAGTTCAAGACTTAACATTAGCAATCATTCAGCAGTCTACCCTGGGTTTGCTAAGTTTAATAATAAGCATTGAAATAATATTTAACTGCACGACAGTTCAATGGCAAGTACAAGTAGGCCTAGGCCTATTGAAAAGTAGAAGCAGGTATAACACAATTCACAAACAGTTAGTATTTTTTTAGTAAACCTAACTAAAAGGTCACTAGACTAGCATTACCAAGGTTGAGGAAGTGAAAAGGATTTGTTAAGCATTATTCTAAACGTTCTTGTTAGTGAGATTGTGCCTTGCTCTTTATTTGTATTAAGTCGGAGCGGGAAGCGTGCCTTGCTTCATGCAGTTAACAGCGTTCATTGAAGCTACGTACCCACGCACAAAATGGAATCGACTTTCTCACACACAACTGTAAAAAGTTTCATCGACAGCAAGATCAGCTTTTATGTTTTGCTTGTAAACAGTTGTTTGCGAATGAAACTTCACAGATTTTATTTCAACAAGTTCTTGATGAAGTAGCTGTACTGTTACGTAAATATGAAGGAAAAACTCATAATGTTAATGCATAAATTTACCTTGTAAACTTCGCCTCCACGTTTAGATACATCCGGCGACGTTCACGGCCTGTGTGTGTTGTGTACACACGCACACACAAACCGCGCTGTGATTATCAAAGCTAAACTGTTATTGGCTATGAAAAGTCCGGTTCTAACTCTCGTCCAATCAGCAAATATTTAACATCACTTGAAAGAGTATTTTTGGGGGAAGCAAAAACCGTTTGAACTGTTAAAATCGACCGACGGGTGGCGCTGTTGCACCTTCCTAAATAAAACAAAGTAACAAATTCACTGGATTACGCAGTTGTGGCGTGAGCCGGGGTCTCAGCGCAATCTTTCAGTTTAAGTCAGCCGTACTCCTAGATAAATTACTGCGTTTTTCTTCCTTTGCTATGTATAAATTATAAATACCTGTGTAAATGTTCCAATCTCATATTTTTACTCAGCTATATCCAAATTCTTTTGACATCGTGTATTAACGTTTTAACTAAATCACCAAAGTTATTTTTGAAAGCGAGTTTAAACAACGTCCAACTCCATTTTGTTTGACGACGTCACTAGTTTATATCACGTGATCAACTTAATTTATTTCCACAATAATTATTCAAACACATCGTTTTGGAAGTTATTCTGTGTAAATTCATTAATTAATTATAGAAGTACAAAGGCAAGGATAAATAGTTAATTACAACAATATTTAGGATTTCCGACCGCAAATTATTAGTTTTAGCCGCCATCTTGGTTGCTATAAACAAATCAAGCTTAGACCAATCACTTTAGCGTTTGAAATCAGCGCGGCAGTATAAAAGCCTGAACGCGAAGTATTCTTGGTCAGTTGCTGCAATTAAGCATCAAAATTCTTATAGTTTGTTTAAGGACCGGTGCGGCGGCAACTCACCCACTATCCACCCACTCAAAATACTCCGGTGACTCCGGTGGAGTCATTTCAGTTAGTTGAACCTGCGGGGTATTTCTAAGAGCAGTTAGGACCTGGCAGAGTACCAGTACGGAACTGAGAGGGGCATAGTTATAGCAATACGGCAACTCACCCACTATCCACCCACTCAAAATACTCCGGTGACTCCGGTGGAGTCATTTCAGTTAGTTGAACCTGCGGGGTATTTCTAAGAGCAGTTAGGACCTGGCAGAGTACCAGTACGGAACTGAGAGGGGCATAGTTATAGCAATACGGCAACTCACCCACTATCCACCCACTCAAAATACTCCGGTGACTCCGGTGGAGTCATTTCAGTTAGTTGAACCTGCGGGGTATTTCTAAGAGCAGTTAGGACCTGGCAGAGTACCAGTACGGAACTGAGAGGGGCATAGTTATAGCAATACGGCAACTCATATCTACCGACTCAAAACACCGTCCGGTGACTCCGGTGGCGTCATTTCAACACTAGTTGAACCTGCGGGGTAAATTACGGGGCAGTTTGGACCTGGAAGAGTACCAGTACGGAACTGAGGTAGACTGAGCAGCGCTTTGGGTATTGCCGGAGTTTCAGAGTTTATTCAGCGTTGCTGACCGAAGACGCAGTACGGGGTATTGCCGGAGTTTAATAGTTTGTTCAGCGTTGCTGACCGAAGACGCAGTACGGGGTATTGCCGGAGTTTAATAGTTTATTCAGCGTTGCTGACCGAAGACGCAGTACAGGGTATTGCCGGAGTTTAATAGTTTATTCAGAGTTGCTGACCGAAGACGCAGTACGGTGTATTGCAGGAGTTTCAGAGTTAGTTCAGCGTTGCTGACCGAAGACGCAGTACGGGGTATTGCCGGAGTTTAATAGTTTATTCAGCGTTGCTGACCGAAGACGCAGTACAGGGTATTGCCGGAGTTTAATAGTTTATTCAGCGTTGCTGACCGAAGACGCAGTACGGGGTATTGCCGGAGTTTAATAGTTTATTCAGCGTTGCTGACCGAAGACGCAGTACAGGGTATTGCCGGAGTTTAATAGTTTATTCAGCGTTGCTGACCGAAGACAGTACAGGGTATTGCAGGAGTAAATTCAGCGTTGCTGACCGATTGCCCGAGTAATTAATGACGCAGTTTTATTATTGATCTATTAAGATTTGGGGATGAATTAATAAGCAGTGCTATAGGTGTTAATGAGCAAAGTCAAGTCGGAGAATAAAGAAAGTTGAGACATGTTAACAGTTTTCCAGATGAGAGTTTATTCAATTTCCCTCTACCGTCCTGATGTTAATGATAGCGTATAACTACCTGGTTGTATATCTCAACTAAACGAATCTAGGGATTCACACAAAAATTT
This sequence comes from Plazaster borealis, assembly GCA_021014325.1. Lineage (NCBI taxonomy): Eukaryota > Metazoa > Echinodermata > Asteroidea > Forcipulatida > Labidiasteridae > Plazaster > Plazaster borealis. The sequence continues at coordinate 20,759,370 of CM037455.1, read as the reverse complement.
ATTGTCGTGTCTTAGCTCACCACAGCTCCATAGAGCGCCCTCTATCATCACAATCTATAGAGGCGAAGCGGCCGCGCACGCGACACAGTGTTAAAAACGCATCTCGACTGTTTTTAAATCACCCTAGTCCGGTCAAAAATCACAATGAAACTGTTGTTGATTTACATAAAAATGAAGACGAATTATTTTCCTAAGAAAATGTGTTTGAACTGTGAAGATTTATTGCAAAGAACAAAAGATATTATGGTTTGATGCTGAAAAATGTGGAAAAAGTATATGGTGCGCGCATGTTTGCAAACGTTGCGCGTCTTTGTGGCCGCAACCTTTCCATATGCATTTACTTGCTGAAATGGCGCCCATGCGTATTTCACGTTTAACAATAGATAAAGCTTCAGTTCCCTATCTTGCGCCTTCGGCGCTCTATAATCTTTGCTTTGAACCAATGACCGATTGCGCGACACAGTATTGTTACAATGTCATCTCGTAAATACGAACGTGCTTTTCATCCAACCTCATTCAAGCACCGAACTGAAGCTATAGCACAGTATTGGGCCCGAAATAGCCAGCCGCGTATATTCGCGGAATAGACTGTGCAAGTCTCGCGCATATTTGAACTTCGGGGACCATTGTGGTCCCAACCATATGGGAATTTACGTGGGCAAGACTTTGTTTTGTCAATAATTTTAGTTTAACGTGGTTTATGACCAAGAAAAATATATATGTTGTTGGGAATGTAATACTCAGTGATAACAAATATGAAAGTAAAATCAATTCAACAATATAACGGGAAAAAAAGATAATTAAACTTGACCTCAGCGTCCGGTTGCTGAAAAAAATAAGAATTTTGTGCTCACCTCCGATAACAAAACTTATGTAAACGCTTGTTTTGGATGCGCGAGGATAATCGCCAGATGCTGTAATTGCAATGCAAAGCCTTTTTATAGCAGTCTAGGGTTGTTGAGGCGTCATGACGCCTCAACAACCCTAGACAAACTGTGTCAAGCGTTAATTTTACGCCCGTGTGACCATCGTGAATCCACGAAAGTGGTTTCTGAAAAGTTAAGATCAGTAAGCATCCTTGTCCCAGCGCTTTAATTTTGCTTCAATAATAATTAGGGAATCTTGAGGGAACGAAAGCGTACACTTTTGTACGCTTTCGTCTTGATCATAGTCTGCTTGCGGCTGGACATGGAAACATGAACTCTCAACCAGTTACTACACGCGCGCGTTAAACTGTCACATCACAAACAAAAGCTTCAAAGGGCGCCGTCATTATTATCGCGCGCGCGTGTGCAGTAACTGGGTGAGACTTCAGAATTTATTGTCTGGCCACAGACTCGCTGTGATCAAAACGACAGAGCCCCTTAAAGATTGGTAGAGGTTTCAATCTGAAAGCTGCTGACTGATTAATAAAGGTCATTGCGAAATACATTGGGGATTTCCATGAGTCATTGACGGCATCGGCTACGGCTGCGGCTGGATCGCCTTGTCATCATGCGATGAAGTATAGGACGTCCTTAGTAACACCCTTAGCAACAGTCGTAACCGTAGCTGTAGCCGCCAGTTTGGGAACGCTTGTCCCTTTGATTGAGCAATCGTCGAGGGAAATCCCCTTGTTTTCAAGTCGGAGATCCCGCCTGTTATTTTTGTCTGCCTCAGCCACGCAAAACGCCGTTGGCCTCTGGCTACCACACACGCCCTATATAATAACCAGCGGCCGATCTTAATCGCTTGTGATCGATGTTATTAATCCACAAAAAAGTGGGCGCTATTTCATGCAATGCTGTCAACAATAGTCGGGCAGACCCCCCCTAAAAAAACACCCCCAAAACAACAACAAGAACAACAGCAACAACAACAACACAATGGGATATTAAAAAATCGAAAAACAGCATTGAACTGGCTTTGTTCATACATAACCAATCGCTCTCAGTCTGTTGTCATAGGAGATGATGTATCTTCCAGTATTCCATTGAAACAAGGAGTACCCCTGGGATCAGTAATGGGCCCTATCTTCACAATGTACTCCTCGCCGTTAGATGACATCATAAAGTCCTATGGTTTTGGTCATGCCATCTATGCAGACGACACCCAAGTCTACACTATTTTGCACAAGAACGATTATTTATCTGTCTTTCCTAGATTACAATCTTGTTTACCTGAAATTCAGTTGTGGTCATCAGTATACGCTCTAAAGTTACTACATCTGCCATCACGGTTCCATTAGCTCCCATTATGTTTAATGAGGTTAATCTCAAGCCATCACAGTGTGCTAGAAATCTTGGTGTAGTATTGGATGACCATTTAACAATGACACAACATATCAATAATAATTTATTTGTCGGGCTTCCTCTTATGGCTTGCACAAGATAGGAAAGATCAGACAATTCTTGAACCAGAACATAACAGAAAAATTAATACACGCCTTTGTTATGAGTCGGATTGATAACGGCAATGGTCTCTTGTATGGGTTACCCGACTCTCTTCTTGTTAAACTTCAACGGATTCAGAACTCTGCTGCAAGACTTGTTACTCGTACTCGTTCACATGAACCCATTTCCCCAGTTTTGTATAATTTACATTGGTTACCAGTTAAAGGGTCTCTGTACTTCTGGTAAAACACAAAACAGAAAAGCTCACAGATTTACAGTAAACTTAAATGGTTTAAAGATAATGATGATAGAAAGCTTCCCTTGAAATATTACTGGCTGAGGTGCTGTAGTTTTTGAGAAATGAGTAAAACAATTAGTTTTGATCTCATGAGTCGAAAACTCGATGTTTGAAAACAGTGAAAACACTTAAGGGTTTTCCCCACTTTTTTCTGGTGATTGCAATGACCGATTGAGCTTAAACTTTCACAGGTTTGTTGTTTCATGTTTACGTTGGTATACACCAAGTGAGGATACTGGTCTTTGAAATTTACCAAAAGTATAAACTCCCTTTAAACAGAGAATAATTTTCAAACTCCTAGTAACGAATTCAAATGCAAACATGGTATAGCTCCCCAATACCTCAAAGAATTGATCCACGACTATTGTCCTACTAGAAATCTTCGTTCTGGCTCGCAGAATCTCCTCACTCCTTTTCCAGCCACCACCAAAGCATATGGGCAAAGGGCCTTTCAGGTTGCATCTCCTGAACTCTGGAATTTACTCCCCAATAGTATTTTAAAGACATATCTTTTTGTGAAATAACTTATTTTTTTCATTGTATGCATTTTGTGGTTCTTTCTGTATTTTCTGTAATTTTTGTATTTGTATTTTGTATTCTACAGTCTTGGTTTTTCTCTCTTGACTTTCCAAAAGCGCTTTGAGACTTCACTGTAATTTTGCGCTATATAAAAACTGTTTATTATTATTATTATTATTATTATTTAAAAAACAAATTGTTGCTTTCATATCAATCAGCATTACGTTGATAAAAACAAATGTACAACCCAACCTATGCACCCTCTCCATAGTTTCCAGCTGATTTCTCCTGTGTGGGAATTCCCTGATTACAAAACGCCATGTGGAAATTCCCGCGCTTCGATTAAGGGCAAGGGACCGTCTTGACACATTATTGACCGATAAAAACGATGTACCCATGAGGAAATAAAATAATGCCTGTGTTTTATACTTAAACAATAATTACTATTAAAAAAATGTCATAGTAGGCCTACAGAATGGCAACCCAGAGTAGGGAAAAGATCCAGAGGTAGACCAAAGAAAAGATGGAGGAATGACACAGTGAAGATCACAGGGAAGAACTTGACCAGAACGGCTAAGGAAAGGGCTACATGGAGGAGTCTGACAGAGGGCTACATCCTGCAGTGGATGGACCGTGCCTATAGGCCACAGGCCTAATTAAGACGATGTTAACAATTTGCTTTTTAAAGTGCCCCTTGCAACCCCCACGTACCCCATAACAACGCCACTGGTTCTGTGTGACTGACCTCAGGTGGCTTCGGCCGGAACGTCCAAAGTCCGATTATTCATCGTTGTCGTTGTAGCCAACAGCCATAGCAGCCAGGCGATAGCCCTAGCCGAAGTCGCTTGATTCGGAACGGTTTCAGTTTACACTGACATGCGCAATAGGTGCATTGAGTCCTGCAACAGTGTGAATATTAATTTGATTTAAAGGGTCTGTATAGACGATGTGACCTCTGACGTCATTCGAAAACCATAACATGATGCGCGCGCATGTCGCCGGGCAAAACCTTTGTGTACTGACAGCCAGCTATAAAGGACACGCAATGTTACCATGAGTACGCGTCTTCTTGCCCGGCGGAAACGAGTGTTTTGTCAACAGAGGGCGGTTTGAATGTAAACAGAGGTCACATCGTCTATCGTTTGGTAATTAGGGGCCTACTTAAGAGGTACAGCAGCTTCTGATATAGTATATAAAGCATTTTGAGAGACATTTCACTTTGAAGTATGTGGTTATGGAAAAAGATATCAGTTTGTACCCAAAGGAAAATTGGTCAGGCCCCATGGGACCCGGAAGTGATTTGTTTTTCTTCTGAACCTTTCGGACAGTGTCCGTGGAGTTTAAGCCAATCAGAGCGAGGACGTCACATAATACCGCTTTTTGATTGGTCAATGGCCCACGTACAAATGTACACTGTACTGCCCGAAAGGTTCAGGAATAAAAAAAAATCGCGACCCGTGAGTTTTTAGAGTGTACTAACTATAGTCAAAACGATAACATTATTTTACGTAATGATCCGACTATATCCAATTAAATTATCACAGACTTGTTGCATTGTGTGTTTATTCGAAACTAGATGGTAAAAATAAATTTCCTCTATCAACAAACACAGATGTAATATCCCTTTATTTTAACAATAGGCCTATATAATTTGATTATAGTTATATTGGCCCTTTCGCTCGTCGGGGTAAAGTCGGGGCGTTTCCACGCCCCCAAGGATTTGCCAACTAGCCTTGCGAGCTCCACCCCTTCAAATTACACGTGTAGCAAAAGGGGAACTCACGGAAGGCAGTTTCTATTACGCGTATATAACATTGTTTGGTTGACACAATCCCTTGTTTATTTACAACCTGTCACTATAGACTAGGATGACTCATAGCATTGAGCTTTGCTAGCTTGGCAGCGATGAAACTCAAGGGGATTAGATCTGCACACAACACAAGGGGCTTATACATTGCACACAAATGAATAAGCTTCGGCTGGAGCCCAAGCTATCACACAATATGCCTGATCTGTATAGCGCTCAATGTTAAAGGTGACTTTAGAATGTCAAACTAGAGGGTTTCATTGAGGATTACATATAATTTCAGCGGAATTTGCCCAAACATTTTTACAGTAATTAAAAAAAGGAAAAAAAGTGCCTTCCGGAGTCTCCTCTTGTCTTCCCGCAAGGCTAGGGAAATGAATCAATCTTGGTAGCTAAAGGACTGAAATAATCCTAGACAATAGCTGGACATGTAAAGAAGTCACTTAGATGTAAAAATTGTTTGGAAACGCACAGAAACCCTTTTCTGAGAACACGAAAGCATATGTACATGATTAAAATCAAGTCCTCATTATGTTGAACTAATTGTTTCGGAGTAGGGGTAAATGAATTTCCTTATGCCCTCTTTCACTTCCTGTATCTTTCTGAGTGAGATAGATCATCCCTAGTTGTGTATCTTTGCTGGTGGAAGCCATATTGAAAGAATGAAACATGTGTGGCGGTCACACCAGCTTTTATCCTTGCCACATGCTTCAAGCATTGAAGGCTTCCAAGCCCCACCCATCCCCTCCACCAACAAACCCCTCTGGTAATTGATGTTGATAAAGTCCCCTGTTCTTTATCACAGTACCAAGGTCTGAGAATACTACACTTCATTTGCACTGAAGCCAGTACCCTTGCCAGACCCCTCAAAGCCCATTTACTGTGCACTTGATTAAAAACAGGGCCATATGCTTTCCCAGGCTTTACCGCCTTTTTTTTTATTCCCCTTAGGCTATTTGGGACCCCCTAACCTAAGTGACTTAATGAGGTGATAAGAGATATATTGGGGTAGGATTACAAGAAAGGACAGGGCTGCTGGATTATTTATTGCACAAAAATGCCATTAATACGTTTTGGTCTTGATTTTTACCCAGGTCATTGTACTTCTTAACACCTTATAATTGGTGTGGTATAAAGCATTGGCCCCCTTCAAGCATTTGAGTATAGTCAGTGGAGTTTACGCACTTTTAAAGGGTAATGAATGTATGAACATCACACGCGATCAACCCTGTTCCAACCGTGACCTGTATTATATGGGCAGAAGTTGATCATATCATTTTTTACTACTAAATTTTGCAGAAGTTTGAAAAAACAACAACAACAAACGGTTGCATACTTCCTCAAACTTGAGGAGGATGAGTTTCCCGAGAATGCTACATTTTGCATAACGAAATTCTATATAGAAGACTGTTTCTTTGGGTTTTTTCGCACATTTTTAGTTAATGCAACTTTAGTAGGATTTGAAACTTTGCATGGTGGAGGTATAACTAGGAGAGGTTTGCGGTACCGTGTGAATATCTCTTTTAGTAGTGTAAATAATACCAAAACAATACCGATGAGTGTAGGCCCTATTATGCCCATTAGTAACTATTTCCTGAAATTCATTTAAAAAAAATCAATTTTATAAGATAATGAAATTCTCACAGTGAGCTCGGCGCGGGTCCAGAAAATCCACTCCTCAAAAAAAAAAGTTAAAATCTCACTGTTTTTCAGAATCCTCACCTTCCGGTAGCAATATGGCAGCCGCCGTAATTTATAAATGGTATGCTGCGCGCTACGCTGGTAACGATTCGTGTACAAAACATTGGTTTATGTGGACCATCGTTGCTACGCATGACTTTTTGGTCTCTCCGGCATGTAGGCCGTATACCTGTAATCAATGGTTTGCAGCGCGCCACAACGGTTTATGTTTTATACACGTGAACAGTTGGTTATCGTTTACCAGCGTAGCGTGCAGCACACAAACTGTTCATTCCGCTGCATTGCATTGATCAACCTCGTTCCCATGGTGTACGATCTCGCCGCGCCATTTTGTTTTCTTTCCCAGAATGCCTTGCTCGATTATACACCCTGGAAGTGTGAAACGAAAGTAGCCCATATATTTGGCTATTTTAATTAGTCCTGTGGTTGATCCATTCTGTTTTAGAGACTACGCAGAGCGCGCTGTCAAAATACGCATCAAGTCATAGAGCAACTGGCCCCTCCCATTCTTTTTCGATCTTGTGATACGTCTAACTGTATGCACTTTAGGGAGACCATGTAAAAACATGATTTATTTGAATCTATTGCGTCGAAATACTTGCATTTTTACACGCGTTCTACGTGCATTTTTACGCGCGTACTAAGAGCCCGACAAGCGCCCTACAAGCGCTCGAATGTTATTAACAAGCGTGCACGCAAATCAGTCACTTTTGGGAGCCAATCAGCGTTGATTTTCAGTGTTTCCCTCCCAGGGGTTAGTGGTGAGAGAGGTGTCGATACGGCGCGCTGCCCATGGTAGCGAGGCTGTGCATTGATCAACACGTGGGCGCGCGCGCTTCCGGTGATGATAGCGACAATCCCACAGCATAAGTTAAACAATAATTATTGGCTTTGAATACGACTAAAGTTTTTTTTAACTTTATTGTAAATGAAGGCCTACAAATAGCAGATGAATTTTGCCTGCATTTTGATTTTATAACTCAGGTTGGCTGATTCAATTACGCCAAACTCGAAAATGATGTTTAAATAACGATCTTGCTAACACAAAATTGGTTAAAGTGGTCAGATATTGCATGATGTCGCACCACAGGGCATCTAGAATCCTAACGGTTTCGGAGCATTTAAGCGGGCCCCGGAACCCATGCCGTTAGGGCTTCACCATACGCGTTCGCAGGCGCCACAAATTACATTCACCGTTTGCGGCTTGGTACATTTTCACGCCTCTCCGTTTGGGAAATCCTGAATCCGCCCCTGGCAACGGGTGGCATACGCCGTGTGAGCATTAAAATGCAGAAATAATATTGATACAAAGCTGTAATTCAGATTTCAGATACAATAACCAATATCATAGCGCAAAAATGGTGCATCAAATGGCTTGAATTAGGCCTTCAATCCAAAAACTGTCCAACTTCTGGGGGGGGGGGGCACATCACCCCTTAGACTCCCCTGTGTCGCTGCGCGACGGGCGGTCGCGCCGATGTACTTTTTTTCATATTCGCCCCCCAAAAAATAAAAATAAATAAATAAATAAATAAATAAAATAAATCCTGGTTACGGGCCTGTCTATGACAATAGTCAACTGGAAGATCACCAAGAGATCAAGTACCAAGGGATCGTGCCTGGCTGTATGATTTTTGGCATGAAATGCAGCCCTGGTCAAAAGATGGAAATTTTTGAACTGGATCCAGAGTCAATGGCGCCGAAGTTCGACTATGACTTTACAAATGAAAAGAATGATGGCAAAACTACAAACGGGGAAAGTTTGAATACCAACGCCCATACGGATGGAAGAGATATGCCATCAGAGTTGTCGGTGAATACGAGGACGACAAGTGGTTGGGTCCAAACGGAATCCGCACTGAAACAACCCCGGGGGAGTGGCCGATGTCCTACCACGCTACAGCGAAATGTATAAACTGTAACGTCAAGGGAAATGTCGAGGAGGGGTACAAGATGGGTCACATACATAAATTTGGTAAGGGGGTATACACGAGCCCATCCTATAAGAATGTTGATAACTACTACAGTCAGACTATTACTCATGACGGAAAGCGGTACAGGCTTATATCGCAGAATCGCGTTAACGAACAAGGCTTGAAAAGTCGTTGATCCGAAGCAAACCGGCTACAAAGATTTCCCGTACTGGGTGTCTGAACGTCAAGACCATGCAAAAGGCATCTTTGATGTTCGCCCGTACGGTATCTTGACACGCGAAGTTAAGATTCATCCCTCGCTACGATTGAAGTAAGACATTTTTCTAACCCCGCTGTTTAAAAATAAAAATAAACTAGACATTAGGTGTTTGTGAACAAACACAAAGCTGTTCCATGTTGTTTTGTTTTGATTTAACGCTCCAGAGCTTTAACGTGAGGCTGACTTTGAGATAGACCCTTGACCTCTGATAAGCCCTATTTTTACTTAAAGTGTGCCAAAAAACCTACTGTAATCCTGATCTTAAATTGGATTAGAACTTCTTGATTGAACCAAAAGGAAAAGTCAAAGTGGGTCAACTTTTTGAATAAAATGCCAAATGTGCAGAAAGCTACCAGACGGCACAAAGATTATGACTTGATGACATCTGGTTTAGGAAATAGGATTTTTATAATTTGAACATCCTGTTTGGACCGGAAGAAAAGGTCAAAATGAGGTCATCTTTTGAATACATCGTCACAGGTGTTTCTAAGCTACAGAACAGCACAAACATTACGGCTTTAGGACACGTGGTTCAGGAGATTCTTTTTTTTACATTTTAGAGCTTCCTGTTTGGACCGGAAGTAAAGGTCAAACTGGGGTCATCCATATGAATAAAGTGTCACAAGTGTTATAAGCTACACGACAGCACAAACATTACGACTTTTCGACATGTAGTTCTGGAGATATGATTTTTTTAAATAAAAAGCTTTGAATTACCGCAACTTGACACCTGGTGACGTCACGATGAAAACAAAATAGTTTTTCATACTAAATAATTTGATAGGGTACAAGATGGTATGTAACTTATCCCCATCCAATTCCTTTTAACAAAAACCCTCAACGCACATAGGAATTTCATCTATTGGTCATGCACAAATCCAATGAGCTAATTTTATTTCCTTAAAATCCACAGGGAGCCCGAAATTAGAAAAAGAAGAAAGTTTTTAATATATCCATTGAAATACGGGAAGCATTATATAGCCTATTAGTAAAATAACAGAATTCTTAATTTCCGGTATGAGAAAAAAAAAATGAAAATAGTCACGCGCCTCGTACCAATGTCATTTGATACCCAGTCAGTGGCACTATTTACTGTGCCACGCCGGGTATTCACGAGATGAACGTATTTTACATTATATATAAAATTGTAATTAAGTTGCGTTTGCATCTAAGAGACTTGTGTCCGGGTATAATCATTGAGTTATAATTGGCGTCAAATTAATTCGGGTGGATTATTTAAATGTTGGTCCGTAAGCTATTGTATTAAAAACGTACTGTAACTTTTAAGTCTGCGCGATTCACAAATCTTGTTTCTTTGGTTTGCATTGCATTTCGTCTCTACGAAGAAAAGTGGGGAAAAAATCATTATTAAATTGACCCGTGTGGTGGAAAAACAAAGCCTGAGTAAAAGCATTGTTTTTGATAAACTGATCTGTGGTAATCGGGTGAAATAAAAATAGTGTATTTAACGTCAACTCTGCCAGGTCTCCACAGAATCTTCACCCGATACACGTCGGCAATCCCGCCGGTGTCGCATGCAATTATGTCCTCTATGCAATACTATCCGGCGGACATTATTGCATATGCAATAATGTCCGCAGGACGGTTTTGCTTATGCAATCGTGTCCGCCCGGCCGGACGCTGCTGCATGATGCAATTGTGTCCGCCCGGACACATTTGCATATGCAATCGTGTCCGCCCCGTGCAAAACCGTCCTTGCAGTAAATTAAACGCCCTCTATTATTAGTCGACGGAACACGAAGTACGTTCGCCATTTTTTTTTTACAAGCTAATGACATGAATGATGATGTGTATGATTCCTTGGCTATGGCGGCTATGGCTATGAAGGCCATTAGAAAAGGAGATCTTTGACGTAAAAACTTGCATGGAAAAACAACTCGTGAACGTGTGTCAGCCAGACCACAACTAAAAATACCCCCCCCCCCCCCGTCGTAGCCTATGGGAAAATATTCGGCCGTTGGGTATTCGCTGCAATCATAAAATCCGTGAATATTCATGCTGCACTTGTGCATACGTCGTACGTTCAGTGCATGCACGCTCGCTTTACGCACATACATGTACATGTACCGCCGGACGGTTTTGCATAGCTAGCCCCGGACACGATTGCATGTAAAAGGGTCCGGAGCGGACAGTATTGCATGGCGGACACAATTGCATCTGACACCGGTCAGTCTGCATGCCCACGCGGAGATCGCCACACAGGCGGTCTGCTTTCTACGTTCATGCTGAAAATCACACTGAAACACGAATAAGGAACTGAGCGGTGATGATACACACAATAATAACAATTCCTGGTTAGGGGCCTTGGTGGTCGAAAATTATGGGGCATGGGGTAGCATGGTTTTTCCCGGTTGCTTGCCCGTAGGCCAGTTACTGGCAAAATGTTTGTTTGACACTAGACTTTCTTTCACAAGTTGTTGGCAGCAATTGATCAAAGAAATAACTAAGTTAATATTGTTATAGTATGATCAGACCAACAGTCCGGACTGCGGGGGAAAAGAAAAACACACCAGCCAATATGCATGTTATGAAAATTAAAAATTAGTTTAAATCAATACAGGTTACAGTTATGCAGACCTGGGCCCAGTGTCATAGAGCTGCTTAAGCAGAAAATATTGCTTACAATTTTCTGCTTAGCAAAAATAAGCAGGATAGCCTACCAGTTAGAGATTGTGCATGTGACATGGCAGTTTGGCTGGTAACCTTATTTTTAAAAGCATAATTTTGCTGTGCTTAGCTTTTTTTGTGTGCTTAAGCAAGTCTATGAAGTCCATGCTAACCTTCCGGTGCTTACTGTATGAAAATGAAAGGCGTAACAATGCAAATCCATGGTGAAAGCGCAAGATGGCCGCCTAATTTTCTTACTAACCTGTGAAATACGCTTATAAACAAGCAAATTTTTCTGCAACAGTTAGCACGAAAATTTGCTTACTGTTAAGCAGTGCTATGAAATGAACGTCCCAGAAGTTTACAGGTTTTCAGACTCTGTGCATCACCAGAGATACAAACACCTTGTTTTAGACACATTGTGGACTACTTCTCTCTCCCTTTGGTGAATGCTTTACTTCTTTAACGAAAAAGTTTAGGCCTAATGCTTGAGGAGATTTTGAGAAAAACCTGAAAAAATCACACCCTGTAATGAACTAAGAGCATATTTTGAGCAGAGTAAGTCAGCAAGGCACTTTGTCTCATAAAAATTGATTCACTTATTTTACTAAGTTTTAAAACTTAAAGCGAATTCAAGGCTCTGATACTCCGAGAAACAATTTGACAGTTACCATGACAACCCTGTTTTTGAAATGCTTCTCGATACAAATTTAAAAAACAAATTAAATGCATGTACTGTATTATATTTTACCCTGATAAGAAATGTGAAATAAATGTTAATCTGAACTTGAATTTGAATTTCAACTAAGTAAGGCCAATAAAATAATTTAAATTATAACAAAATAAGAATGTAGTTATTGAATTGAATATTGAATTAATGTAAACATAATATATGAAAAACAATATTTAACCTCATAACAAATTGGTACCCTTCCTCACTTCTACTAAAACACCTTACATATACCATGTAAAATGGCCATTTTATCTTACCCTGAAAGAAAAGAGACGCCTTGCATATGACCTCAGAAGGTCAACACAGCGCCTTCACTGAGGCAAGCGAAAGACCTATCATTTTGCGTTTCCATTGTTTGACATCCATGATGTCATCATTCATGATGTCATCCAATGCATGAGGTCTATAAATAGATGCCCTTTACGACAAACAAAGTCACCACTAAATAATCTCAAGAATACATTTCGAGCTCACTGGATCTCACAACACCGACAGGAAGAAACTTACGCTTCTAGGGTAACCTACGTATTCCCCGCACTGCAAAGAAAGCAGAAGATAAAGCCCTCTCTGTAGCAGGTCCAAGAATCTGGAACTCCATCCCACAAACAGTCCGATGCTCCACCTCAATACACATGTTTAAAACCCTCTCTTAAGACCTACTTGTTCACTTGATTCACGCATATGTTCAATGTTGAGATCAATTAAGAACTCACTCCGCTGCAGTGAAGTTAATAACGAAAAGTTCCCCCGATCCAATAAGCGAAAGTAGTAGTCCCGACCGATTTCCTACCTTCTGCCCAGGTAGTACTTAAGAAGCAGGACAGTTCTTTTCAGAACTTGGTAGTCTCCCGAATTCCAAAATCTACTCAGCGGCAGCAGAATAGTCTCCAGATTTCCGAAATCTACTCCGCGGCAGTAGAATACATAGCAAGACAAGTTCTCAAAGAACAAAATCTACACAGCAAAGTAGATAAACACATGGTGTTACCGCAAACCTTATATACATATGTTCATTCTTGTTTTTGTTTTTTCCTGACTATCAGGGTGAAATCATGGTGTGCTTTGTAACCTTTCGAAATGGCGCGTTATACATGTAAATGTTATTAATATTATTATTATTAAAAAAAACACAACATAACTAGACTTTCATATCAAAAGGATTTCAATTACAAAGAAGGCAAGCATTCTCACGTCCATTCCAGTAGTCATACACTGTCAGGTATAATGTCCTCCTTTTTCTCTTTATTTGCATTATCAACTTTGTCCTTGTCTGGTTTGGTGGCATTTCTGGTTGTCTTGGTTACCGAGAACACGGAATAGGCACTGACTCCAAGGAACACACTGAAAGAGACAAAAACAAAATCATCAGCCTTAAGAACACTCAATTCCTTCTTTTCCTTGTGTTTGGAGTGGTGTTTGAAGGGTCTGTACAGACGATGTGACCTCTGTTAACATTCAAACCGCCCTCTGTTGACAAAACACTGTCCAAGTCATGTTCCGCCGGGCAAGAAGACGCGTATACTCATGGTAAGATTGCGTGTACTTTCTAGCTGGCTGTCAAGTACACAAAGGTTTTGCCCGGCGACATGCGACCGCATCATGTTATGGTTTTCGAGTGACATCAGAGGTCACATCGTCTATACGTTTGGTAATTACTCATAAAATTGATGGCAATAAATCTTACTTGGTAAAGAAGTACAGCAGCTCTGATCGTATAAAGCATTTTTGAGAAACATTTCACCTTGAAGTAATGTGGTTATGGAAAAAGATATCAGTTTTTATCCCCCAAATATTGAATCTGAGAAGCATTTCTGTCAGAAACATTTCTCAGATTGTGTATTCCAATTGAGTGGATATAACTGCTCCAGATTTTCGGCAATATCTCAAAAACGCTACCAACTTTTGAAATGAAATATTCACAGGTTAGTTTTATTGATCCCCAAAATGTTGGAAATGGTAGACGCACATTGTGTGGAGGTGCGTTCTGAGTCTGCAAGGGGTTAATGGTGAACCCTACCTTAGAGCCATATCACCAGTTACTTCTCCCTCAAACACAGCCAGGGATGCCAACACTAAGGCCATTTTGGCGTTGGCTACTGCTAGTCTGGTAAGCAACGACTTGTCTGGTGTCTGCATCACACTGACACCTGTTAGATTCATCCCTGCACCAAGTACACCACTAGATAACGGAAAAAGCCATGTACTCCTGTTAAAGACTCGTTTACCGTGTATGTTAGACCTACAATGGAATACGCTTGTCCAGTTTGGTTCTCCAGTAATGAAACCTGGGATGCCTCGTAAGTGAACTTAATCACTGTAGCTCGCAAGCTTGAGGAAACCTGTAAACAAGGGTGCTTGCTGTGTGAACCAGAAACACTAGGGTTAACCCCTACTCTTCCACGATAAGTATTCTGGGTTCTTTTATGTGCACTACCAATCCTAGTACACGGGACCTAAAGCCTAATGTTCCATCCGAAGGACAAAGCCATTATGGTAAACTATCTTGCTCAAGGACATAAGTGCCACGAACGAGACTCGAACCCACACTCTGCTGATCAGACACACCAGAGCTTAAAGGTATCGTACACGTTTGGTAATGACTCAAAACAAAAATTAGCATAAAATCTTACTTGGTATCAAGCAACGGAGAGCTGTTGATAGTATAAAACATTGTAGGAAACGACTCCCTCTGAAGTAATGTAGTTTTTGAGAAAGAGGTAATTTCTCACTAAAATATTAAAACTTCTTGAAAGAAGTTTTTATTCCTGTATCTGAAAGCACACAAATTTGTACAACAAGGGTGTTTTTTCTGTCATCATTTTCTAGCAACTTCGATGACCAATTGAGCCCAAATTTTCACAGGCTTGTTATTTTATGCAGATGTTGGGATACACCAAGTGAGAACACTGGTCTTTGACAATTACCAAACGTGTACGATGCCTTTAAGTCCGGTGAGTGTGCAAAATCTGTAGAGAACGATACTTACCTAAGTAAACAACCGATGTAAAATTCCATAAGATACCAATGAGGAAAGTCCCTTGCTAACAAAAGGTCACCTGATAACACAAGGAGAAAGAATAAACATTTTAGAGTAAATGCAATTGTTTTTGTTAGTATGCAATAAGCAATGGTTTTATCATATCTAAAACAAATAAAGGATCAATTAAAAACACTTTTAAATACTAAATTTCAATTTCGATACCACAAAACTTCCATGAACAGATTTAATCATCATCTACACTCTCAATTAATTTTTACCACTCAGTTTGACATTTTTCATTAATTAACCCTCCTATACTGTCTGACCGATCAGTATCATCCACTGTGATTTTGAATGATAAACTATGCCAGCCTGCAGCATGTGGTCAATGTATAGACACTTTTGGGGGTGCGACTAATCAAGTATTTACAAAGCAGCAGTCACAACTTTAAAAAAAATATGGGGAAATCGCCTAACATCACCACTTCAAGGTGAGGGCTACATTTAACTGATTTGGGCTGTCGACCCAAATCAACTGTCACCAGGGGCACGTTACCACCTACTCCTGGGGCTGAAACAGGGTTACCCCCTTCACAGTCCGTAAGGATGTAGGCATATGGGTATCATCAACTAGGAGCCTGGCTGGGAGAGCAGAATGCACTACCTACCCAGCTTTGTACGAAGCAGTTATGGTTAAGTGCCTTGCTCAAGGGCACTAGGGATTCTAACCCACGCTCTGTTGCTGACAACACCAGAGCTTGGGTCCGGTGAACTAGACCACTCGGCCACGACACGCAATCAACGGTCGCGATTACTCAACTAGTCACACTAGTCACCCAGGCTTACACAGTACACAGTCAACCCTCCTACTATCCTACCATTCATAATGGCATAAACCATTGTTTTGAATGATATCCAATTGTGATACCCACATCTATCTTAAGTTGTGCCACAGGTTTAATAAAAAACATAGATTAAAATACAAGATTGTTTACTCTTTTACCTAGAATGACACTTGCTGGAAAGAGAGCGATGACACCGAAGGAATAGCAATACAAAAGCTTCTCTACATCACTGAAATAACAAGAAAATAACAAGAAAAGTTACTAATGCCTGCTATAAAGCCACACAGCTCTATGTTACAGACTCTCTGCAGGGCTTGAAATTAACACTGGTCCGCAGGTCCGTGACCAGTGATTTGAGTGTCGGGCAAGTAGAGTGAGGACTGAACAAGCCCAGTGGTCTTGTGTTTTTTAAATTGAATAATAATACCTCACTTTGTAATATCTTTGTGAAAAAAATGCTGACTATGAATCTGATAAATATCTTTCAATTTCTGATCAACAGAGTGTGGGTTCGAGTCCCGGTCGTGACACTTGTGTCCTTGAGCAAGACACTTAACCATTATTGCTGCGTCCTTCGGAAGGGACATAAAGCCATAGGTCCCGTGTGTTGTGTAATGCACGTAAAAGAACCCAGTGCACTTATCGCAAAGAGAAGGGGTTCTCCCCGGTGTTCCTGGTTCCTGTAAAC
This sequence comes from Plazaster borealis, assembly GCA_021014325.1. Lineage (NCBI taxonomy): Eukaryota > Metazoa > Echinodermata > Asteroidea > Forcipulatida > Labidiasteridae > Plazaster > Plazaster borealis. Next base: position 20,742,606 of record CM037455.1, on the reverse strand, counting down.
CATTACATGGTGCACTGTAAAGGAATAGGTCTCATACTTCAAAAAGTAGCTCCGAATACCTTGAAGGTGTGATAAAGTGCTATATAAGAACCCAGCATTATTATTATAAATTCATCTACAACAAAATGCAACTTGTCTCACCTCAGGTTGATAGATGTTCCTCGAACAGTTGAGTATATAGAATAAGAACTTGCAGATAAGACATGTATCATCATCCAGTGGTGACCTTCTTCATCTCGCTGCATCAACAAATACAACCAAAAACATTTCATTTGTTAACTCTAGTTGTGAAGCCAAGGACTCTCACAAAAGTGAACTTAATCACTATACTAGCCAAGAACCCCATGGTGAGAAGACAAAGAAGGAAGTTTCAGTTTTAGATGTGGGAGGAAAACCCCAGAGAAATATTCCAGGGAAAACCCACGCAATCAGGTAGGGACTTAAAACCTAAATGTGCCTCGGCGTGATTCGAACCAGGGTCCTAGAGGTGGAAGGCGAGGAAAGATACGACTATGCCAACCTGACTACCCTACTTCGATACTTAGAGAATTGAAAGGATTATCAGACTCATAGTCATAATTTGTCACAAAGATACATGTATTACAGTATGAAGTATTATTAATCAATTGAACAACACGAGACAACTGGGCTTGGTTGGTAGGATTCGAACCGGGGTCCCAGAGGTGGAAGTTGTGGGAAGATACCAATATGCCAACCTGAACATCACGTTTGAGAAGATTGAGAGTACATTGATAGTTCAAGACAACAACCGAGGCAAAAGCCCATTTTTTGGAGTTAGATTTGAATAAGTCTGGTACAATGACTTGGTAAGTCACAAGTTACCGCTTAAATTTGAATTCCTCAAACTATAGAGACAGTTGCTATGTCAAATGGTTCGGGGCAAGCTTTTGTACAGCAACCTCCAGATGAGCAAACCCTGGTACCGTTGTGCCATACACATTTATTCAAAATTGTGTATGGGTGTTCACTGTCTCTTAGCACCTATTCAAGAGCTTACCACGAACCATTTGACATAGCCACTGTCTCCATAGTCTGAGGAATTCAAATTTAAGTGGTAACTTGTGACTAAGCAAGTCATTGTACTAGACATTATTCAAATTTAACTCGCAAATGGCTTATTGTCTCCAATGTCCCAGGTAATTATTGCCTTGGTGCCCCTAGGAAACTTGAGGAAACTTCTGAGAGCAAAGCATCAGGGCCCAATTTCATGGCTAAATCATTGGCACCTACGGAAGTAGGGAATTCCGCGCTTACGCCTAGCATATTTCAAAAGTTAGGAGGGAATTTTTGCTTGTGCGCGTGTGTACTTCACGTTACTATAAGCGATCTTTGCTTACACAGCTAGCGCAGAAATTTGGTGCTTGCCCTGTAAGCGAAGAATGGTGATCACAAGCGCAGAATTCAGTGGCAAGCAGAGCCATAAAATTGGGCCCTTGCCTGCTGACAAGAAATAATACACCAAATTATTAGTGTGTGATATGGGAAGTATGTCTAGTGGTAAAATCTGGACTTTTCACTTTAGAAAATACTTGTATCTGGCTTTTGTCAGTATCTGGCTTTTGTCAACTGTAAATGTACCTTTCAGAGAGACTTTTCTATGAGCTTCAATTCCACAAACAGAAACACAATATTTATAAAAGTTTTCGCAAACATAAGCTGTGACAAAGTGACGGTAATTTTGCTGCTGCCAAACTTTCAGCCACTCATTTGCAAGACCAATCCTTATTGGTCAACCTTGTTAACCAATCCAAAACAAACTTATGTAAGCCTTACTCTCATTGGTTGTTTTTGATACGTCACTTCCATTATGTAAATAGCTTCAAAGGTAACAAACTGTTCATATGAACTCTGAACGCACACAACACACAACAGCAGGGTTCTCCCCAGTTTCTTTCAAAACTGTGGGGCATTCTTGACCCAAATTTTTGAAGTTTGGCCGAAGCACGCTGAATTGAAACAAGGTCTTTGGAATGTTTTCTACTTGTTGTTTATCTTGGTTTTAAAAGCCCTACTGTGCAATCTGGAGCTGCAATCTATATGGTTTTCTCTTGATTTTTTTTTGCGTATCGGCCAAAATTTGTGCGTATCATCTTGCAAATCACGCGTATCGGCCCGAAATGCTAACTTGTCATGAGGAGAATACTGAACAGTAAAAACTAGACTGGAAAACCAGTCTTACCATGAATCACGAGAGCTAACCCCTGCACAAACTACAAGGGAGTAGTGTGCTGAGTATAAAGCATTTGATCGTTTCCTCGATAAAAATAAAGTATTTGATAAATGAATCAATCATACCTGAGGATCAGTTATCCAAGTCAATAACGCAGCAACCAATACTGTCAACATACTGTGCAATACAAATGAAAAGAATAACAAAGTTTTTAGTCTGGACCCCAGAGCTGCCTAAGCACGAAAAGTAGCTAAGCACCAATAAAATTATGCTGACCAGAAAAAGGTTACCAGCCAAAGGTTACCTTCAGTTCCCCTGAGTTCTTTTTCATTTCATTTTCATTTTTTCCATTTCATTTTCATTTCATTTATTCTGGTTGTGAAGCCAAGGACTCTCAGAAAGCAAACTTAATCACTATACTAGCCAAGAACCCAATGGAGAGAATACAAAGAAGGAAATTTCAGTTTTAGATGTGGGAGGAAAACCCCAGAGAAATACTCCAGGGAAAACCCACGCAGTCGGGTAGGGACTGAAAACCCAATCCACATACAGTAGTGCCCCCGGTGGAATTCGAACCGGGGTCCTAGAGGTGGAAGGCGAGGAAAGATACCACTACACCAACCCAACCGCCCAAAATCTCAATTATTTTCTTCTTGTAGCCCCCTTACCAAGAGTGGTTTTTTAGCCTTGTTTGGGGCGAACTTGCATTCAAACATTTTTAAAAACCAAACAAAACCCGAATCATTCAGTCAAATCTACAGCTCCTTTACCCTCCCTACTACTTTTTTTACCCCTCACTTGGACTGGCTGTGCAACAAATGGAAACAAACTATTTTAAACTATTTGAATAAATACCTGGCTTTATTACTTAAAGTTGATGACTGCTTCTTCAAGTAATTATCTGTTAAATATGCAGGAATCTCTACAACATTTTGGATTGCAACAAATACTGGCACAGCCTGTTCATAGGAGAAGAAAGAAATAGAACATTGAGTTGAAAGGAGTGTCGGACCTCTCTTCAAGTGGGCATAAACGGGGGGGGGGGCCTCAACCTCAAACCCAGGACCCTCAACCCTTGTGTCCTTGAGCAAGACACTTAAGTACACTTGCTTCTCTTCACCCAGGGGTAAAATTAGTGCCTGTGAGGGCAGAGATGGTTCTTGTGATTGATTTAGCTTTGTGTGCTACATAATTTGGCAGCACAGGCTGTATACTCCCAAAGGAGCCGAGATGATTTGGCCAAGTGACCAGGGGGTAATAATGTTGGAGCACCATGAGGACACTCAGTATGTATTTGAGAGCTATATAAGATGTTTTTAATTGTTTTGTTAAACCCATTTAACTCCTAGATGACATTTTCTGTAGACATTTTTAAAAAACTAAAACGCAGTGTAGTGTAAGTAAATATTTTACTTGCATAGTTTTTATTATTTTTCTTCAGTATGGGCAGGGCCTTCTGTCCGTATTTTTTTGTTACTCTTTCTTACTTGTAAATTTTGCACTATTTTATTTGTTCTTATTTTTATTTAATTATTTATACATGTATAATTCTCCGGGGAGGGGAGTGTGGCTTTTAATTGCCTGCTTTAGCCCATTCACTTGTGCAATATTTTAAATAGTTTTTATTTAAATCGTTTTTATTTATGCAAGTTTATTCACTTATTTTTATTTATATATATGCTTCTTTATTTGTTTATCTTTACTTTTACTTTTATTTTACTTATTTATTTTCGTTTTATAAATTAGTTGTTTATTACTTATTATTTATTATTGGTTTTGTATAATTATGCTTTTATTATTGCCTGTACTATATTATATGTTTAAATCTATATTTATTTCATTGTGTACCCCAGATGTGGGGCAACAGATCTACGGATCATAGTATGTATTTGCTTTTGTTGTCCCTTGCCCATCTCGGGGTATATTGTCTTGTACATGTATTTTGTTTTGTACTGTTATGGCAAATAAAATAATAATAATAATAATAATTTGAAGAATTGTTCTTGTTTTTTCCAACATAACCTTTCTTCAAACATATTTTCTGGCGCAGAACGGAGCCAAACTCGATTGAAAAGGTAATTAATAAAGGCAAATTTTATGATTAAAAAAATAAATAAAAATTAAAAAGGGGTCGGGGGGTTTCGTAGGGTCGGGCAGGGTCGATCAACAATTTTTTTTTATGTGGCCTTCAATTAATATCGGGCCTATTTAAAATGTAAAGTAAATGTTGACTCTATTTTCAGATCCTTGATGTACCTACCAGTTTCGATAGTGCTTTGGACCCAGAATAAATACTCAAAACGAAGAACATCATTGCAGGTAACCATTGCAATACAGATGATCTACAAAAGGGAAAATATTTTTTTTTTAAATTGAATAAAATCAGAAGGCCAATCCATGAATGAAATTTCAGGCTGTTTTGCTTTAATAGGATGAACGGAGTCAACCAATGCTGAAAGATCTGCAAGCTGTTTATAATCATATAACACCAAGTAAACGTAACTTGGGGTCAATTTATTCAATCGACTTCCCCCACACTCAAGCACCCCTGGCCCCCTACTGTAGCAAGTTTTAAAACACAATACACAAATTTGAAATTTTAATAGATGGGGCATGTGGTGCTTTTCCTGGCTGGCCCAGTTTTTTTTATAACCTTTGTCTTTATTGTACATGTACTTGTGGTTACGACTCTGTGTTGTTGTCGTATTTCCATGGCCTTTATTCTAATTTGGCTGTTTTCATCTTTTTAAATGTGTGTTCTTAGTCATTTGGTAATTTAATTTTAATGAATGTTTGTAGATGTTGGGCACCTCTGGAAAACAGTGTTTCACTGAGAGGTCTCCCCTGGGTAAAGAAGAAATAAATGAAATAATAAATAAAATAAATAAACATAATTTTTATATCTATAGCACACATATTCTACCAATAAGGTATTTAAGGCACTTGAACAAGCAGAAACATTTTGAGACATCTCTTTGAATTATTTGTTGAATTATGAGACTGATTTATGCAGCACCTATCAAGGCGCTGTGCTGCATTCAGCAGCCACCGCCAGAAACACCGGGGCAAACCCCTTCTCCTAGCGGTAAGTGTAACTGAGTTCTTTTACGTGCATTACACGAGACACGGGACCTACAGCTTTACATCACATCCGAAGGACGAAGCAATAATGGTCAAGTGTCTTGCTTTAAAAGGACACAAGTGTCAAGACCAGGACTTGAACCCACACTCTGCTGATCAGAAACACCAGAGCGTGAGTCCAGTGCTCTTAACCAGTAGGCCACGACATGCCATTTGTTATCATTCTACTAAGGGCCATAGCAAGAAGCTTTACAATCAGTATTGCAGACTTCATGTTCGGAAGTACAGCTTCTCTCATCGAGTTGTTGACCATTGGAACAACTTATCAAATGAGATTGTCTAAGCTCCTTCTATCAACCAATTCAAAACTAACTTTAACAAATTCTGGAAAAATTATTATTATTATTATTTAAGTCTTTGATGAGATGCGTCATAAGCCCTTGGCTTTCTACCAACCCAAGATTTCTAGCAAGATTAGAATTATTGACTAATTGATTGATTGACTGATTGAATGATTTATTGATTTATCGATTTATTGATTGATTATTTCAAAACTCACCTGTCATAAGATACCTTGTAGTAGCCCTGACTTGCTAATCCATACAGTACAACAGCACCTACTGCAGTCTGCCATTCTTGAAATAATGTTGGGTAAGTGAAGTGCAGAACTGACAAGACGTACTGAAATAATTTGATTACAATTATTAAATTACACAATATTGGTATTTGGTTAGAAGACACAAAACCGTATACTGACATGACTTGGTGCCCCCGAACAATCATTGACAAGTAGGGAGACCGCCAACGTAGGGCTAGATATGTGTGAAGAGGGAAGAGTGAAATCATACATAAAGCCGTGTGCAAGCAAACCATGAGATGAGACCAAGTGTGAGAAAAAACGTAAATTCGGCACGTAAATCCAAAGGTCTAAGTCACTTCAAATCCCGGTCATGTCAATTTTCTTTGTGGGTTGAAGGGGCTGTGTGGTCATAATCAAAGCTAGCCCACCTTGTTGAGCTGTAATGGTCCCATATTCATAACACTCACCATTGTAATGGTGAGTGTTATGAAACCGATGTTAAAAGAGAGCCATTACAGCTCTCCATAGATTTGATACGGAGGGAGGGCATGAGCGTGCAGTAGGCCTAACTGGGTGAGAATTTATAATTCCATGTTCAGCCACAGGCCTGCTCTGATCATGACGACCACAGCCCCTTTGACTTGACTAGGAGTCGGAGTACCTAGTACTAGTAGTAGCAGTGTTCGTACATAATAATTATGTTATCATTAACTAGTCCAGGTTGGACTAATCCATTGCATACATACAAGCACTGACGTCCTACCACCAGGGCTGATCACTAACTAACTAAACTAATAAACTAAAACTTAGGGCTAAGTATTTCATTCTGATCTTAATTATTATTAGAATCAGTGTATGGAGCCAGTAACTCGGTCATTCTGTCCGTCATGTCTGTAATCTTTCAGAGTGTCAGTGTCATGTCATGTCCTCTTTTCGTTTGATGTTAAAACACGGAGCTGCTCCATGGATGGTTCAAACTAGACCCCAGTAGGACCGCAGATGTCAAAATTTTAAAAAAACGGAATACAGCGCCCCAGTTCTGGGTCTTGGTTCAAACATGGTGCAAACAATCTTCTACTTCTATGCTGTACTCGGCAAAGTCCGTAAGTCAGGATATAACGCCAAGGATAAACTTAATGTGCAATCGCCAAATCGGTTGTTTACAACTGTTGTGCCTGGGCAGCTAATTTAAAACTAGTGTTATATAAGTAATTACAGTGTACTAAAAATACAAGTGTGGTGATCACGCTTAGCTATACCATAGAGCAAAGACTGGCTTTACTCCTAGAACTATGATGAGCTTTATAGCTACAGTAGTATTATTTAACAAGTACAACACAAACACACTTCAGTACAGACGACATCCATTCAGTTACTGGGGACTTTAGCAATCACATGTTCACCAAAGCTTGGTTCGGTCGGGTTACAATCTTAGCAATTACTGAGGGTACAAACACTTCACATTCACAACAAATTCACCCTTGTTCACTTCGTTTAATAACTACCTTGTTTGTAATGTTTGTGGCTACAAAAAGCACACAGTAGCTGACAACCAGGTTCCATCCGGAAGCCATGAAGAACCAATACGTTGGTCACAAAAACGTGTAACAAGCACTCACAAAAACCATCCCGTCAACATTGCGTAGCGCCCTCTCTAGGCGGTGGGGGATGTTGGTGACGTGTATGTGCACGCCTGAGGATCGACTGGGCGTGAGATGAGGAGTGGCTTTGAAAGAAAGATTTGAACAATTACTCTGTAGAGAAACCAGAATCTCATTATGATTGATTCTCCCAAAATGCCGCATTAAAGGGACTGTTTGGTAATTGGAACCTGTTTGTTTCAATCCTATAATAGTTGTAGATAGGCCCTATACCATAAAACTAACCTGTGAAAATTTCATTTCAAGATATTGCCGAAAATCTGGAGGGCGGGTTTGTCCACGCAGGAAGAATAATCTGCAATTGGAATTACACAATCTGAGAAACGTTACTGTCAGTAACGCTTCTCAGATTCAATTTTTGGGGGATAAAAAGTGATATCTTTTACCATAACCGCAGTAGTTCTAAGTGAAAAGTTTCTTAAAGCTGCTGTACTTCTTACCAAGTAAGTTTTTACCGCCATTAATTTTCAGAGTCATTACCAGACCCTTTAAAACCACGAGAGTTTTACGCTTTTTATTTTAAGTTCAAGACAATCATCATAAATTTACCTTGACTATATTGCTTGGACATCGTAATAATGGAACTCATCAGAATAAGAAAGTAATTTACAAATCAATGAAGCCAGCCCACGATACCTTCAACGTCAAACTGTTCTGTTTAAAGGCATCGTACACGTTCGGAAATTGTCAAAGACCAGTGTTCTCACTTGGTGTATCCCAATAAATAATATGCATAAAATAACAAGCCTGTGAAAATTTGGACCCAATTGGTCATCGAAGTTGCAAGAAAATTATGAAAGAAAAAAACACCCTTGTTGTACAAATTGTGTGCTTTTAGATAGAATAATAAAAACTTCTTGCAAGAAGTTTTTATTATTTTAGTGAGAAATTACCTCTTTCTCAAAAACTACGTTACTTTAGAGGGAGTCGTTTCTCACAATGTTTTATACTATCAACAGCTCTCTGTTGCTCGTTACCAAGTCAGTGTTTATGCTAATATATATTTTGAGTAATTACCAAACGTGTACGATGCCTTTAATAAATGAAGGACGATTTTTTAATATCTCAAGCTTGGAAAATCGATTCCAACCGTTGCCCACTTTCGTTACGCAAAGCAGTGTTCTTTGTTTGTTTCGTTTTTCTCTCTCTCTCTCTTCGTTTATAGAATTAAAAATCAAGGGATATCGTCCTTGTTTTATATATTATTTTCTTCCTCCATGGTTTATCGTTGCACGACCGAAGTTATCCACGACAAACACGACGAGCATTCTGACATTGACGGACTGCGTGGAGTGAAGCATCACAACTGGTAAACATCTCCACTCGTGACTTGCTGTTTTGATTTTCTCTTCGCACAATCATACTGACGGTAAAATATCGCTACAATGTTGCAGCTTATTTCTCCCTTAACCGCAGGTCTACTGGCCACTGCATACTTAATAGTTGGTAAGATCTATAGTTTTCATTATGCTGTATAAATTGTGTTTATTTTACATTTTTCTCAGGCTGTCTTGTTGATAACTATCTTTGCTAAATATAAATTACTTCCTTATAATGAATAAACAATTAAAATTATGTTTCGCTTTTTACATGAAGTTCGTAAGTTTAGTATTTCATAAAAAAAACTATGCTGCATTTAATTGGCCAATAAACACAACATTAGAACAATAGCTTAAAGGAACGTTACAGAACTGGTAATTAAAATGTTCTTTAATATCACAGATTTACAAAAAACTTACACGGTCTAGTGATGATGATAGTAGAAAACATCCCTAGAAATATTTCTGTCTGAAATGCCATATTTGATGAGAAATAAATAAAACTAATTTCCGATTGGAGTTTATCGCTCATGAGCGTTTTATTCATGAATTGTATAACATGCGTAATCGTTTTTTCACTATTTTCTCGTGACCCATCCAGATGGCTGATCGATCTCAAACTTTTACAGGTTTGTCTGTTTCTGTATATGGTGGATTATATAAAGTGCTTACACTGCCAGCAACTGTTTTGTTAGCAAAAACCAATTCTGTAATGTTCCTTTAATATTCTGAACAGGTACGCGTGATCAGTTTTTTCAGTATGCAGACATTATGCCAAAACGTTTTATCTCCTTGGCTTGGACTGAGAGGGGAGAAAAAGACAAATTGTATTACTTCAAAATGACATTATTATCTCACCCTCATTCTTTCAGCCGACGCACGCGTATGTTATGTCGGTGAGGAACCAAACTCTATCAAGGGGGAACATTCTCTAAAGTTACTGCCTGATCAAAACCCGTGTGAATGCACGGAGTTTCGTCCCGGTGGGGTTAACACAAAGCAACAGGCAAAGCCTTATGAAGTAACGTTTGGTAATGACGGTCGGCCGACAGGATGGGATCATTTGGAATGTACAAAAGGTATGTTTTTTTCTTCCTACGATCAACTATTTATAGTTACAAATAGAAGTTCAACTATTGTTCATCAAGTACATTGGGCAATGATTTGTAAAGCAGACAGCGCCCTCAGTTGTTAAAGCTCAGACCATAAAACCGGTGTCACAGGGAATTCTGTCCCCCCGCACAGCGGTCCGGGGGGACAGAATCCCCTAGGGAAATGTGTCCCCCGCCCAGGGTTTTCTGTCCGCCAGGGGAATTTGTCCCCCCTCTCACATTTGTTCCCTTGTTTGCCTCTGTGCGACACTTGAAATCTTTTTAACTATATAAAATCAAGCATGAGAATGGGCGATGATGACAAATCGGAAATCCATCGTACGAAAAATAAATCGGAAAATTCCAACGCTAAAAATGCATAGTTATCCGGATTCTGGGCAATGTCCGTAATTTGGGCAAAGTGACCCAGGCGTCAGCGCCGCACTCAGTGAATTGTTGTCAGTAGACTTTTCTTTTCAAAGTCTCCACACACAAAAATGTTCCTTTGCTTAAAATTATTGACTAAAATAAGTAACAATAAGATAATACTTCTATTATAAACCAGCAAAGCCAGGTGAATAAAGCAAGTTTATTGATTTAGTTCCGTCGGTGGACGCTCGTGCCTGGGGGACATATTCTCCGTTGGAGGACACAATCTCCGTTGAGCACGGCGGACAGAATAACCTAACGAGAGACAGTTTATCCTAGGCGATACTGTCTCGGGGGACGTTGTACCCTAAAAAAAACAGGTAAAGTTGTCCGGGGGACACATTCACAAAGGAACATTTTTGTGTGTGGAGACTTTGAAAAGAAAAGTCTACTGACAACAATTCACTGAGAGTGCGGCGCTGACGCCTGGGTCACTTTGCCCAAATTACGGACATTGCCCAGAATCCGGATAACTGTCTCGGGGGACGTTGTACCCTAAAAAAAACAGGTAAAGTTGTCCGGGGGACAGATTCACAAAGGAACATTTTTGTGTGTGGAGACTTTGAAAAGAAAAGTCTACTGACAACAATTCACTGAGAGTGCGGCGCTGACGCCTGGGTCACTTTGCCCAAATTACGGACATTGCCCAGAATCCGGATAACTATGCATTTTTAGCGTTGGAATTTTCCGATTTATTTTTCGTACGATGGATTTCCGGTTTTGTCATCATCGCCCATTCTCATGCTTGATTTTATACAGTTAAGAAGATTTCAAGTGTCGCACAGAGGCAAACAAGGGAACAAATGTGAGAGGGGGGACAAATTCCCCTGGCGGACAGAAAACCCTGGGCGGGGGACACATTTCCCTAGGGGATTCTGTCCCCCCGGACCGCTGTGCGGGGGGACAGAATTCCCTGTGACACCGGAGCCGAAGTCATGGTTTCGAAACGGGCCTATGTCAATAATTATTCATTTCACCAACTTTATAGAGGGCGCAACGAATCACTTGACTGCTGCTTGACTGGCTCCAGCTTCTTGACTAAGGGCTCGGGTTTATAATGATGTTATAAAAAGGGCCCTATTTTATAGAGCTGCTTTGAGGGACACGTTGCCTTGGATCGGACGAGTTGGTCTAAAAAAAAGCGTTTTCCTTTTATTGCGAACTAACACGGTCGGCCATTTTGTGGAGTCAAAAATTTGACTCCACAAAATGGCCGACCCGTGTTTGTTCACGATGTAAAAGGAAAACCACGCAATTTCAAGACATAATTTGTGTACATCATTGTATTCTACTTTTAAAACATCTATGCATTTTATAACAAACGGTTACAAATGCTTTTTATAGACCAACTCGCCCGATCCAAGGCTACGTGTCCCTTTAAGCAGGAAATATTTCCTAACCCATACGACCTTGTTGTCAACCTACAATGAATGTTAGTGACTCACTTGATTCAATTATCAATATTTTTTTAATTTCCTTTCAAAGAATTACCAATGGTGATGGTACATGCGCCTGATATAGCGCAGGCCTATGTAGGGTACCAATAAAACGGAGAAAGAGAAACGCAGCAGTGTTGCCGTCAGTTCGCAGGAGATCAATTTTGCAGTTCTTGGTCAATTCCAACGATGATGAAATTAGGAAAGATTGTAGGGGCCTACTGTTCGTAAGTTTGTATTATCTTCGCTTTTTTGTACATGCTCGCCCTTTTAGAGGGCCGGTGTCACAGGGAATTCTGTCCCCCGCACAGCGAACATTTGTTCCCTTGTTTGCCTCTGTGCGACACTTGAAATCTTTTTAACTATATAAAATCAAGCATGAGAATGGGCGATGATGACAAAACCGGAAATCCATCGTACGAAAAATAAATCGGAAAATTCCAACGCTAAAAATGCATAGTTATCCGGATTCTGGGCAATGTCCGTAATTTGGGCAAAGTGACCCAGGCGTCACCACCGCACTCAGTGAATTGTTGTCAGTAGACTTTTCTTTTCAAAGTCTCCACACACAAAAATGTTCCTTTGCTTAAAATTATTGACTAAAATAAGTAACAATAAGATAATACTTCTATTATAAACCAGCAAAGCCAGGTGAATAAAGCAAGTTTATTGATTTAGTTCCGTTGGTGGACGCTCGTGCCTGGGGGCCAGATTCTCCGTTGGAGGACACAATCTCCGTTGAGCACGGCGGACAGAATAACCTAACGAGAGACAGTTTATCCTAGGAGATACTGTCTCGGGGGACGTTGTACCCTAAAAAAACAGGTAAAGTTGTCCGGGGGACAGATTCACCGGGGGGACAGAATCTCCGTCCACACCGGCCTCCTTCCCGTGTGTCTGCATGAAAGTTAACACCGTGGAGGAATTGATGCATATTGATAACCAAATCCATGCCCAAACTAACACCCCTCCCCGCCCCGCCCTCTTTGAGGGTGCACCCCACTAAATATGGAGAAAACAGAGCGTCTAGCTTATGAATATTTTGTAGGCCCTCAAAATATCCTATTAGACAGATTTGAGAGCCCAATAAAAGGGGTAGAGTGTAAAAATGTTGCCCAATAATTGTAACCTGGGGGTTGTTGACTTCCAACTTGAGGTATTTTGGATGACATAAGCCCTGAAAAAAATGGTCCTATTTGCCGAGAGGTGTAGGGACATTTTTCAAGATTGATGCTCGGACGTTTGGAAAATTACACCGGTGTAGGGGTGTTTTTATTTGGAGGGAGAATAACTCGACGGGACCAGGGACTCCCCATATTAAATTGAGCAGAGAATAAAAGTTCAAGAGTCAATTAATTCTTTTCCCTATACTGTGACCTTTAAGTATTTTTCGTGTATTTTTGAATATTTAGCCTTTTGCGCTGAATGCTACGGGAGTGGAATTAGTGGGGTGCACCCTTGACTCCTCTCTCCCATATTCACAACACGCAGTGCACTTACACGCAACCTCGTCCCCATTGTTTACTTTATTTCCAACCATGTTTACAGTAGTAAACCCTGGGAGGGAAACTCCTTACTTGGACCCTGATTGGACAACGACTGGTGTACAAAAGTCTAACGTAAACATGTTAAGTTGTACTCATTCAGTAATCACCATGTTCACAGCCAGACTATCCAAAATATTTGGATATGCAAATGATCCAATACCAGCGAGAGAGTAGACTTGACCCAAGTCGAACTTTCGTCGAGTCTTTCGTCGTCTGATTAATCCACTGCATGCACTTTTTAACTCAGAATCGCAGCTTTATTTCACCACTTTGTTGTGCGCCCTCAATCGCCAGGAAAGTGCCAATCAACTGGATTCGAAAGTCCGACTTGATGAATCTGCCAGGAGGCACCCCCCTGCGTGATATGTAGTTATTCATTATGCATATGCAATAGTTTAAATAAGCAACACACGCGTCCGCTGCTGACCATCAGTTCAATTTATGAGGACTCGCTAAAGTAGGTGTTCACAATAACTCCTCGGCGTTACATTGAGGTTAATATGTCTGTGATGTGAAGAGTCGAAATTGATAGATTTTATATGAATATAAGCCAGACTCTTTTAGATAGATTTCCCTTTGTTGACGAATTTCCGTTTTATGCTTAGGCCTATATATTTTTTAAGAGGGGTTCTGTGCAGGTGTAACAATGGACTGTTCTTACTGCACAATGAACCGTTAAACCACAAACATTACGTGATTTTAAACTTTGAATAAGTTAACAATTATGGGAAGAAAAATTATGAACAAATATTCTTCAACAAGCTAAACTCTTGATAAATACATTCCCAAGTTTTGAAGAATTTCCGTTTATATTTTGATATTTTTAAGACATGTGAGGGTGTGACCATGGATAGTACGTATTAACTACGACGTTGCCCCGGTCTGCATGCTTCTCCAATCCCCTCGGACTCCCGACCATTCCGGTCCCGCTGCCAGTTCGTGGGGGCTGGAGCTCCGCAGAGCTGTAGCTCCGCAGGGCGGCCACGAGATTCACACGGCGTCAATGCAAAACCGATCCGTTGAGCCCAAACTGTCGTCATTTTAACAACAATACCCAACTTAAATTTGATATACTGGCGGAAAGACAGAATCTAAAGACCTTGTTCATGATACACGATGAGCCCATAACGTTTGAGAACCATAGCATCCACCATCCAATCATGACCACTCTAAACAACCATTAAATGCACATCGTACCTTCACAACCAATAGTCGCCATTTTTCAAAACAAAGTTGTATGGCAGAGTTTCCAAGGAAGTCTTCAATATTCATCAATTTTTCAGGTCAAAGTGTACATAACAGTAATGTATTCTGAATGCTGCACTCTCATTGGCTGCCACCCAAATCGGTAGATGAGCTCCATTGGCCGTGTACAAACTTCTGGCGGATTCACCAAGTCGGGTGTCGCGATCCAAAATTCACTGGATTGGCAAATAAATGACACTAGAGGGCGCGCGTTACAACACTCACAGCTGATTACTGACTCGATTAGCACGAGACCCGACTTGAACCAAGTCTAGCGAGAGAGCGGTCAAGCTCGTACTGCTCGACACACCATGGGGACGAGGTTGACTTACACGCGGCTATATCTTGTCCGCCATTTTGGGAGTCGAGATGTGCGCAAAGAAATTGACTCCCAAAAAGGCGGGAATTGTATAGACCGCGCATTTTGCGGGAGGTGCGTTCCACGTTATATGCAAAGGGTCAATAAAACAACGCACAGAAGTAAGTGAAGTTTCTTACCGAGAAATTAGGACAAACTAAAACCACACTATTCTGTTTGGCATCAGACTTATTTCATGTCCATATACTTGTACAATAATATATATAAAACAATAATTTTAATTATAATGACATGGTTAAGATTGATTATAAGCACCTCTGAATACTTCGATTATTATACTGACCTCTAATTAAGTAATGCAATAAAAAGGAAGATTAATTTATGTGACCATCATTTTTGTGGTAAAAATAATGTTTGTATCATGGCACCTTAAAAAGGAGGGTACACCTTTGGTAATTACTGAAAAAAAATGAATGACCATAAAAACGTACTTTGTAAAAAGCACCAGAAAGCTGTTGATATTACAAAACATTACAAAACATTGTTCAAAATATTTGAATCTGAGAAAGGCTTCAGGCATGAAGCCTTTCTCATGCATCTGAAACCACACAATTCTGTGCAGCAAGGGTTTTTTGTTTTCTTTCATTATTTTCTTGAAACTTCGACCAATTGAGCCCAAATTTTCACAGGTTTGATGTTGTATGCATAATGTTGGGATACACCAAGTGAGGATACTGGTCTTTGACAATTACCAAAAGTATACCCTGCCTTTAAAGAGGGGCTCCAAGGTCAAATAGATGGAGTACTTATGAAAGTGGGGAAAAAGTTACAAGTCTCTACCTCACAATAAAATACCCTTTTTTCAGAGCAAAATTTGAAACATAAGGTCATCAGACAGCAAAAACAAATGAGTCTGTACATTTCAAAGAGGAATTTCTGTGCCAGTCATCATCAGCTTAAATTCGTACCATTTTGAAAGAATACCATTAAAATTCTGGAATGAACTGAAAATCCTCTGTATAAAAATGTACAGACGAAAATGTGATGTAATCAAACGTTTTTGGATCTTGACATATGTACTACACTTGAAGGGTATCAAACACAGGTGGCATTTTACACCGTTTTAACATGAGGTTACAGACTTGTAATTTTTCCTCCCATTTTCATAAAGACTCTGTCTATTGGAAAAAATGAATGGATCACAAAACTGAATTATGGCAACCTTATATTAGAATAACCTACCGTCCACTGATAATTTTGTTGTTTGACGGCTCAGTTAAACTTTTGGTAAAGCTAATTAACCATTTGGTATTAAAATATACTTTTCAATATTACAATCTACAATATCAGTTTTATAAATCATGGATTTTGCATGTTTAACAAACTTGACTATCATGAAAATTAAACCGCACTACTTGCTTCTAACACAATTTGATAAATACTGTTAATTATTAGTGTAACTGTTATTATAGTAATAACTGTTAATTAGTGTAACTGTTATTGTATATATAGAATTAAAACAAACGAACGGTTCCAAAAAACTAAAGGTACACTTGGCCTTTAACACATATTTTGTAACTATAAAACAATTGTGACAAACTGTAACATGTACAACAAACAATACTAAACTATTGTACTACATGATGTGTAACCATATATTTTGTTTCCCTTCATTATGTAAGGGGCCATTAAGAATAATCAAAGTTGCATGCTGGAAGCCATGAAAAACCATTGAAAACTCCTGAGCTGGGAGAGCATTGATCTAAAATACATGCTTCGTTTGAGGCATTACTTTATTATTATTATGCCACGACCGGGACTCGAACCCACACCCTACTGATTAGAAACACCAGAGCTTGAATCCGGTGCTCTTAACCACTCGGCCATGACATGCAAATTTTTTCTTCATAGTCTTTCAATAATTTATTTAAAAATCAAAATTTGTGGTGAGTGGGTGGATGGGCCAAAATAAAATAAAATTTGAAGAAAAAACCCCTAAATTTGTGTACATTGATTATTCTGAATGGTCCTAAAGTGAACACAAATACAAAAATACAGTACATCTGCACGAAATGCAAGATTTCATATAAATCCCTGTTCACTTTATGTTTGCAATTAAATGTCAGAGAGGGCTCTTTTGTAAACATGTGAAGCCATAATCAGCATAATCTACACAGATACATTACACTGCACAAACACCATGGGTGTTGTCAATTATAGATACCGAAGAGAGAATCAAAATTAACATGACAGGGTGTTAAAATAACACCAATGTAATTGTTTTGGCAGAAATAAGTGTTATTTTAACACCATGTGGTGTAAATTGTGATTCTCTCTTCGGTATCTATATGTGACAACACCCATAGTGTCAATTTTCACACCCAGTTTTTGCAGTGTATGGTTCAATCAAGCCTGGTGGGATACAGTGGCACTGTAACTTTAATCAGTGTCAAATAAATACACAATAAATACAGATTTATAACATAGTGACACATCAAAACCAGTTGAAATTTTCAGGGGGGGGGGGTTGCAACCAAGGTTTTAGCCAGGATTTGGTAAAAGGGTGCCAAAATTTGCTGGAAATATTAAAACTGGGTATTCAAACTGTTCACTTACAATACATTTACATATAAATGACAGATAAAACAGGGTGTCCAAAAGACACACAGTCTTTTGCACACTGAGTTATGGGGACTCCCTATTGTTGCTCTATTGTCCCTTTTCTGAAGAATCTCCTTGTGGGGACCTATTATGCCCTTAGAAAAACCTTGTGGGGACCTATTGTTCCTTTGTTAAAAAGTCCCCACAGCTCAATGTATGCTCGCCCACCCAGACACCCCTCTGGCTAACACTATGGGTGCAATCTGAACGAAGACGTAATTTGGGGGAGGGGGTGCTATTTAATGTATCAAACCATTCAATTATTTCATCGGGAGCCACCCCCCCTCCCCAAAATGAGATCCCCCAAAAAAGCACAAATAAATGGTTTGAGACATTAAATAGCACCCCCCTTCCCACAAATTATGTCTTTATCCCGATTGTTTCCCCCCCCCCCCCCCTTCAATGAAAATGCCTGGTTATAATGCCACTGATCAAAACAATTATGGCGATAAAAGTAGGCCTACAAATTAATATTGTACCTGGTAATTGGCAAAACATTACTTTTTGGAAGCATTCATGATTATTTCAACATTGGCATTTTTTTACAGATATCATATTTATAACTAATCGGTGGAAGTTTTATTTCAAAATAAATTTGAGAAGTGCAAAGATGTTGGACAGGTTACTAAAAAAATACCTTATTCTTTCCTTTTAGCACTGAATCTGATGAGAAGAATCGGCCCTTTTTGTTTGCTTTTCCTTTTTTGTTTTGTACTAATAGGGTTGAAACAATGGTTACACCCCTATGTGCCGACACCCCTATGTTCCGACAACCCTGGTGTATTTTCCTCACTATTCCTAACCCTAACCCTAACCTTAACCCTAACCCTAACCCTAACCCTAACCCTAACCCTATGTAAATCATGAGGGGGTTGTCGGAACATAGGGGTGTCGGAATATAGAGCAGTCCCCGAAACAATATGTAACAGGCATGATATTTGATCATTGGAAAAAAGTAGGAACATTTTCTTGAGTACACGGGCTGACCTACTTGTTCATAAGGATAGACTTTTCAGGCTATTTAATCACACTTTTTCTGATTTTTCCAAGGGCAAAACAAATCGGTGTTTAAGACTAAAGTAGGAAGAATATCATGCCTGATGTAAATGTAATTATACCTTTGTTGTGGACTTAGTGTTCAATAAGTAATATTCAACCCAATACTAGTGCATCTTCAAATAATAATAATAATAATAATACGCAGTTCTTATATAGCGCTTTATACTCCCAATGGGTGTCTCATCAAAGCGCTCAGTATTTTTCCTACAAGGTAAGTGAAGTTACGTGTTGAAGTATGAGACCTTTTTCCTTTACATAGCACCATGTAATGGTTCACAAGGTGCTGTGGCGCAATATGCAGCCAACCAAACCAGGAACACCGGGGAGAACCCCTTCTCTTTACGATAAGTGCACTGGGTTCTTTTACGTGCATTTCACAACACACGGGACCTACGGCTAAACGTCCCATCCAAAGGACGAAGCATGTGGTTAAGTGTCTTGCTTAAAGACACAAGTGTCACGACTGGGATTCGAACCCACACTCTGCTAATCAGAAACACCAGAGCTTGAGTTTGATGTTCTTATCCGCTCGGCCACGACATGACACAAATGAGTGCTGCATGAACCGTTTCATTTGTTAATTCTGGTTGTGAAGCCGAGGACTCTCAGAAAAGCGAATTTAATCACTGTATTAGTCAAGAACACAATGGAGAGAAGACAAAGAAGGAAGTTTCAGTTTCAGATGTGGGAGGAAAACCCTGGAGAGTTATTCCAGGGAAAACCCACGCAGTCAGGTAGGGACTGAAAACCTAATCCACATAGTGCCCCCAGTGGGATTCGAAACGGGGTCCCAGAGGTGGAAGGCGAGGAAAGATAACACTACGCCAACCTGACTGCCCTAAAACCATTATCTTTTTCACTTCAGGACTTGCAATCAAAATTGCTGACTTCACAATAACTAGAATAAGTATTGTCATCTACTTGCTGCATCACAATTTCTTGATTTGTGCAGTTCATAATTATAGACGTTAAACCTATGTTTGTAAATGTATGAGAGAGATTGGCTGTTGCCAGCTTGGTGTTTATCCCTTGTAGGAACTTTGCCGGGTTCCCTTGTTGGGAAGATCATCTAAACAAACGAACAAAACAACCAAACTAAATATACATGTCAGGGACAAAAAAATCTGAAACTGTGATCAGTTCTTAAGAGGTACATTGAAACGACGGCATGTCCACCTTTTGATAACCCCTGGAGATATAGATCCCAAGGAGCTTTTGGGAACAGTATCCTTAGCACTAGAGAAGTAGATCAAAGAGCATGACTTATTTAATTTGGAAAAAATACAGCATTTTTTGTTTACCAGGCAGACTTTAATAAGACTGAATTCAGATATAACAAGTAATAAGCCACAAGGGAACTGACCGGGAAATTTAAAATGATTTTGGGTTGAACAAAGAAATATTTACTAGAGCGGGATTTGAACCCGCGGCGACCTCCGGCATGTTTCCAGAGGTTGCAGGTTCAAATCCTGTGCAAGTAAATTTGTCTTTGTTCAACCCAAAATTATTAAACTATACAAGCCTGAACATTCTCATCCCTGACATGTACACAAATGTATGTCATATCAATAGTTGGGTCTGTAGTATTCAAGCATGGTTTAAGTTTGGCCAATATAACACTGGACTCAAGCTCTGGTGTTTCTGATCAGCAGAGTGTGGGTTCGAGTCCCGGTCTTGACACTTGTGTCCTTTAGCAAGACACCTAACCATTATTGCTGCGTCCTTTGGATGGGACGTAAAGCCGTAGGTCCTGTGTGTTGTGTAATGCAGGTAAACGAACCCAGTGCACTTATCGTAAAGAGAAGGGGTTCGCCCCGGTGTTCCTGGTCTGATCGGCAGTATATTGCGCCACAACACCTTGTAACCATTACAAGGTGCTATGTGAAGGAATAGGTCTCATACTTCAAAACATAGCGCAGCATACCTTGCAGGGGAAAAAAAGAGCGCTTTGAGATGCCCATCGGGTGTGATAAAGCACTATATAAGAACTCAGTATTATTATTACTATCAGCAAGTCAGAGTGTAACTTATTGTGTAAAATAATCTCCAATATTAGTTTTCATTGCACTTTTTTGCTAGACTACAGCAATAACATAAACAAGATTGCCGTTGAAAAGTCTGTAAAATTAAGGTTTGTACTATTACAAAAAAGTAAGGAAAGAGAATTAGCTGTTGCAAACTGCTTAGCAACCAAGAGGACCTATGGTATAAATGCAAAAAAAATAATGGCCTGACATTTCGACCATACATGTAGCAGAGTCTTTCTCAAGGCTAAATGACATTACAACACACATAACAAGTACATGTAATGCTGTTACACCAGTATACCTGTTTATGTGTGTTGTGTTGTCATTAAGCCTTCAAGAAAGACTCTACTAGGTTCGAACGTCAGGCCATTAACTATTTTTTATTACAAGAAGTAATGGCCTGACATTTTGACACTAGCAGAATCTTCCTCTTTAGTCTTTGAGAAAGACTCTGCTAGGGTTGAAACGTTTGGTCGTTAACTTTTTTTGATGCATTTATACCATATCTGGTTGGTGAGAAGTTTGCAACAGCTACATGTAATTCTATTTTCTAATGCATTATAACATTTGCCCAGTTCATTCCAAGGTATACATAGTACTCATAAGGCATAATCTTGCCACGCTTAAAGGGACACATTGCCTTGGATTGGGCGATTTGGGCTATGCTATAAAAAGCGTTTGAAAGCGTTCGTTATGGAATGAATATGGTTGGAAAAGTAGAATCTAATGATCCACACAAAATATGCCTCGAAATTTGTGGTTTTTCCTTTACTTTTGAACAAACATGGTCCGCCATTTTGTACAACCAAATTTTTGACTCCACATAATGGCGGACCATTTAAATTTAAGAAGTAAAAGAAAGATCACACATTTTCGAGACATAATTGTTTGGATCATTATACTCTACTTTTAAAACATCTTTTGAACCATATTCATTTCATAACAAATGTTTCAACACTCTTTTTAGCCCAAATCACCCAATCCAAGGCAACGTGTCCCTTTAACCTAAACAATTTGATGTAAAGAATGGTTGAAATGAAAGTTCATAGGTCAAACCGCCCTGGCAACTCCAGCTGGGCATGTCTGTCTACCTACAAATGACAACCCAGATAACCCTGCCAAAGACTTACTCTTAAACGTACTTAAAGGGATTGTATACGTTTGGTAATTGGAACACACTGTTTGTTTCAATCCTATATAGTTGTACATGTATATACCATAAAACTAACCTGTGAAAATTTCATTTTTGAGATATTGCCGAAAATCTGGAGCGGTTATGTCCACGCAGGAAGAATAATCTGCAATTGGAATACACAATCTGAGAAACGTTACTGTCAATAACGCTTCTCAGATTCAAATTTTGGGGGATAAAAAGTGATATCTTTTTCCATAACCGTAGTACTTCTAAGTGAAAAGTTTCTCAAAATGCATTATAGTAAACTATCCAAAGCTGCTGTACTTCTTACCAAGTAAGTTTTTATTGTCATTAATTTTCAGAGTCATTACCAATCGTATACAGACCCTTTAATTTGGAAGCACAAGCGTCCCTGCACCTCCTACCAGCCTTGAGCTCAATATTTAGATCTATAAGACGGTCAAAGGTCAAAGGTGATCAAAGGTAAAAATTTGAACTGTACCAAATTGTTCCAGGAAAAAGGTGCAATCATAAAGCATTTGTCGTTTACAGTATAAGGCCGTGTCTGAGTTGGCGGCTACCGCTACGGCTATATTTCCGCGTCATCATGTGTTGATGTATAGGATACCATTAGAAACACCCTTAGCAACAGTCGTAGCCATAACTGTAGCCACCAACTCGGATACGACCTTACTTTCCCTAGAATACATTCATTCCGTTTCACCCAAATGTGTTTAAATTGTTAATGATTTTGTGAGCTGGCTACGATTTCCAAGACTCTTATAGTTGCAGTTTTATTTACAGTAGACAGGGTAGCCTTATCAGTGTAACAACTGTTCCTCAGACTGTTCATACTGTGTACGCTCATCTGTGTGTATTATTCGATGCGAGTCAAGTTCGCGTTTGACTTTGAATCGTTTGTCGCATCCGTCACACGCAAATGGAAGATTCTTAAAGTGACTTTGCATATGAAGTGTTACAGTACTTCTGCGTGCGGCAGTGAATCCACAAATACCACAACAGTACGGCTTTTCCGTTTTGTGACTCCACTGGTGCACTTTGAGTTCACCGTTCGTTATGAAACGTTTGTCGCATACATCACACGCATGGGCCCTTTCGTTGTTGTGGACCTTGATGTGACTTTTCATATTGGATTTATGATTAAAACCCCGACCGCAAATCTCACATACGTAAGTGCCGTGGATTGCGTCCGCATTTTGAAGACAGGTTGTTTCATGGCATTTGAGATTACCTTTCGATGCAAAATGTCGGTTGCAATACCCACATGAGAAGGGCTTCTCACCAGTATGGACTCTCTTGTGCATCAGTAGGGCACTGTGTTTTTCAAAAGCATAACCGCAGACATCACATTTATATTCGCCATAATTTTTCTGTTTCAGCCGAGGGATATTTTCAATTTTTTTTACATGTGTGATTTTGTGGGATTTGAGTGTACTATTTTGGGCAAACCGTCTATTACAAATGTTGCAAGCATACGGTTTTTCCCCAGTGTGAACTCTCATGTGGCCTTTAAGATTTTTCCGTTCTCGGAAACCACGGCCACAAATATCACAAAGAAATCTCTTTTCAAAGCTGGAGACTTGTTCATCACTCACGTCTTGCTTGTCACAAACAACTTTCATAACTGAAACAACAGAGGGCTGCTCTTCCTCGCAAGAGATGCTCAAAAGCTCTTTGAGACTTTGGGTATCCACTTCTGGTTGTTCATCGATAAGAACATTATCAAGTGTCTCTGCAGCAGACTGTGTTTGGCAAGCATCCTCCAATGAACTGCTTAACAGCTCCTCTGGAAAAACACCTATTTTTTGTCTTTCCTCTGTGAGAGCGTTTCTCTGTGATGGTGTGATAGACTGTTCTTGGCCACCATCTTCACATAAATTGCTTATTAAGAAGTCATTTGTAATACTTTCTTGACACGTATCCACATATGATTCTTCATCAGAGAGAACTCTATCATGTGATAATACAGTAGAAGCATCATCACAAGACATGCTTAAAATTTCTTGTTTAATTCTGTCTCGACTAGTATCATCAATTGGTTTCTCATCAACAAGAGCTGAACTTTGTGATACTATGATTTGCTCTTGGCAAGTATCCACATTTGATTTTTCATTGGAGAGAACTCTATCATGTGACACCACAGTAGAATGTTTTGGGCAAGCATCATCGTATGACATGCTTAAGATTTCTTGTTTAATTCTGTCTCGACTAGTATCTACATTTGGTTGCTTATCAACAAGAGCTGAACTTTGTGATACTATGATTTGCTCTTGGCAAGCATCAGGACACAAGGTTCTCAACTGTTCCTTTGAATCACTGTCTGGACAGGTGTCCAAGCTTGGTTGCTCATCAGTAAGAACACCATCATGTAAAACAAAGCCAGACTGTTCTTGGGAAGAGTCGTCAACTGAGTTAATGAACAGTTTCTCTTGATCAGTGTCCAAGTTCAGTTCATCTGAAAGTGAAAGAACTGTAATGTGTGAGACGATGACAGGGTGATCTTGGCAACCACCTTCACCTGAGGGGTTTGAGCATTTCTTCATACCACTACCCTGTGTAGTATCCACTTGCTCATCTGAAAGAACTGTATTATGTGATACTAGGGCAGACTCTTTATGCCAATCCTCATCACATGAGCCACTTAAGACTTCCAAATCTAAACTATCGTCTTGAATAACATGCATATTTGGTGGCTCATTTATTTGGATTTGTCGGTTGTCTTCATGTATTTGGACCAACTCATTTGAAGGTATTTCTAAGACACCGTTACATGTATCTTGCGTAACCGGATAAGGACTGTGTATTACTTGATGTGTGGCAAGCTCACTATCAGTTTTGAAACGTTTGTCACATCGGTCGCAAGAAGATGGGAGATTCTTTTCATGGGTCTTGAGATGTCTTGTAAAGTTTGCCCTGAGAGCAGCGGTGAATCCACAAACGCCACAATAATATGGCTTCTCTTTTTTGTGACTCCACTGATGTACTTTAAGTTCACCACTCGTTATGAACCGTCTCTCACAGTTGTCGCAGGGATAAGCCCTGTCATTGGTGTGGATTTTAATGTGGCATTTCAGATTCTGTTTGTGATTAAAACCCCGTCCGCAAATGTTACAGATAAAGGATTTCTGGACAGCTTCCTCATTTTGCTCACAAGTCAATTGATGGGATTTCAGATTGCCCTTCTGTGCGAAATGTCTGTTGCAAAACTCGCAAGAGTACGGTTTTTCGCCTGTGTGGATTCTCTTGTGCATAATAAGGGCATTCTCCCTTGGAAAAGCGTAACCACAAATTTCGCATTTGAATTTCCCCTCGTTTTTTACTTTTACACGAGGTACGTTTTTTTCAGGTTTGCTGTGAGTCATTTTATGAGTTTTTAGCTTACTGCGATATGAGAACTGTCTATTGCAAACATCGCATGTAAATGGTTTCCGGTCTGTGTAAACTCTGTTATTGGTTTTAAGGTCACAAAGAAATTGCCTTTCACTTGCCGTGATCTTTACTCTGGGAGGAAATAGAGGTCCAGTTTGTTGTTTTGTATCCCTGATGTCCACGCTTCGTTTCTCACCAGGTTGAACTGTATCTTGTGATGCTACGACAGACTGATCTTGACACTCGCTTTTATCATCTTGACAAGTACTCTTGTTTGATTTGTCGTCAGAAACAACTTTATTGGGTGATCTTGAAGCATCCTGTTCTTGACAAGTATCATCAATCAAGCCTCTTGGCATTTCCTTTGCACCACTGTCTTGACTAATATTCATATTTGGTTGTCCATCAAAAAGAACATCATCTGCAGATACTACGGCAGCCTGTTCTTCAAGAGCGTTATCACGGGAGGTTATCGGCAGGTCCTTTGTGCCAATACTTCGAGACAAATCCATGTGCGGTTGTTCCTCAGAAAGGTCTTGATGAGGGTCTCCATGTCTCTGCACTGACTTGTCAGATGGAATTTCCACTTCTACATCGGAGCGTGTTTGTGGAGAGAGCTCATCGGGATGTACAAGTTGATGTGCTTCAAGTTCACTCTCAGTCTTGAAACGTTTATCGCAACGGTCGCAAGAAAACGGGAAATTCTTCTCATGAGTTTTGAGATGTCTTGTGAAGTTGCCTCTGAGAGCGGTAGTAAATGAACAATTACCGCAACAAAATGGCTTCTCGATTTTGTGACACCAATGATGTTTCCTGAGCTCACTGCTTGTTATGAATCGTTTATCACAAATATCACAGGAAAAAGCCCTGTCGTTGGTGTGGATCTTGACATGGTTTTTCAGATATTGCCGAGAAGTAAAACATCGTCCGCACATATCACATAAATAACTCTTCTGACGACCTTGATCGTTTTGGGGACAAGTCTCAAGGTGGCATTTGAGATTACCTTTTCGCGCAAAGAGTCTGTTGCAAAAGTCACATGAAAAAGATTTCTCACCAGTGTGGACACTCATGTGCATTAGGAGGGCACTAGGTTTGTTGAAGGCGTAACCGCAAACATCACATTTGAATTTACCCTCATTTTTTTGTTTTCCATGTAGTGAGCTCCCACCAGGTCTTTTGTGAATGTCTTTATGGGTCTTAAGCGTACTACGCTGTGCGAACCGTTTATTGCAAACGTCACAAACATAAGGTTTTTCTCCAGTGTGGACTCTCAAATGTGATTTTAGATTTCTCCGCTCTCGGAAAAAACGACCACAAAAATCACAAACTAATGACTTTCCATTCCTGGAGAACAGTCCACTTGGATACTGAAATTCAGCTTGCCCATCTGGCTCCATATTGGATTGATCATCTGACAGAGGTTTACCTTGTGCTACTTCAGTCGGATGTTCTGGGCAAGAAGCATTGCTTAAAAGTTCATCACTGCCTAGACCAACATCCACGCTGGGTTGTTCATTAGCCTGAACATCATGTGATACTATTACAGACTGTTTACAGCAAGCATCATGTGATTTACTCAACAGGTCCTTGTCACAAGTTCCCAAATTGGGTTGATTATCAGACAGAACCGTACCACCGGGCACAACAGCAGACTGTTTACAGCAAGCATCATATGAGTTGTTCAAGGGTTCTTTTTTAATGCTGTCTGGACTAATATTCATGTTTGTTTCTTTCATTAGGAACTTTGAACCTCATAAAACCACGACGGGTTGTTCTTTTCATGTCTTTTTATGAGCTGCTTTGATGCCTTCCTGTGTAAATGTGTAGGTCCATCAGAACACTAAGCCACTTATTGAGGTGTTAACAATTCCAGAATAACAGCCAGGTATCCTCATTGTTTTCTTAAGTCATGTCCATGGTGTTCTGATAATGACCTCCTCACCAGTCAAATATCAATGTTAGTAAACCCTAAGTTATCTGATTTTTCAATCAAGCTACATTTATAGTTTTTCTGTACAAATGGATTCCAGACGAGAGCTCCTTCATCGCCTTTGTCCCATCATTAAAAAAAACTTGCGACTGGAGTGACACGGACAGAATACTCTTTCTTCATGTCTTGAGTCTCATCATCTGCATACAGGAATAAGAAAGGGTGTGTTATATTGTTAATCCCCAGAAACATGGAAATTCAATGAAAGTTGTGCAAATCCTCAAGATACAGTTTATACACCATTTTAATATAGGCCTTATGCATTTTGGGGTTGAACAAAGAAAAATTTACTGGAGTGGGACTTGAACCTGCGACCTCCGGATTAACGTGCCGGTGCTCTACCAACTTAGCTATCTAGCCCTAATAATTGCGGTCTCTCTATTTTGTCAATAGCTTTGTTCCCATCCCCTCAAGGTGATCCTGTGAGCCTTATAGGAGTCACACATTTTGGGCCTCCGTAACGCTATACGTTTTCAAAATGGTCCTTGATAGGTCTAACTTTTATGGTCTTTTAGCCAGCAATAACCTAAGTTTCCTTTGTACTACTCAGCTAAAACTTTCTCAACACACTGTAGCCTACATACATTCACAATGCAAGGACATAACTTTTGCCGAATTATATTCAAAAACCTCCTCTAAAATGAAATTTCATACTCAATACTCGAGGTTGTTTAGTGTCAACGAAGCACACTCAACGCTTGAATAAGAATGCGCGGACCAACCATTCTGTGTGAAAGGGGTGTTACAAGAGCCACACAGAGCACATTGTCATTATTTGTACGCTCAGGGCTGCGAGAGCGGGGGGTGCTGTGGGTGCTGTGGGTGCTGCAGCACCCCCAACGTTTTTTTTTCATAAATTCACCCTAAATCTTTGAAAAGGTCTTATAAATACGTGTAACATGTCATATTTTAAAAAATGACAAAAAACCATAATGCACACCAAGCTGTGCCCGGACGGCCAGCATTATCATGCTGTAATATGCCGGTTTTCCTGGTCGGTCGGCTGGCCGGCCCTGCCTGTGTGTAAGTATTCTCTGTAAGACATATGTAGGATGCAGGATTGAAAGGGGGTGACAGGAATGTTCGGTGTATAGTCCTAAGTCCTATTTTCAAAAGAGGCGGTTTTCTCATGTCTTTGTGCATAAAACCTTGTGCTGCCAGCATCCCAAGTATGGGTGGCCAATGGGGCAAAAAAAGACAAAACAGAAAACACAAGCAAACAAACAAGCAAAAAAAACCAAACCCAAAACATACATCAAATCACACAAATTTAGAGAGCTTACACAAACATAACAATTTAAATCACAAAACAAAAGTGAAATGCAACAAAGAAAATATGAAATGCTTATATAGATAAAAACAAAAACTCTTTTCAAAGTCTACAATCCAGGCCAAAATGCTTGGGCCACCTGTTCCTAACGTTACAATAACCATTCCCTGTCTGACAATAAACATTCTCTCCCCCGTCCCCCGTCCCCCCGCTCAATGTTGACTGGAACGCAGAAGACCGTGCAACAATGTGATTCAACATTGAAAGGGGGCAGGGGGGCCCAACGAGATATGGCCGGGAAGTGTAGGCCTAAATACAATAAAATATATACATGTACAAGCCGGAAATAAAGGATTAAAAAAGTTCCTAACAAAATTCTCAATGTAATAAGTAAATGAATTTAGTTGACAAATATTTGTAGAAGTAACTCAAAAAATAAACACTTGTTTCAAAAAAAAGGATTATACTACGTTCAAAAAACTGTTAAAAAAAATATTAATAAAAAAGCTTAATACATGAAATAGCTTTAACAATGCAGATTTTTTTTAAAGCGAAAACACTGTGAGCAAGGAACCCACTGCGTTTGCCATACAGCACAGTAGCGAAAACAAAAAATAAACAAAAACAAATTTGGATAAGGATGAACACAATAATTTTTGAAGGCTTTTACCTGGAATGAAATGCTCCTACTGATTAATTGCCAAGCCAAGAGTTTTTGACATTGTCATGATGATGAAAGAAACTGCAGTAAAGCCAAATAATTTCATCATTATTATCATTTTACAATTCAACTGTAAAGGGGGAAATTAATAACGATCTATCAAAGCCTTTACAAATATTGTGTTCATCCTTGAAAAAAAGTAATCGCCATAAAAATTACCGGTAGCCGTTAACGAGAGGAACTTATTGTTCCCCAGGGAATTATCACTTCTGAACCTAAAATAATTTGTTATTCAATAACAATATTAAAGATAATTGTGATGAGATCAAGCTAAATGAGTCGTTTGTCGGAAATATCAGTATGGAGGAACAAGCCAACAACAGGGATGAAATCTTATTTTGTATTGGCAACTTCCTTCCTGATAAATAACATCAAAACACCAATAGGTGGTATCAACATGGGGTTTTAACAGTCTTAAAGCATCTGTTATGCTCTTTTCAAATGTACAAAAAAAAAGAAATTGCCAGGGTCGACAAACGACTCATTTTTCTTGATCGCATCACATTTTTCAGCACACTCGGCTATGCAGGAGCGATGGGGATTGGGTCGAAAATACTCAGACCGAAGGTCTTCGGACCATGATGGAGTAAGCAATAGGTAGACTACATATAGGTACCCTGTGCTCACGTTCAATAGACCGTGTAAGGGTACACCCCACTAAATAGAAAGAAAACAGAGCGTCGGCCTAAAAATATTATTAGACAGATTTGAGATAATCAAAAAGGTAGAAAGTGTTGAGATTTTTCCCAATTGTGACCTGGGGGTTGTTGACTTCCAACTTGAGGTATTTTGGATGACATAGGCTCTGAAAAAAAATGGTCCTATTGCCGAGAGGTGTAGGGACATTTTTCAAGATTGATCGGAGGTTCAGAAAATTTCACTGCTGTCATGGCTGTAGGGGTGTTTTTATTTGTAAGGAGAATAACTCCCCGGGCCTTGGGACTCCCCATGTTAAATTGAGCAAAGGATAAAAGTTCAAGAGTCAATGGATAATTCTCCCTTTACTGTAAAAAGATGTGAGACTTCTATTCCAAGTATTTTTTGCGTGAATGTTTTGCATTTTGCACTGTATGCTATGGGAGTTTATTTAGTGAGGTGCACAACAAGTTTACCATTGAGCCACCGTGCACCTCTGAGCCATCAACTGTGGGAGATTAACGCTGGTGCAATTATGTGGGATTTTTATTTTAGTCACATTACTTTTTCCACACCAAAAACATTTGGTGGAATGATTACATTTAAAACTAACAATTTAATAAATAAAATTAAAATAAAAAATCAGGAAACTTATAGTGGCTAGCTTTTAGCCACTGGACAGCCCAGCCATCTGCGCAGTCCAGTGGCTAGCTATTAGCCACTGGACAGCCCAGCCGCCTGCGCAGACCAGTGGCTAGCTTTTAGCCACTGGACAGCCCAGCCGTCTGCGCAGACCAGTGGCTAGCTTTTAGCCACTGGACAGCCCAGCCGTCTGCGCAGTCCAGTGGCTAGCTTTTAGCCACTGGACAGCCCAGCCGCCGGGGCGGTCCAGTGGCTAGCTTTTAGCCACTGGACAGCCCAGCCGCCTGCGCAGTCCAGTGGCTAGCTTTTAGCCACTGGACAGCCCAGCTGCCTGCGCAGACCAGTGGCTAGCTTTTAGCCACTGGACAGCCCAGCCGTCTGCGCAGTCCAGTGGCTAGCTTTTAGCCACTGGACAGCCCAGCCGTCTGCGCCGACCAGTGACTAGCTTTTAGCCACTGGACAGCCCAGCTGCCTGTGCAGACCAGTGGCTAGCTTCTAGCCACTGGACAGCCCAGCCGTCTGCGCAGTCCAGTGGCTAGCTTTTAGCCACTGGACAGCCCAGCCGTCTGCGCAGTCCAGTGGCTAGCTTTTAGCCACTGGACAGCCCAGCCGTCTGCGCAGACCAGTGGCTAGCTTTTAGCCACTGGACAGCCCAGCTCTAGTGTTGTAGGTCTCGAAACCAGTCTCGGTCTCAAGACCGGTTTTGCCAGTCTTAGGTCTCGGTCTTGAACCCTTGCGGTCTCGAATATTTGACTGGCTTCGCTTCAAGACCAGCCTTTTTACCATTATGAAACACAAGAAAGTAATAGGCAGGAGGTTGTGAACATCCCAACGTTCCTCCCATGCCTGTGCATCCAACCAATAACTCGTACAGAACACATACTGCGTAGCATGCACATGACATAATCTTGCATACATGTGCATCATACCATAAATACACTGTACATACACATTCATGAACAGTATGCATTTTGCATGTGATACTGTACTTATGAGACCTAGAGTACTGTTCTACAATCGTCAATTTTTGTTTTGATGTACATTTTGCAATGTACAATTATCATGTTTGTTTCACCTGACCAATGATTTGGTTGAAGTGTTACATTTTTGTCAAGGCCTGTGATTTGTTATGTTTTCCTGATTTTGGGATTTTCTTTTTTCATATGATCGTCCCTTTCTAGGAAATACACAAACTTCCCATCAAAGAAATTACAGATTGTTTGTTTCTCCATTTAATTTGTGCTGGGTAGGTCTTTCATACAGATGAGTATACTAAAAAAAAAACATCCTAGAAGTGCACATGATTTATGTCTAGACCTGGTGGACAAGATGAAACTGCTTTTATTGCAGCACTTTCTTTTTGATATGACGAGTAGTCAGGAATACATTCTTTGTGTTTTGTTAGTAGCTTGGTTTTTACAATTCTTTTCACATGTTGTTTACTTGTTTCCATTAGAATAAAATTGTGTGCACAATCACTCATACAGTTTCACAAATTTGCTTGACTCTTTTATTAATTAATTTATTCATTAAGGTCTCGGTCTCGGTCCTTCAGGTCTCTGTCTCTGACTACAAACACTGCCAGCCGCCCAAAGCGATACACTGTAACATGTGGTAGGAGGAAACGCTCACCAGCTTGTGTTTGTATAAAAAAAAACGTTACATCAAAATAAAACTAGATAGTCATTGGTACGCATTGGGAAAGTAAATGGCAATCCTCTATATAGATCATTATTAATTTCCCCCTTCACAGTTGACTTGTAAAATGTTAATGACGATGAAACTATTTGGCTTTGATGTCATTTACTTTCATCATCATGATAATATCAACAACGTATGACTTAGAAATTAATCAGTAGGAGCATTTGATGCGAGGTAAAAGCCTTCAAAAACTATTGTGTTTATCCATGCAAAGTAGTCGCCATAAAAATTACCAGTAGCCGTTAACGAGAGGTACTTGCTGTTCCCTCGAGTTTGCATTGGCGTACGTCAAGGATCACGGCGATCGCCTTTTGTTGCATGTTCTTTATAGTCAAACATGAAGCGAAAATTAAGGTCACCCCCCTTAAATGCCACTGTCGAGGTGCCCGGAAGTCTTGTTTCTCGAAAAAACTTGTACGCTCTTGACGTAAACTTAAAGTCTATTATGGAAGAAGGGGCCAGACCCTGCATTCCTCTACAATGCACAACAAGGAACCCAAACTTACAAACTATGGAAGATTTGGACCACTGAACACACTGCACACCATAGATCATCTTGATTAGGTTGGGACGCAGCTACATGTAAACTAGCAGAATAATTTTATTTCTTTTGTAAATTATGTGTTTATTTTTTAGATACTTCAACAAATATTTTTCATCTAAATTCATTTACTGATTACATTGCGAATTGTGTTAGGAATTACTTTAATCCTTTATTTTTGGCTTGTATTTGCTTTATTTTATGTGGGCCTAGACTTTGAAAACAATTTTTGTTTGTATGTAAGCATTTCATTTTTTATTTGTTTTATGTTTGTGTAAATTCTTTAAATTTGTGTGATTTGATTTTTTTATTTTGTTTTTGCTTGCTTGGTTCTTTGCTTTTGTTTTTGTGTTTTCAGTTTTTTTCTTTTTGCCGCATTGGACATCCATACTTGGGACGCTGGCAGCACAAGGTTTTATACACAAAGACATGAGAAAACCGCCTCTTTAGAAAATATGACTTAAGACTATACACCGAACATCCCTGTCACCCCCTTTCAATCCTGCATCAAACGCCCTACTGAATGGACCACAGGGTACCTAGTCTACCTATTGCTTACTCCATCATGGTCCGAAGACCTTCGAACTAAGAATTTTTCGACCCAATCCCCATCGCTCCTGCACAGCCCAAGTGTGCTGAAAAGATGTTTAGTTTTCAAGACTCTTTCAGTAAATTACTAGAATCGTGGTTCAAATTTCAAAAGATACCCAAGGCTTGTTATTCACATACATCGTCCTTTTCGTTAATATTGTCATTGAACAACAAATTATTTCAGGTGTAGAAGTGATAATTCCCTGGGGAACATTAATTTAAGTGCCTCTCGTTAACGGCTACCAGTAATTTGTATGGCCATTATTTTTTATGAGGATGAACACAATATTTTTAAAGGCTTTGATAGATTATTATTAATTTCCCCCCTCACAGTTGACTTGTTAATGACGGTGAAATTATTTGGCTTTAATGTAATTCACTTTCATCATCATGATAATTAATTAATCAGTAGGAGCAATTAACGCCAGGTAAAAAGCCTTCAAAAACTATTGTGTTCATCCTTATACAAAATAGTCGCCATAAAAATTACCGGTAGCCGTTAACGAGAGTCACTTGCTGTTCCCTCGAGTTTGCATTGGCGTGCGTCAAGGATAATGACGTTCGCCTTTTATTGCATGTTCTTTAGGGTCAAATGCGAAGCAAAAAATTAAGGTCAGCGCAAAAAAAAAATTAAATAAAACTCTCAAACTTGCAATATTTTTTATAATTAAGGTCATCGTAAATGTTTTTTTAAATAAAACTCAGACTTTCAATATTTTTTATAATTCACAGTTACTAAACCAAGCTTTTTTTATTCAAACCATATTCAAGCCGTTTTGAGATATGGCGGACACATTACTGTAACACTGTTCGACTTGGGTAAATTTGTCTGTATACACCCAAATCCTACAGTGCACCACTCCTATAGTGTCCAATATATCTTTAAAAAAAGGCTAATACAAGTTCTTTTTAAAATAAATTGCCACAGTAGCTGCTATTCCAGGTGCAGCGCCGTAACTAGGGTAAAATTGTAGGGGGACACAAGGGGGTGCACTATTTAGGGGGGGCACTTCTGGCCAAGTTTCCGTTTCCCTTTTCTTAAAAAAGCCCCTTTTCTTAAAAAAGCCCCTTTTCTTAAAAAAGCCCCTTTTCTTAAAAAAGCCCCTTTTCAGCAACTTTTTAAATGTAATTTACTAGTTTTTTAAAAGATAATCTGGCGTTAGTATAAAAACAAATACATTGCCTACGTGTAAATGGAAGAATAGTTTTTGAAACATAGAAATTATGACATTAAAGCTTATGTAACATATTCACTCTGGAAATTAATTCCCAATCCCCAAAAACCAGATTTCAAATGGGGGGGGGGGGGGCAGGGGGCACGGACATCAATTCGGGGGGGGGGGGCACGTGCCAACAGCCTTAAATACGCCACTGTTGAGGTGCCCGGAGGTCTTATTTCTTGAAGAAAACTTGTTCGCTCTCGACTTAATTACATTGCGAATTGTGTTAGGAATTACTTTAATCCTTTATTTTTGGCTTGTATTTGTTTTATTTTATGTAGGCCTGGACTTTAAAAAAGTTTTTGTTTGTATCTATGTAAGCATTTCATTTAAAAAAGTTGTTAGGTTTATGTAAATTCATTAAATTTGTGTGATTTGATGTATGGTTTTTTAAGCTTGTTTGTTTCTTTGCTTATGTTTTTGTGTTTTCTGTTTTTTTCTTTTTGCTCCATACTTGGGACGCTGGCAGCACAAGGTTTTATCCTAAACATGAGAAAACCGCCACTTTAGAAAATATGACTTAGGACTATACACCGAACATCCCTGTCACCCCCTTTCAATCCTGCATCATACGCATGTCTTACGGAGAATACTTACACACAGGCAGGGCCGGTCAACCAGACACACACAAAAATGGGCATTCACAAAAATGCTGGTCGTCTGGGCACAGTTGGTGTCGAATATAATTGGTTGTCATTTAAAAAAATATGACATGTTAAACACGTGTATTTATACTTTTGTTTTCTTTTCAAAGATTTCCGTTCATGTAAGGGTGAATTTATGAAACATAAATAAAAGTAGGGGGTGCTAAAAAGTTGGGGTTGCTGCAGCACCCACAACAACACACGCTCTCGCAAACGCCTCAATGGCCGCCCATATCCCAGCATTAGCAGCGCGGCGAACAGCACTTGCACGTACGGCCGGGCTAAGACACAATGGATTAAACTGCCATGGAGAATTCAATTTTGGCAATGTGCCAAAATTTAATATAGGAGTCCATTGAAGGGCTTTTTTTCAAACCTCGACTTTGGCTCCAGGCTCCGTTTCGTTAACAATGTGCAAAATTTACACTGCGCTAAAACTGATGACGGAGCCCAAGCCAGAGTCGGAGCCAAAGCCGAAGTTTGGAAAAGGCTTAAACATAGGACGCTTTGCAGCATCGTTTCCAAAACAATTGTTCCCTGCCCGTTTTTTCCCAAATGAGGCAACAAGGTGGTGTCATGGTGGACAAGGTTGGTGCCTACATGGAGTCTTCCATGTTTTGTTTTTTTATAGAAAGACATTTTTTTTCTTTTTCATTTTTGAATTTTCAGAGGTTGGGTTTGACGAGTTTCCGTGTCTGTTTTGTCTTTATTGTGAAATGATTTCTAATGAAATATGTGTGTGAGTTTAAAAAATACACACATTAATTGCGTTCTGTTTGTCGTGCAATGTCGAATATAATCACTTGGTGAAATCTGGCTTTTCCATTTCACCCAACTTAGCCTCATAAAAAAAAACCTTTGTGGGGTAATCAAATTTGCAAATCACATTAATAATATCCCGCCCCAAAAAGAGACACTAAGTGCTAAATAGTGGCTCAGATTGCACGACAGAGCATCTATAGGACCCGAAAGCTTCCGGGGCCCTCAACCCAAGCCATAAAACTGTTTATTATTGCAGGTAATCGGCCTACTCAATCACTGAAAACTGGCTTTTGCATTTCACCCAACCTCGCCTCGTAAAAATAAGTCATTAATAATAATCCCCCCCCAAAAAAAGAGATAATTATGTGCCAAATAGTGTCTCTGACTGCACGACAGAGCATCTAGGAACCAAAAGCTTCTGGGCGCTTAAGCGGGCCCCGGACCCAACGTCGTAGATGCTAATGGCTTTGCGCTCCGCGCACGCCAATTGTCTTTGAAAAATCAGCACCCCTTTGCAAAAATGTGTTCTCGCGGGCCTGTGTGCGCTATGCTCAGTGAACAGTGGTGCCTATGCGCACCGCGATTAAATGAGGCAAGGTGTTTTCACGGAGGTAGAAATAGCCCCTTTCACAGAATGGTTGGTCCGCGCAATCTTTTCAAGCATCGAGTATTTTGAAAACGTAGGCCTATAGCGTTACGGAGGCCCAAAATGTGTGACTCCTATAAAAGGTTCATGGGTGAGACTTTTATAGTTCTAGACGTCGTTGCAACAACACAAGCAGCTGTCACTAGGCTGCTGGCCATGGCAGGTCTCTGAGCATGGAGGAAGGAAAGTAGAAACAGCGTGGGTGTGTGATAGAGAATGGACATGCAGATTGGATTCTTATCAATTTTTCTCAAGTTTTTACGTGATAATTACCGCATATCACATATGAAACTATAAAGTCAAGAGAAAGTTGAGATGATCGAAAATCGATGATTGAGGCCAACTGACGGATCATACTTATCAATCAATCTCAGCTATAGTTGGGCAGTCTTAACTGTATAATTCAAGTTGCAACTGGTCCCAACTATAGTTGGACAGTTCCAACTGTATAATTCAAGTTGGGACTGGTCCCAACTATATATGGACAGTCCCAACTGTATAATTCAAGTTGGGACAGGTCCCAACTATAGTTGGGCAGTCCCAACTGTATAATTCAAGTTTGGACTGGTCCCAACTATAGTTGGACAGTCCTAACTGTATAATTCAAGTTGGGACTGGTCCCAACTATAGTTGGACAGTCCTAACTGTATAATTCAAGTTGGGACTGGTCCCAACTATAGTTGGACAGTCCTAACTGTATAATTCAAGTTGGGACTGGTCCCAACTATAGTTGGACAGTCCTAACTGTATAATTCAAGTTGGGACTGGTCCCAACTATAGTTGGGCAGTCCCAACTGTATAATTCAAGTTGGGACTGGTCCCAACTATAGTTGGACAGTCCTAACTGTATAATTCAAGTTGGGACTGGTCCCAACTATAGTTGGGCAGTCCCAACTGTATAATTCAAGTTGGGACTGGTCCCATAGTTCTATAGTTGGACAGTCCTAACTGTATAATTCAAGTTGGGACTGGCCCCAACTATAGTTGGGCAGTCCCAACTGTATAATTGAAGTTGGGACTGGTCCCAACTATAGTTGGGCAGTCCTAACTGTATAATTCAAGTTGGGACTGGCCCCAACTACAGTTGGGCAGTCCCAACTGTATAATTCAAGTTGGGACTGGTCCCAACTATAGTTGGGCAGTCCCAACTGTATAATTCAAGTTGGGATTGGGACTGGTCCCAACTATAGTTGAGCAGTCCCAACTGTATAATTCAAGTTGGGACTGGTCCCAACTATAGTTGGGCAGTCCCAAATGTATAATTCAAGTTGGGACTGGTCAGTTACATGTAGGTCCACAAACGATAGCGGAATGAACAGGTTCTAGGAGTAGGCATGTAGTTGCGATAATCGTAACCCTCCATCCTCGACGAGACGTCGGGAGGATTGGAGGGTTACGATTATCGTCGGGAGGATGGAGGGTTACGATTATTGCAACTAATCATTCGAATCGTAATCATATGCTTGTATGCAGCTACATTGTAATTGAACCTACCTAACTTATTGCACTTTGTTTAAAAAAATACTGTAACAAGTAGCAGTAGGCTAGTAGTAATAGTATTACTAGCCTTGTCACTTGTGTCTCGTTGTGAATTATGCGCATTCGATCCAGGGAATTTTGGCAACACAAACAAAATTTGAGATAGCCTATGGCATAATGCCCCCTTTCTTAATTTTACCATTCTACTTCCATGATTCACACCAAACCAAGCAATTACACAGTGAATGAGCTGGTATGTCCCCCTTCCTGCCTCCCCAGGAATCAGGTCAGAGGTCACATATTTCCTTCCTCCATGGTTTTAATGGATTGACCATTGATCTGTTGATTTGTTTGTGTGTATTCGAAAACGAGGGGTCGTAAATAACCTTCGCAACAACTACAGCCAAAAATGTTGAACATTCACTGGCTGTTTTCTTACCTTGGTAACAATAATCCAACTATTTATATGCTATATAAATGATGAAGTGGTCGAGCCATTGACGGAAAAGTTGTCAAGAACAAACAACAATCATCAAACAAACAGCTGCTTGCAGTCAACATTGACGTGAAACTTTGTTGTGAATGTGCTGTCTGCAGCTAGCTAGCTGAAAGAGCGTGTGAACTGTTGAAAGGCAGCCATTGTGTAAACTGGGTATGGAACGCCGATATGGTTCAGACTAGACTTAATTTCAAGTCTGAGCTTGCGGTTATTTCTCTGCATCAGCCACGCAGAATTCCCCGCAGATTTGCTATCACGCGCTCTAACTCGAGGGCGCTGTTTCAGCCAATAATGTATCGGCTATCAGGACGACTAAAAACCACGATCACAGACTTGGAACCAAGTCTAGGTTCAGACGTGTGTACATACACTATGTTGACAGCATGCAGTGGTAAACCACTGATCGGCGGATCGGGTCTTACTGAAGGAATGACAGCAGTGGCGTAACCTAACCGCAGATGTGGGGGGGGGGGGGGCTCCTTAACTTGTTCATAATGTGGATTTTGAGCCCTGGTAATTTTTCTCTCTCTCTCAGGTTGTACATAAAAATGTACATGTAGAGATTTTCTTTTCTTCTCAAATAGATGACCAGGGTGTTTAAAGTTCAAGAACAACAGAGAATACTGCACTGGTCTATGACAATAGGGAGACTGTGCAAGTCTCGC
Source organism: Plazaster borealis (assembly GCA_021014325.1). Taxonomy (NCBI): domain Eukaryota; kingdom Metazoa; phylum Echinodermata; class Asteroidea; order Forcipulatida; family Labidiasteridae; genus Plazaster; species Plazaster borealis. The sequence continues at coordinate 20,703,425 of CM037455.1, read as the reverse complement.
GCATATTTGAGCTTCCGGGACCATTGTGGTCCCAACCATATGGAGATTTACGTGGGCAATATTTTGTTTTGTCAATTATTTTAGTTTAACGTGCTTTATGACCATGAAAAATAGATATGTTGTTGGGAATGTACTACTTAGTGATACAAAATATGAAAGTAAAATAAATTCAACTATATAACGAAGAAAACCCGGTAATTAAACTTGACCTCATCTTTCGGTTGCTGCAAAAAATTAAGAATTTGTGCTCACATGCGATCACAAAACTTATGTAAACGCTTGTTTTGGATGCGCGATGATAATCGCCAGATGCTGCAATTGCATCACGCAGCCTTTTCATAGCAGTCTATGGTTGTTGAGGCGTTAGCGTCCTCTATAAACTGCGTCAAGCGTTAACGCCCGTGTGACCATGGAGTGTGACCATTGCGAATCCACGTAGGTGGTTTCTGAAAAGTTAAGACCAAATAAGCATCCTTGTCCCAGAGTTTAAATTTTGCTTCAATAATAATTAACACATTATTTGTGTATTTATTATAAAAACTAAAACTGATTTTATAAACATGTAATGAGTATTTTTGTTGTTCAGATTTTATCATTAAATAAATTTAAAACAAAGATTTGATTTCAGAGAAAAAATTGTTCTTCGTTTGACGTGTATGCTCTCCCCTGATTACTGAGTCTCGCGATATTGCTGGCTCCTGAATGCACGTGTGTGTACGCTGTACATTATTACGGTTGGCGGCCAAATAGACTCCCCGGACGCGTCCATTTTATTTGAGGGTGCTAATGTTTTCAAATACCGTAGCTACACTGATTTTTTTGGACTAGAAAGCATTTGTAAATGAGTTTCTTGTTGTTAGCTGCTCCAATAATTTAATAGTTGTATCAGTGATATATACTTAGCATGTTTTATTTTCTATTTGTTAATTAAGATGTGTCCCTTGCCCCATAAACATGATTAAATAAAACAAATGTCTGCTCAGTCCGTCAATCGATATATTTAAGATCGTATGGATAACAATCTTGTTCATTGAAATGACAGGACAGCTTTCAGTCTAAAAATGCAGTTAATTCTTTCTTTATAAGTTATGCATACCCTGCTCTCTGGTACGAGACTTGTCCTCCCACATGTTTTCAATCACTATGTGGGTTAATGTTGATGATGATCGACCTCATTTCTCCATAATGGATGACTCCGTATCCTCTGTACAATGTATTGTAGGCCTATAGTTTGAATATTTATACAAAGATTTATACAAGATTTTACCAAATTGACCAATCAGCTGCTTCCGTACGAAATCGGCTGGAGAGCCCATAGCCAGTCTTGCGAGAGTATAGTTGCGAGGGAGTCCTTTTCGCTATCCCCGCGACAAACTAACGACTTGTTCACAAGTCTACGTTTCAACTGAAAATGTATACAAGTTAGTTTGCTTAAATCAAACATACATCAAACAATAATATTCAACATTTTGAAGAAGTCCCAACTTTGGGCTACGAATCTTTGAGTAAAAAAGTCCACGATCGGATTTTTCTGGCACCTGTTTAACCCGAAGTGTAGTTTAGGACATGAAAAAAAACCCCAAAACTATTCCGCCCGGGCGAATTACTAAGTCGTCCGAGCGGATTACTAATTTGCCTGGACGGAATACCTCAGACAGCAGCCTGGCAGCAAAAGAGCAACAAGTATTTTCTTTGTGTCTCCGTCAATGCATATAGCACTCCGCCCGTGCGAAAATGTAATCCGCCCGAGCGAAATAGTAATCCGCCCGGGCGAAATAGTAGTCCGCCCGGGCGGCGAGATTTTTTTTCTACGAACTTTTTGTCCCCCCATACGGCAAACTGTGTACAAACTTCTTTTGATAGCGCCCTCTTTGAATCATTCTCCTCCAGCCCATGTTAATTTCCCGTGGGGACAAAAAGTTCGTAGGAAAAAAACACATTGCGCCCGGGCGAACTGGTATTCCGCCCGAGCGAAATGGCATTTTGTTTATGTCCTAAATACACTTCCGTAGGGATTTATTAATGTTGATTGAAATTATCTCTCTCCGTAAATACACGTGAAAGGTTTCTTGGACGCCATAAACTGGGTGTGGTCGGCCTCGTAGCGGGTGCTATTGTTGAGTTGGCAAATTCGCTCCCCTGTCCCAAAATTCTGCACGTTGAAGGAGCGACATCTGGGGTCGTAGTCACACACCATGGCGCAGGCACGGACGTTGCTGGTCGGTATCTCTCGTAAGGTGTGGCCGGTCAGACACGACGCAAGCAGGCGCCATTGCTTCAACTTGACTTCCTTGCCTTGGCAGATAACGTGATATTTCTTTAAACATACATTATCATTCCATTTACCGCCGTATTCCAACGTGGATCTTAGCTCAGCACAGTTTTCTCCAGTTTTGTTGTTTGGCTCATCCGTGTACCAGTTCATATACCCGCCGTTGTCTGAAGTGCAGTCTCCCCACTGCCCTTCAATCTCGAAATCATTGCAATTAATCCACACACTATCGGTGGTTTTACTATGTATATAGTTATTTTCCTCCGATGATGAAGGCAAAACCATCTCCCATCCCATCTCCTGACATTTCAATCTTCCTTCATGCCAAGTCATTTTTTCTTCAAGAAGTTTGTAGCATGAGCCGCCCCATGACTCCCAGTCGGATGGACACAACATCTGAGGCTTACACGAATGAGCAGAACTCATACCAATGGTGAAGAGAATCAACAAAACAGAAGGCAAACAAAATCCTCCCATTATTTCAAGAGAGCCAACAGTCTTTAAGAGTCTCTCTCGGTTGTGGATTAACAAGTCTAATTTAACAGCACTTTGGCACACCGATAAGTGGCTTTAAACGCTCACAACCACTTCAAAACTGTATCTAAATCTTGTAAAGTTCAAACGATACCCCTGTTCTCCCTGGTCAGAAAGCTCAGTGAGGAATATTGTGTGTGTCCTTGGCTTAAATTCGGCACCTAGCTGTTTTGAAGAAAACTTAAAAGTTTCCAAGTTGATTTCAAGCTCAATTGAAAGAGGGTATAGACCCAGGCTGGCTCTGGAGCAGTCGAGGTTCAATTTTTTCAGTGAGGAATATTGTGTGTGTGGTTGGCTTATTAATACTAAACCTATACGCACCGTGGTTTGGAGGAAAATGTTAATTACCATGGCGCAGTCGAATAAGACGGGCCCAGTGACCGTGGTGGGAAGAAAGAGCTTGCAGGAAATTTGAGTCTACACAATTGCATCTCTAAACCACTTGAATTAATGCTTTGTATGGTGGTTCAATGGATGAGAAATTATTAATGCTGAAACGATACTTATAATATTAAATGAAAGCGCCCACAAATCGGCCAAGGAGATGCCCAATAGCGTGATAGCTAATTTACCAATCTGCTCTGCCACGTCAGCTACTAAACGCAATCTGAAAAAAATCAACAACAAATCAATTAGTATAGGCCTATAATTTATAATTTTTTATTTGCGGGGAAAACTCATATCGACACCGACTTGAGCTCAATTCAATTTTAATGGGATTGCATTTTTATGGGGCGCTGTTTGTGTATAAAAACCAAGCCGTAGGGGCCTACTATACGGACAAAGTCATCCCCACCCGGAAAGGCCTTTTTGGGCTCATTTGATACCCCCTTGGAATACACTCCTATGGTTAAACCGGGTGCGTTCGATTAGCTTCCCCGGGTCTACCCCAGTGTGTTCATCCGGGTGAGCCCCTGCCATGAGCTAATCGAAAGCCAACTTTCCCAGCATTCACACCAATGCACCTTTGGACAGCTCGACCCGGAACTATTTTCATGTTGTGCATTACGTCCGTGGATTCACGAAAAGATCGTAAAATAAATATTTTCAAGGTAAAACTACAACGTTAAATTATTGTACAAGCCCACGTTGATACACAAGTTTTTCGTCCTCGAATATAAAAATACTTAATTCTCACAAATACGCTGTTTTAAGGGTGAAAATGTGTGTCAAACTTGCTGAAAGTGTCCCGCTGAATTTCAAACAAAATGGTGGCCATTGAGAAAGTTTTTCGTAGTGACGTCATGCACCTCGGTCAGCCCCAGTGACCCGCTCCACAAGCAGGGTACTTGGGGGGGGGGGGCTGACCAGGGTGGGCCCCGAGAATGACGTCAAAGCTATTCGAACGCACCGGGGGGGAACTTGGGTCGACCCGGGGAAGCTAATCGAACGCACCCAATTAAATACAGCTCGAGGTCCTTGCTTTACTATACTGATCGTCCACCAGTCATCACACGAAATTCAGGTGGGGTGGCAGAACAGGGAGCTGGTGTCGTAGGGAAATCTGTCCCCCGGAGATTCTGTCCCCCATTGTGGGAAATTAACATGGCTAAAGGAGTTTGATTCAAAAGAGGGCGCTATCGGAAGAAGTTTGTCACCACACTAAATAAATTCCCAATGCTAAATGCTCATATTCAAAAATACTCAAAAAATATTTAAAGTCTCTCAGCCTCTTGAAAACCAATCAAACATATTTTCAGACAACTAAAATTCAGATTTCTTTCATTTTTTGGCAGGTCAGCCGTTTGGAACTTTTGCTAATTACCCCTAAAAAAACACCCCCGAATGTGCTTTTTCCCAAACCGACTTGCTGCCAGTTTTCATGAGGCACTCTTTCAATTCGCAAACCAAATAGGAACAACTGTTATGTTCTTCCCTGCCCGGCCGTCTAGGGCTGCACCACACTAAATGAACTCACATAGCAACCAACGCTAAATGATAATTATTAAAAAATACTCAAAGAATCGTGTAAGTCTCTCAGCCTCTTGAAAACCAATCAGATATAATAATTTCCGGACAACTAAACTTCAGAATTCTTTTCAATTTTTGGCAGATCAACCGTTTGGAATTTTTGCTAACTACCCCAGAAGAAAAAACACGATTTTTTTTGTTTTTTCCAAAACCGACTTGCTGCCAGTTTTCGTGAAGCACTTCTCCACTTCCCCGGTCAAATAGGGCCAACTTTAACGCCTAAATTTATCAAGTCTCCTCAAAAGTTGAAGCAAAGAACCCCCAGGTTGTGATAGAATCTTATATTTACACAATCTATTAATTGCATGACCCCCAAAACGTTATAACTACAAATCAATTGTGGGTTTACAAATTATGATAAGTAGCTTGCCGCATGAATTATGGCTTATATAGTGTGGTGCACCCCTAGGTGACACTAATATTGGTCTAGCGCCCTCTCGTGTTCCCTTGGTATTTTGCTACGTTAGTTTTTCTGAAGTTCCATTCTAGTCGAACCACTGCCTGAAAAAGTGTCATTCTTTTCACCTTTTGAAACCGTTTTGTTGAACCTACCAGATACCAGAAGAATAGTGGTTGCGGAATTGACCTTTCCAGACGAGATATAAGCAGTACGTATTTTCTAGTTGAGGACATCTTGAGCTTTAGAGAGAACAGTTGTGTAAGATAATTTTCTTGGATTGTCTTTGTGATAATAACGTAACAACGTTTGGATATTTACATGCATTGGGAATTGTGATGTTTCTTTTATTAAGTGGGCATTAGTTTGTGACCTTTTGACTCTATTACATGTATTCCTGATTTTATTGTACTGTACTTAGTTATATTTTACTTTCTGTATTTTCAGTTTTACCACACTTGTAGCACACAAGACGAAGAGAATAAAAAAGCAGTTAAAGTTATTTTCGGAGTCAATGGTTCACTTGTCGGAAAGAGGGCGCCCTGGCACCCAAGTCCTTCACACCAACTTTAAAGCCTAAATTTATCAAATCTTCTCAGAAGTTGGAGCAAAGAACCCCAGGTTCTGGTAAATTGTTATAATTACACAATCTATTAAATGCATGACCCCCAAAACGTTATTATTCAAAAGATTTTGAGGGCCTACAAATTATGATAATCAGTTTGGCGCATGAAGTTTGGCCTATTTAGTGTGGTGCACCCATAGGTCGCCGTATGGAGGTACATAACCCCCCCCCCCCCCGGGGGGACACACACACACAGAATCTTCTGCCACAAAGGCTACTGCTGGCTCATTAAAGTTGCCTCACGTGGCTGAAGAATTATAGCTCGACATGCTTATAGACCTTTCTTTTGACACGTCATAGCCCGAGTTTTTGCCAACCGAGGTTGGAAAACTATTGAAAGCCATAAATGCAAAGCATAAGGAGATAGCCACAGTTTGTAATAATGTTACACAAATATTCAAAAATAGTGTTGAATTTGTTGGAAACAAAGCAACCAATCATGGTATGTATTTTTGGTTGATTGAAAGTTAACAGAAATGTTGAATTTGGACGCAACATCTGTTAACACGATTGAATGTTTTGCTAACATTCGGCCGTCCATGCCAACCAGCGCGGTTTGTTTATCAACAAAAGAAAGGTCTATAAGGATGGAGTTAGTAAGTCTCAACTGGTAGTTTGTGCCATCGGTAACGAGTTTGGAGGAATATGTACGAATGTCGAGAAGTAATATAGTTTGTTATTTGTATGTATATTTTTATATAGTTTTTAATAATGATTCAGTCAATTGTTCAAATTATGCAAAGTATGTTTACTCATGAAGCTATAATTATGTGGTTTATTTAAACAATATTGTCTAGTCTTACCATTGTAATCTGTTCTACTCTTTTAGACTAGAGAGAGCATTTGTAAATTAGTTTGTTTATGCACGGATAATAACAAATCTTGTTCATTGAAATTACAGAACAGCATTCAGTCACAAAATGCAGTAAGTTCTTTCTTTAAACGTTATGCATACCCTGCTCTATGGTACGAGACTTGTCCTCTCACACGTTTTCAATCACTATGTGGGTTAACGTTGATGATGATCGACTCCATTTCTTCATAATGGATGACTCCTAATCCCCGTGTACAAATGTATTGTTATTAATCATGTAGGCCTATGGAATATTTATATATTTTACAAACTTGACCAATCAGCTGCTTCCGTACGAAATCGGCTGAAGAGCCCATATAGGCAGTCTCGCGAGAGTATAGTTACGAGAGAGTCGTTTAGCTATCACCATGACAAATGTCCACAAATCTACGTTTCAACTGAAAATGTATACTAGTTTGCTTAATATCAAACATCAAACAATAATTAATTCAAATTATGAAGTAGTCCCAACTTCGGGCTATGAATTTTTGAATAAAAGTCCACGATCGGCTGTTTCTGGCATTATAGCGTAATTTCGATGTTTTTACTCATTGATTTATCAGTGTTGATTGATATTATCTCTCTCCGTAAATACACGTGAAAGGTTTCTTGGACGCCACAAACTGGGTGTGGTCGGCCTCGTAGCGAGTGCTATTGTTGAGTTGGCAAATTCGCTCCCCTGTCCCAAAATGCTGCACGTTGAAGGAGCGACATCTGGGGTCGTAGTCACACATCGTGGCGCAGGCACGGACGTTGCTGGTCGGTATCTCTCGAAAGGTGTGGCCGGTCAGACACGACGCAAGCAGGCGCCATTGCTTCAACTTTACTTCCTTGCCTTTGCAGATAACGTGATATTTCTTTAAACATACATTATCATTCCATTTACCACCCCATCCCTGTAAGGATACAAACTCAGCACAGTTTTCACTAGTTCCGCCGTTTGGCTCATTGGGCTTATTCCAGTTCATATACCCGCCGTTGTCTGAAGTGCAGTCCCACTGCCCTTCAATCTCTAAATCATTGCAATTAATCCACACATTATCGATGGTTTTACTCAGTATATAGTTATTTTCCTCCGTTGATGAAGGTGCAACCATCTCCCCTCCCATCTCCTGACATTTCGATCTCCCTTCTTGCCAAGTCAGTCTTTCTTCAAGAAATTTGTAGCAAGAGCCGCTCCATGACTCCCAGTCGGATGGACACAACATCTGAGGCTTACACGAATGAGCAGAACTCATACCAATGGTGAAGAGAATCAACAAAACAGAAGGCAAACAAAACCCTCCCATTATTTCAAAAGAGCCAACAGTCTTTAAAAATCTCTCTCGGTTGTGGATTAACAAGTCTAATTTAACAGCACTTTGGCACACCGATCAGTGGCTCTAAACGCTCACAACCACTTCAAAACTTGTAAAGTTCAAACGATATCCCTGTTCTTCCTCAGTGGTTGTTGATTTTTCAGCAAAGCGTTGTATGAAATCAACAGAGGGTTGAACTCCGGATGGCTCTGGTGCAGTCGAGGTTGGTCAGAAAGCTCAGTGAGGAATATTGTGTGTGTCCTTGGCTTAAATTCGGCACCTAGCTGTTTTGAAGAAAACGTAAAAGTTTCCGAGGTGATTTCAAGCTCAATTGAAAGAGGGTTTAGACCCAGGCTGGCTCTGGAGCAGTCGAGGTTCAATTTTGTCAGAAAGCTCAGTGAGGAATATTGTGTGTGTGGTTGGCTTATATTGTTATTAATACTAAACCTATACGCACCGTGGTTTGGAGGAAAATGTAATTACCTTGGTGCAATCGAATAAGACGGGCCCATCAGTGACCATGTAGGGAAGAAAGAGCTTGCAGGCAATTTGAGTCTACACACAATTGCATCTCTAAACCACTTTAATTACCGGTAATATTGTTACGTGCACGCATGCGATAATGAGTCGCAATGGAAGATTATAATTAGACACGTGACAAAACAAAAGATAGCAAGATACCTCAACTGATTTAGGCCCTACATTATAATTTAGAGAGACTTTATTTTTTTAAATTGTCTTCTCTCCATCAATGATAACTTGTCAATTAATTACATTTGTTTATTAACTCTAAAAGCCCTAATCCCGAATATTTGAGTTCGTAAACGCGAGCCGGTGTCAGATGCAATTGTGTCCGCCATGCAATACTGTCCGCTCCGGACACTTTTGCATATGCAATCGTGTCCGGGACATGTACATGTACATTGTACATGTATGTGCGTAAGCGAGCGTGTATGCACTGAACGTACGTATTTTATGATTGCAGCGAATACCCAACGGCCGAATATTTCCCCAAAGGCTACGACGGGGGAGGGGGGGGGGTATCTCTAGTGATATGTACATTGTACATGTATGTGCGTAAGCGAGCGTGTATGCACTGAACGTAAGTAGTAATATTGGAGGCACACACACCCCGTTTTCGGTTAGTATGCCAAAAGTGTACACAGTGTGCAGTGTGCACACCCACGTGCACACCCACCACCAGAAAAATTGCACACCCACGTGCACACCCACCACCAGAAAAATGGCGGTGACTGTTTTTGCACACCTTAAAAATGGTACAAAAATCATAATGGCGGTAACGGTGTTTGCTCACCTGATAGTGGTGGTGCGAAGTCGAATCACGCAGTGATGAGTCATTCGGCCCACGGCAGTGTTCCGGAGGCCTCAAAGGCCGAAGGCGAGTCACGTAGTGAGGAGTCGTTCGGCCCACGGCAGTGTTCGGGAGACCCGAAGGGTCGAGACGTAGGAGTAAACATGATGCCTGCATCGTGTTGAGTGGTGTCTGTAAGACACCGCTTGAAATCTTGTCCCACGACAGTGTAACTGAGGGCAAAACCGTTATTGTTTAACCTCAGTTTAGCGGTGCGTTAGTGATTTCTTGAAATCACGGAGCGGCGCAGAGTCATTCCACGCACCCCAAACGAGCCGTGTACGGTTCGTTTGTATTTTCACAAAGTGAAAACAAAGCAGTGTCTTCCACAACGCCTGTTAAGACATTGAGGAAGTAGAAAAGGCTGGTCAGTTAACCGTTCTGTAGTTGTTGTAATCCTTCAGTCTATATTACCATTGAATGAGTGCAATACTTAATGTCTTTTTTTTTAACACTGAGATGTATGTCTACAAAACAAAATAGTACAACCGCGTTGGACCTTGACCTGTTTGTTTGCACTCTGCGTGTGTTGAATGACTTATCCCGGGCTAACGATCACTCGCGCGTCTTTCCGATCTTGGGGTCACTCTCCTGACCATACTTGTCCGGGTAAGTTTGTTGTTGCAGCTCACGTCACGCCTCGGCATTGAACACGTCGAGACTAGTTTTCTGATCAGTATCGCTATCTGGAGTGGTCAAAGTCCCAATTCAGCGGCGTTGGTTGGGTTCTGTTGTCGGTTGGTTCATCTACTCTATAGAGGCAAAGTTCGCCGTTGAAACAATGGCAAGCGTGATCGGGCAGTATCGCTATCTGCTGGAGTGGTCAAAGACTCAAATTAGCTGCGTTGATTTGGGTTCTGTTTGTTCACACTCTTTGTTTGTTGCATAGGTTAGCCTATGTCCATCGGGTGGCCACTTGTGTGATAATGACATGGGGTGTTAAGAACCACCAAGGCAAAGTTCAATAGGTTCGCAGTTTTTCTCCTTATGTTTTTTTGTTTTTTGATTTTTTAGTTGAAGGCGATATTTTTCTCGTGACGAAACTCGGTTGGTCAAGATTAAACAGATACCCACATACCCTTAAAAGAGCTTGATTCTTTCTTTCTGCCTCTTTTGTTTGTAAAATAACAAAATGCTTTCTTCCAAATTTGTGTTCTTTGACGAGTTGGTGAAGGTCGGGGCTGTGTGCCGATTGCTGTGTTGGAGTATGCCAGGAGACTTAAACAGCGACGAGTACTATCGTAGCTGGAACAATGTTTATCCCCGAAAGAGCTCGTCAGTCCACGAGATGCCTTGCGCATTGCATAGTTAATGGCCTGGCGGTTCGACCCTAGCAGAGTCTTTCTCGAAAGCTAAAAACCTAAACAACAAATTAATTAATAATTTGCGATTGAAAATGCGTATGTTTTTAAACCATCTTTTAAAGAACAAAAGTGTGTGGATTAAGCATTTACCCTTTAGACTTCTTTCAAAATGATAGATTTTGTTCCTCTTAGGGTCTTTGCAAACACTAATACGTGCAAACATTTCTATATTTTCCTGCAGATCAAATGTTTAAGTTGGTTTCGTTCGTTGCCTTTATGCTAAACCACGAAGTGGAACAGCTTTATTACAGCTAGTCCATACTTTTCCATTGAATTGTCGCATCAAGATGTTCAGCTCGCTTTTTGTTACGCTAACTCCCCCTTTCATCTCAGATAGTCCGATTAAGACTTTTGTTGTGAAGATGTCTGTCTGCGTTCCCATCCTTTCAATCGTGTTAGGTCTCCTACTCCTTTTTATTTTATCTCGTCACTAAATCCTTTCCATAAATAGGGGGATTGGGGTTTCAACCTATGTTTTCGCAGTGTTGTTATTATTTTCGTTTTCTGAACCTTTTTGGTTATACAGCAGTGCTTGTAAACGAGTGTTTTGTAAAGGATTGGCATGGATGATTCCCTTCAAAAAAAAAAAATACTACTCGCAACCCCACTATTGGTTTGGTATTGGTTCTTTTTAATGTAACTATTTCCTAATAATTTGTGCAAAGCGCCTCACTTGTTTTTTTGTTTTGGGGTGTTTTTTTTTGGGGGGGGGGGGTTCATGAATTTTGGCGCTATATAAATGATGTATTATTATTACTTTATAACACCGGCAATTTCCTATGGAGGATGCCTTGTTTACTGATGTTTGATACCAGCTATATGTCACGTGACGTGGAGAGCGCAATCGGTATATACTAAATGGGTTATGTTATTTAACAGATAAGTTGGAAGGGTTGAAATTGTATGGACCCATATGCCAAATATTTACAATTAATAAATAATGAAACACAAAACAATACGTCTAAAACAAAGTCAAAATTTAAAGGAAGTCACGTTTTTATTTATCTCTGCCATCGGAACTATTTACAAGGTAAAAAGTTCACGAAAAATCTTACAACCTTATTATTGTATTATAATTATTATTATTATTATTAGTATTATTATTATTATTTTTTTTTTTTTATATATATATTTTTTATATACATAAAAATAGTAGGGAGATTGCCTTAGCTTAAAGGTATCAAGATTCAACCAAATTTATCCATGTGCGACGAGCCCACTTATTCCACTCCTCATGATACAATTGAAAGAGTATGTTTCCAAAAGCATCCATTGATAATTATTGTTCTCTATTCACCAAATGAAACAATAACAACTTCGGTTTGTAGGATTGAGGTACTTTTCATCTTTGAAATATAAATTTTGCATTTTTAATCGAAAAATTTAGTATTTTCTTCAGACGTCTCCCGCTCTCCCCTCGTTATATCCATCATCACAATCGTCTCCTTCGACATCGTCATCGGTTTCCTCTATACAATATTCCTCGTCCGAATAATTAATGTCATCGCTCTCATCAAATTCTTCCCAACTGATGCATTCGTCACAATCCCCCTGCTTCTCCTCCTCCCCCTCCTCTCCCTATTCCCCCTCCTCCTCCTCCTCATTATCGTCATCATTATTATAAACGTCAACATCGTCGTCATCTTCTGATGATGTATCACTATCGTCTTCATGGGATTTCTCACCCTCCTCCTCCTCCTCCTCCTCCTCCTCATAAACAAAATCACCATCATCTATTGATTCATCACTATCATCTTCAAAAAACTCCTCCTCATTATCGTCACAATCACTATCATCTGTTGATTCCTCAGTATCATGTTCATCGAATTCCTCCTCCTCATTATCGTCATTATTATTATAAACGTCAACATCGTCGTCATCTTCTGATGATGTATCACTATCGTCTTCATGGGATTTCTCCTCCTCCTCCTCCATCTCCATCTCCTCCTCCTCCTCCTCCTCATTATCGTCATCATTATTATAAACGTCAACATCGTCGTCATCTTCTGATGATGTATCACTATCGTCTTCATGGGATTTCTCACCCTCCTCCTCCTCCTCCTCCTCCTCCTCATAAACAAAATCACCATCATCTATTGATTCATCACTATCATCTTCAAAAAACTCCTCCTCATTATCGTCACAATCACTATCATCTGTTGATTCCTCAGTATCATGTTCATCGAATTCCTCCTCCTCATTATCGTCATTATTATTATAAACGTCAACATCGTCGTCATCTTCTGATGATGTATCACTATCGTCTTCATGGGATTTCTCCTCCTGAAGTAAAAAAAATTGAAAATATAGTGACAAAAACGTAGGGTTTTTTCATGTTATTAAGGCCAAACCTATTGAAATTGATCAGGCAAGCTAACTTAAACACTTCAAAGGCTTCAAAGTTTAAACTATCGCCAGGAAACTTGCATTAGGTGGAATCAGCATAGTGCTGAACAACTTTAGATTATAAAGTACCAGGATTCCAAATATTTGGACAGTGTCAGAGCTTCACAGTGTCCTGAGCTCATGTTACTTTATAATCTAGGTCAGTCAGCACTATGCTGAATCCACCTAATGCAAGTTTCCTGGCGATAGTTTAAACTTTGAAGCCTGTACATCCATAACTTTCTCGGACTGTTTCACTGATAAAAATAATGGAGTTGAAGCGTCTTAACACTTTTTTAAGACCCTTACCGGTAAAGGTGTCATGTCCGGTTTGTGGGAAGAAGTTTTCGCGTAGCGATAATATGAAACGACACAGACAGGTACATAAGCACCCTAGTGATGACAGACAAACGATCGCTTGTCCCATTTGTGACAAGGTGTTTTTCAGTTCCCACAATATGAAGAAGCACCTTCAAAACCATAACCATTCGAAGGAGGAGGAGGAGGAGGCGGAGGTAGGGAAATCCCATGAAGACGATAGTGATACATCATCAGAAGATGACGACGATGTTGACGTTTATAATAATGATGACGATAATGAGGAGGAGGAGGAGGAGGAGATGGAGATGGAGGAGGAGGAGGAGAAATCCCATGAAGACGATAGTGATACATCATCAGAAGATGACGACGATGTTGACGTTTATAATAATAATGACGATAATGAGGAGGAGGAATTCGATGAACATGATACTGAGGAATCAACAGATGATAGTGATTGTGACGATAATGAGGAGGAGTTTTTTGAAGATGATAGTGATGAATCAATAGATGATGGTGATTTTGTTTATGAGGAGGAGGAGGAGGAGGAGGAGGAGGGTGAGAAATCCCATGAAGACGATAGTGATACATCATCAGAAGATGACGACGATGTTGACGTTTATAATAATGATGACGATAATGAGGAGGAGGAGGAGGAGGGGGAATAGGGAGAGGAGGGGGAGGAGGAGAAGCAGGGGGATTGTGACGAATGCATCAGTTGGGAAGAATTTGATGAGAGCGATGACATTAATTATTCGGACGAGGAATATTGTATAGAGGAAACCGATGACGATGTCGAAGGAGACGATTGTGATGATGGATATAACGAGGGGAGAGCGGGAGACGTCTGAAGAAAATACTAAATTTTTCGATTAAAAATGCAAAATTTATATTTCAAAGATGAAAAGTACCTCAATCCTACAAACCGAAGTTGTTATTGTTTCATTTGGTGAATAGAGAACAATAATTATCAATGGATGCTTTTGGAAACATACTCTTTCAATTGTATCATGAGGAGTGGAATAAGTGGGCTCGTCGCACATGGATAAATTTGGTTGAATCTTGATACCTTTAAGCTAAGGCAATCTCCCTACTATTTTTATGTATATAAAAAATATATATATAAAAAAATAATAATAATAATAATACTAATAATAATAATAATAATTATAATACAATAATAAGGTTGTAAGATTTTTCGTGAACTTTTTACCTTGTAAATAGTTCCGATGGCAGAGATAAATAAAAACGTGACTTCCTTTAAATTTTGACTTTGTTTTAGACGTATTGTTTTGTGTTTCATTATTTATTAATTGTAAATATTTGGCATATGGGTCCATACAATTTCAACCCTTCCAACTTATCTGTTAAATAACATAACCCATTTAGTATATACCGATTGCGCTCTCCACGTCACGTGACATATAGCTGGTATCAAACATCAGTAAACAAGGCATCCTCCATAGGAAATTGCCGGTGTTATAAAGTAATAATAATACATCATTTATATAGCGCCAAAATTCATGAAACCCCGCCCCCCCCCAAAAAAAAAAAAAACCCCCAAAAAAAACAAGTAAGGCGCTTTGCACAAATTATTAGGAAATAGTTACATTAAAAAGAACCAATACCAAACCAATAGTGGGGTTGCGAGTAGTATTTTTTTTTTGAAGGGAATCATCCATGCCAATCCTTTACAAAACACTCGTTTACAAGCACTGCTGTATAACCAAAAAGGTTCAGAAAACGAAAATAATAACAACACTGCGAAAACATAGGTTGAAACCCCAATCCCCCTATTTATGGAAAGGATTTAGTGACGAGATAAAATAAAAAGGAGTAGGAGACCTAACACGATTGAAAGGATGGGAACGCAGACAGACATCTTCACAACAAAAGTCTTAATCGGACTATCTGAGATGAAAGGGGGAGTTAGCGTAACAAAAAGCGAGCTGAACATCTTGATGCGACAATTCAATGGAAAAGTATGGACTAGCTGTAATAAAGCTGTTCCACTTCGTGGTTTAGCATAAAGGCAACGAACGAAACCAGCTTAAACATTTGATCTGCAGGAAAATATAGAAATGTTTGCACGTATTAGTGTTTGCAAAGACCCTAAGAGGAACAAAATCTATCATTTTGAAAGAAGTCTAAAGGGTAAATGCTTAATCCAAACACTTTTTGTTCTTTAAAAGATGGTTAAAAAACATACGCATTTTCAATCGCAAATTATTAATTTGTTGTTTAGGTTTTTAGCTTTCGAGAAAGACTCTGCTAGGGTCGAACCGCCAGGCCATTAACTATGCAATGCGCAAGGCATCTCGTGGACTGACGAGCTCTTTCGGGGGATAAACATTGTTCCAGCTACGATAGTACTCGTCGCTGTTTAAGTCTCCCCTGGCATACTCCAACACAGCAATCGGCACACAACCCCCGACCTTCACCAACTCGTCAAAGAACACAAATTTGGAAGAAAGCATTTTGTTATTTTACAAACAAAAGAGGCAGAAAGAAAGAATCAAGCTCTTTTAAGGGTATGTGGGTATCTGTTTAATCTTGACCAACCGAGTTTCGTCACGAGAAAAATATCGCCTTCAACTAAAAAAATCAAAAAACAAAAAAACATAAGGAGAAAAACTGCGAACCTATTGAACTTTGCCTTGGTGGTTCTTAACACCCCATGTCATTATCACACAAGTGGCCACCCGATGGACATAGGCTAACCTATGCAACAAACAAAGAGTGTGAACAAACAGAACCCAAATCAACGCAGCTAATTTGAGTCTTTGACCACTCCAGCAGATAGCGATACTGCCCGATCACGCTTGCCATTGTTTCAACGGCGAACTTTGCCTCTATAGAGTAGATGAACCAACCGACAACAGAACCCAACCAACGCCGCTGAATTGGGACTTTGACCACTCCAGATAGCGATACTGATCAGAAAACTAGTCTCGACGTGTTCAATGCCGAGGCGTGACGTGAGCTGCAACAACAAACTTACCCGGACAAGTATGGTCAGGAGAGTGACCCCAAGATCGGAAAGACGCGCGAGTGATCGTTAGCCCGGGATAAGCCATTCAACACACACAGAGTGCAAACAAACAGGTCAAGGTCCAACGCGGTTGTACTATTTTGTTTTGTAGACATACATCTCAGTGTTAAAAAAAAAGACATTAAGTATTGCACTCATTCAATGGTAATATAGACTGAAGGATTACAACAACTACAGAACGGTTAACTGACCAGCCTTTTCTACTTCCTCAATGTCTTAACAGGCGTTGTGGAAGACACTGCTTTGTTTTCACTTTGTGAAAATACAAACGAACCGTACACGGCTCGTTTGTGGTGCGTGGAATGACTCTGCGCCGCTCCGTGATTTCAAGAAATCACTAACGCACCGCTAAACTGAGGTTAAACAATAACGGTTTTGCCCTCAGTTACACTGTCGTGGGACAAGATTTCAAGCGGTGTCTTACAGACACCACTCAACACGATGCAGGCATCATGTTTACTCCTACGTCTCGACCCTTCGGGTCTCCCGAACACTGCCGTGGGCCGAACGACTCCTCACTACGTGACTCGCCTTCGGCCTTTCAGGCCTCCGGAACACTGCCGTGGGCCGAATGACTCATCACTGCGTGATTCGACTTCGCACCACCACTATCAGGTGAGCAAACACCGTTACCGCCATTATGATTTTTGTACCATTTTTAAGGTGTGCAAAAACAGTCACCGCCATTTTTCTGGTGGTGGGTGTGCACGTGGGTGTGCAATTTTTCTGGTGGTGGGTGTGCACGTGGGTGTGCACACTGCACACTGTGTACACTTTTGGCATACTAACCGAAAACGGGGTGTGTGTGCCTCCAATATTACTACTAACGTACGTATTTTATGATTGCAGCGAATACCCAACGGCCGAATATTTCCCCAAAGGCTACGACGGGGGAGGGGGGGGGGGTATCTCTAGTGAGGGCGCTATTTTTTGTTGTGGTCTGGCTGACACACGTTCACGAGTTGTTTTCCATGCAAGTTTTACGTCAAATCTCTCCTTTTTCTAATGGCATTCCTATAGCCAAGGAATCATACACAGTTGCTGAATATTACAACCACACTTGGCTACACTCCAGCAACTAAAAACCGCACAATATTGTCATATGCTTCATGTTCCATTATGAGCAACCCTGGCGATGGAGCTAAAAATTACAAACCGTCCACATCATCATTCATGTCATCATGACATGCACTTAGCTTGTAAACAAAATGGCGAACGTACTTCGTTTTCCGTCGACCAATAGAGGGCGTTTAATTTACTGCAAGGACGGTTTTGCACGGGGGCGGACACAATTGCATTATGCAGCAGCGTCCGGGCGGACACGATTGCATATGCAAAACCGTCCGGCGGACAATATTGCATATGCAATAATGTCCGCCGGATAGTATTGCATAGAGGACATAATTGCATGCGACACCGGCTTTCGAAAAGAGTTCATGTTTACATGTACTTTTACTCAGCTGTTCGATGACTCGTCGTGTGATGTTTCCTCTTTCGGATTCCTCAACTGATGGATGGTTAACTGAAGATGGACGGGCATTAAGACGGTTCTGGTGTCTTCGTGGTGGTGTGAGTCATTCGTATGATGGTTGAAATTCTCATCATCCTGTGGTCCTGGTGAGCTGTAGGGCTTCACTCTTGGTCATTCACATTTGTGTGCATCATGCTTAACTCATGATATACAGACTCAAACTCTTTCAGCGTCCAGTCATGTCTCGATCCTTTCTCTCCAATTCAATCTAAACTGTTGTATTTGGTCTTGAGCTGGGTTTTTATACCACTGGTTACTAGCTGCTTACAGGACAGTGCCACATCATCATTGTTCAATAAAAAACGAGGCTGAACTCTGAAGGACTTCGTCTCAAGAAAACCATAGTTTCTGCTGAGTTGAATAACTTTGTAACCGCTGAGTCAAATGTTCACTTTGGTCAGCATTTTGATGACTGGCAATCAATCAATCAATCAAAAGTCATTTAAAGAGCACCACAATCAAAAGTTTGCTCTAAGGCTCTGAGGCACAGATGAATGATTAGTAAGCCTGCTGGAACATGTGAGCTTTAAATTAAGGAGTGTCTTGAATGAGGTGAGGGAGCTGGCATTTCTGATCAGGAAGCTTATTCCACATTTTGGGGCCATAATATACTGAAAATGATCTACCTGCAAAAGATGAATATAGCGAGTTCTTGGCACAACAAAAAGGGAACAAGAGATAGACGAACGAAGATGTCTTTGTTGAGATCTCAATTTGAGCATGTCCGTGATATACACAGGAGCTTGTTTATGGTACGCTTTATACATCAGGATCATTACTTTGAAGATGGTTCTGTGAGAGATAGAAAGCCAGTGTAGTTGATTAGATGAGGACTGATGGAATCATATTTGCGGGTTTTTTAGAATTAATCTTGCAAGGACTTCAATGTCCATTTTGCTGACTGGTCAAGACTTCAATGTCTGTAGGTCATTTGACATATTACATGACCATGTACAATAGGGCAGCTCAGATGACGGTAATAATTTTAATAGAATAGTAGGCGTTATTATACATTAATAACATTTCCCATAACACAATGCTACAACGATACTTATAAATTGTATGACTTAAAATAAGCGCCCATAAATCGGCCAAGGAGACGCCCAATAGCGTGTATCTAATTTACAACTCTGCTCTGCCACGTCAAGTTCTAACACGATCTGAAAAAAAAGGATAAAATTCAAACAATTTCCTTTTCTATCTGCCGGGAAGTTTATGGACACCGATTTGAATTCAATTCAATTTTAATGGGATTTAATGTTTATGGGGCGCTGTTTGTCAAAATGGTTTATAATATAAAAATTGGATGGTGGCCAACCCGTATACGGACAGAGTCCTCTCCTCCCGGATGGGCAAAATATTTCCTTTTTGGTATATAGACTCCTTGTTGGCTGCCACTGAGGTCACACAACGGAAATGTGCGCTCGTGTACGCGCAGCGCACAAGTTTCAGTCAATGATTGGTCTTCCTCTTTGACCCAAGTGAGGGCGCTGTTTGGGCTTTTGACGTCATATGCAAGGGGTCTATTGGATACCCCTTGGAATACACTTTAATTATCCTCAATGGTTATACCATAATAGAGCTCGAGGTCCTTACTTTATGGATCGTCCACCAGTCATCACACGAAATTCAGGTGGGGATGGTGGAACAGGGAGCTGGTGTCGTAGGGAAATCTGTCCCCCGGTGTCCCCTATTGTGGGAAATTAACATGGTTGAAGGAGTTTGTACATAGGGTGCACCACACTATAATAAACTCCCATAGCAAACAATGCTTAATGCCAAATATTCAAAATACTCAAGAAATACTTTAAAGTCTCTCAGCCTCTTGAAAACCAATCAGACATATTTTCGGACAACTAAACTTCAGATTTCTTTTCAATTTTTGGCAGGTCAGCCGTTTTGAATTTTTGCTAATTAACCCTGAAAAAAAAACACCCCGAAAATGTGCTTTTTCCCAACTGCTGCCAATTCTCATGAGGCACTCTTTCAATTCGCAAGCCAAATAGGACCAACTTTAAAGCCTAAATTTATCAAATCTCCTCAGAAGTTGAAGCATAGAACCCCAGGTTCTGGTAAAATGTTATGATTACACAATCTTTTAAATGCATGACCCCAAAACGTTATTATTCAAAAGATTTTGAGGGCCTACAAATTATGATAATCAGTTTGGCGCATGGATTTTGGCCTATTTAGTGTGGTGCACCCATAGGTCGCCGTATAACCTCCGGGGGTGGGGGGGGGGGACACACACACACACAGAATCTTCTGCCACAAATGCTACTGCTGGCTCACTAAAGTTGCCTCACTTAGCTGAAGAATTATAGCTCGACAATGCTTATAAGGATGGAGTTAGTAATGTCTCAACTGTAGTTTGTGCCATCGATAACGCGTTTGGAGGAATAAGTATACGAATGTCGAGAAGTGATATAGTTTGTTATTTTTATGTATATTTTTATTAGTTTTTACTAATGACGCAGTCAATTGTTGTTACAAAGTATGCAAAGTATGTTTTTCTTAAAGCTATGTGGTTTATTAAACCGTTGTCTGGTCTTACCATTGTATATATGTTCTAATGTTTTAGAATATACAGAGCATTTTGTAAATGAGTTTCGTGTTACTGGCAGCTTCGGTAATTGTTTACTGTAATCAATAATATAACACTTAGCATTGACATTCATTATCTATCTTTAAAGGCACTGAACACGTTTGGAAATTGTCAAAGACCAGAGTTCTCACTTGGTATATCCCAACATGTGCATAAAATAACAAGCCAGTGAAAATTTGGGCTCATTGGTCATCGAAGTTGCAAGAAAATGATGAAAGAAAAAACACCCTTGTTGTACAAATTTGTGTGCTTTCAGATGTAGGAATAAAAACTTCTTGCAAGAAGTTTTTATTATTTTAATGAGAAATTACCTCTTTCTTAGAAACTACGTTACTTCAGAGGGAGTCGTTTCCTACAATGTTTTATACTATCAACAGCTCTCTGTTGCTTGTTACCAAGTAAGTTTTTTATGCTAATATTTGTTTTGAGTCATTACTAAACGTGTACGATACCTTTGAGATGTGTCCCTTCCCTCATCAACATGATTAAATAATACGTACGGTAAATGTCTGCTCAGTCCGTCAACCGATATGTTTATGATTGTACGGATAATAAAAAAGCTTGTTCATTGAAACTACAGAACAGCTTCCAGTCACAAAATGCAGTTAATTCTTTCGGTATAAGTTGTGCAAACCCTGCTCTCTGGTACGAAACCTGTCCTCTATAATATACATTTTTTAATCACTGTGTGGGTTAATGTTGATGATGTTCGACCCCATTTCTCCATAATGGATGAATCCGTATCCTCTGTACAAATGTATTGTTATCATAGGCCTATAGTTTGAACATTTATAGAGTTTACAAAATTGACAAATCAGCTGCTTCCGTACGAAATCGGCTGAAGAGCCCATAGCCAGTCTCGCGAGAGTATAGTTGCGAGAGAGTCGTTTAGCTATCACCTCGACAAATGTCCACAAATCTACGTTTCAACTGAAAATGGATAATAGTTTGCTTAATATCAAACATCAAACAATAATTAATTCAAATTGTCAAGTAGTCCCAACTTTGGGCCTTGAATCTTTGAGTAAAAAAAGTCCACGATCGGCTGTTTCTGGCACTAGAGCGTCATTTCTATGTTTTTACTTATTGATTTATCAGTGTTGATTGAAGTTATCTCTCTCCGTAAATACACGTGAAAGGTTTCTTGGACGCCACAAACTGGGTGTGGTCGGCCTCGTAGCGGTTGATACTGTTGAGTTGGCAAATTCGCTCCCCTGTCCCAAAATGCTGCACGTTGAAGGAGCGACATCTGGGGTCGTAGTCACACACCGTGGCGCAGGCACGGACGTTGGTGGTCGGTATTTCTCGTAAGGTGTGGCCGGTCAGACACGACGCAAGCAGGCGCCATTGCTTCAACTTGACTTCCTTGCCTTTGCAGATAACGTGGAATTTCTTTAAACATACATTATCATTCCATTTACCGCCCCATCCCCATGCAGTGACAAGCTCAGCACAGTTTTCACTAGTTCCGCCGTTTGGCTCATTGGGCTTATTCCAGTTCATATACCCGCCGTTGTCTGAAGTGCAGTCCCACTGCCCTTCAATCTCTAGATCATTGCAATTAATCCACACTCGATCGATGGTTTTACTCAGTATATAGTTATTTTCCTCCGATGACGAAGGCAAAACCATCTCCCCTCCCATCTCCTGACATTTCAATCTCCCTTCATGCCAAGTCGGTCTTTCTTCAAGAAGTTTGTAGCAAGAGCCGCCCCATGACTCCCAGTCGGATGGACACAACATCTGAGGCTTACACGAATGAGCAGAACTCATACCAATGGTGAAGAGAATCAACAAAACAGAAGGCAAACAAAATCCTCCCATTATTTCAAAAAAAGCCAACAGTCTTTCGGAATCTCTTTAGTTTTGGATTGACAAATCGGTACTTTGGCACCCTGATCGGTGGCTGACGGCAGCTCACACCCACTTCAAAGCTGTATCTAAATCTTGTAGAGTTTAAACGATATCTCTTGATTTGTTCTTCCTCTGTGATTTTTCAGCAAAGCGTTGTATGGAAACATCAGAGATTAGAACTCTGGTTGGCTCTGGTGCGGTCGAGGTTGGTCAGAAAGCTCAGTGAGGAATATCGAGTGTGTCCTTGGCTTAGTCTGTGCACCTAGCTGTTTTGAAGAAAACGTAAAAGTTTCCGAGGTGATTTCAAGCTCAATTGAAAGAGGGTTTAGACCCAGGTTGGCTCTGGAGCAGTCGAGGTTCAATTTTGTCGGAAAACTCAGTGAGAAATATTGTGTGTGTGGTTGGCTTATATTGTTATTAATACTAAACCTATATGCGCACCGTGCTTTTGAGGAAAATGTTAATTACCATGGCGCAGTCGAATAAGACGGGCCCAGTGACCATGGAGGTAAGAAAGAGCTTGCAGGAAATTTGAGTGTACACAATTTTGTTTGCATCTCTTAAAGGCAGGGTATACTTTTGGTAATTACTCCAAAAGTTAACGACCGTAAACAACGTATATACTTGGTAAAGAGCACTGGGAGAGCTATTGATATTGTAAACCATTGTTAGAAAAGACCCCCCTTTGAAGTACTGTAATTTTAGAGAAAGGGGTAATTTTCACCGAAACATTTGAATCTGAGAATCTGGCATCTTAAAGCACATAATTCTATGCAACAAGGTTGTTTTTTCATTTTGTTTCCCCCTTGCAACTCCGATGACCAATTGAGCCCAAATTTTCACAGGTTTGTTATTTTATGCATGTTGGGATACACCAAGTGAGGATACATACTGGTCTTTGACAATTACCAAAAGTATACCCTGCCTTTAACCACTTGGTATGGTGGTTCAATTCAATGGATGAAAAATTACGGTATTCATACCGGAACGATAATTATGGAAACAAGCGCCCACAAATCGGCCAAGGAGACGCCCAGTGCGTGTGGTGCGGTCGAGGTTGGCCCAGTGCGTGTATCTACCCAGGTAGCAAGCCCATAAGGGCCCCATATGGGTCCCATATGGGCCAACATATGGGACCCATATGGGATAACCCATTTGGGCCCCTGTGGATCCTGCACCCAAGTCCCATATGGGGCCCAAATGGGATGGCCCAGATAACCCATATGGGGCCCAGCTGGGGCCCAGCTGGGCAAAAAACATCTGGGTAAAATATGGGCCAGCCCATATGGGTTTTACATGGGGTAACCCATATGGGCCCCTGTGGATCCTGCACCCAAGATCCATATGGGGCCCAAATGGGATGGCCCAAATAACCCATATGGGGCCCAGCTGGTGCCCATCTGGGCAAAAAACATCTGGGTGAAATATGGGCCAGCGCATATATGGGTTTTAAATGGGGTAACCCATATGGGCCCCTGTGGATCCTGCACCCAAGTTCCATATGGGGCCCAAATGGGATGGCCCATATGGGCATTACCTGGGATTCGTATGGGAATTCTGGGCCAAATGAAGGTCCTATGTGGGTAGCGTACATATGGGGCCCATATGGGCCAGCCCAGATAGCCTTATGTAATTATTTAATTAATTATTTAATGTTAATGATAAGTCTAATTATGAACGATTACATGTATCTACAATACCACTAAATACAAACTATATTACTCATTTATAATATGGCGTATAAGTATGTATACCTTTCCCTACTTGGCATGTATTATATATATAGTCCACAAACTGAAGACCTACAGTCATGGTTAACAGTTTTTTAATTAAAAGTGTCATTATTTAAATTAGCTTGTTTTAAATGAAAGCGTCTAATTGTAAATTTTATGTATGTATTTTTCTTATAGACGAATATCTTACAAAAAAGTACAAAAACAACTTTACAGAGCTAAATTTCACTAAATTGTTTTTAAAAATTATCAAAAACACACTACTTCAATGCCCTGTCCCTTAATTTTGCATATTGCCAATATGGGTTTGCCCAGGTCTTACCCATATCGTACCCATATGGGTCTTTGCATATTCTAACCCCAAAGTTTGCTTAGGTCGTGCTTATAGGATAACCAAATGAACCTTTTCATATCACTGCACACAAGGGATTGCTTAAAGACACTGGACACTATTGGTAATTGTCAAAGACCAGTCTTCTCACTTGGTGTATTTCAACATATGCATAAAATAACAAACCTGTGAAAATTTGAGCTCAATTGGTCGTCGAAGTTGCGAGATAATAATGCAAGAAAAAACACCCTTGTCACACGAAGTTGTGTGCTTTCAGATGCTTGATTTCGAGACCTCAAAATCTAATTCTGAGGTCTCGAAATCAAATTCGTGGAAAATTACTTCTTTCTCGAAAACTACGTTACTTCAGAGGGAGCCGTTTCTCACAATGTTTTATACTATCAACAGCTCCCCATTACTCGTTACCAAGTAAGGTTGTATGCCAATAATTATTTTGAGTAATTACCAATAGTGTCCACTGCCTTTAAAGGTAATTCCTGTTCTTATGTGGGCCTTTCCATAAATGTTTCATCCAAGTTTGTCCGGAGGAAATTACAAAATCCATTGGAAGGGTCATAAACCCTTGGGCTTGCTAAACTCTATTCTATTCTAAACTATAATATTAACCCCGTAATGGCCGAGGTCTTTCTTTGTAATATTTTTGCCCAGGCCTTTTTAATACCACCCATATGAGCCTTCCTGCCCGTATGGGATTGTCCATACTTTTCCTTTTTTTTTTGCTCTTTTGAATCTTCAGCCCATATGGGAATTAAATGCCCATGTTTTCCCATGATAACCACACGGGACAATGCATATTTTGCCCATATGGGCTAGCCCATGTTTTCCCCATCTGATACCCATATGGGCCAATTCATTTTGTGCCCATATGGGGCAATCCCTTGTTTTCCCCATATGATACCCATATGGGACACTGCATATTTTGCCCATATGACCTAGCCCATGTTTTCCCCATATGATACCCATACGGGACACTGCATATTTTGCCCATATGGGATTGCCCATGTTTTCCCCATATGATACCCATATGGGCCAATGCATATTCTGTCCCATATGGGATTGCCCACATTTTCCCCATATTATACCCACATGGGCATTTGCACAATCTGCCCATATGGGATTGCCCATATTTTCCCCATGTGATACCCATATGGGCCACTGCATATTCTGCCCATATGGGATTGCCCACATTTAAACCATATGAAACCCATATGGGCCTTTGCATATTCTGCCCATATGGGATTGCCCACATTTCCCCCATATGACACCCATATGGGCCATTGCATATTCTGCCCATATGGGATTGCCCATATTTTCCCCATGTGATACCCATATGGGACACTGCATATTTTGCCAATATGGGATTGCCCATGTTTTCCCCATATGATACCCATATGGGCCAATGCATATTTTGCCCATATGGGATTGCCCATATTTTCCCCATATGATACCCATATGGGCCACTGCATGTTCTGCCCATATGGGATTGCCCACATTTTCCCCATATTATACCCACATGGGCATTTGCACATTCTGCCCATATGGGATTGCCCATATTTTCCCCATGTGATACCCATATGGGCCACTGCATATTCTGCCCATATGGGATTGCCCACATTTAAACCATATGAAACCCATATGGGCCTTTGCATATTCTGCCCATATGGGATTGCCCACATTTTCCCCATATGACACCCATATGGGCCATTGCATATTCTGCCCATATGGGATTGCCCATATTTTCCCCATGTGATACCCATATGGGCCACTGCATATTATGCCCATATGGGATTGCCCATGTTTTCCCCATATGATACCCTTATGGGACACTGCATATTTTGCCCATATGGGATTGCCCATGTTTTCCCCATATGGGACCCATATTGGCCATTGCATATTCTGCCCAAATGGGATTGCCCATATTTTCCCCATGTGATACCCATATGGGACACTGCATATTTTGCCCACATGGGATTGCCCATATTTTCCCCATGTGATACCCATATGGGACACTGCATATTTTGCCCATATGGGATTGCCCATATTTTCCCCATGTGATACCCATATGGGCATTTGCACATTCTGCCCATATGGGATTGCCCATATTTCCCCCATGTGATACCCATATGGGCCACTGCATATTCTGCCCATATGGGATTGCTCATGTTTTCCCCATATGATACCCATATGGGACACTGCATATTCTGCCCATATGGGATTGCCCATATTTTCCCCATGTGATACCCATATGGGCCACTGCATATTCTGCCCATATGGGATTGCCCACGTTTTCCCCATATGATACCCATATGGGACACTGCATATTTTGCCCATATGGCTTAGCCCATATTGTACCCATATGGGACCCATATGGGAATGATCACCATAATCGAAACCCATAAGGGCCCCATATGGGTATCATATGGGTTGGCCCCGGCCCATATTGCCCAGATATTTCCCAGATATTTCCCATATGGGTTCAATATGGGCATGCTACCTGGGTAATTTACCACTCTGCTCTGTCACGTCAAGCTACTAAACGCGATCTGAAATAAAAAGAATCAAAATTATAATTTATCATTTTCTATCTGCCAGGAAATTTATCGACACCGACTTGAATTCATTTCAATTTTAATGGGATTTAATTTTTATGGTGCGCTGTTTGTCAAATGGTTTATAATATAAACATTAGATGGTGGAGAGTCCTCCCCATCTGGATGGGCTAAAGATTTCCTTTTGTTGGGATTAATTATAGACCCCTTGCATTGGCCGCCATCACTGAGGTCAAACAATGGAAACGTGCGCTCGTGTACGCGCAACACACAAGTTTCAGCCAATGATAGGTCTTCCTTTGACCCCAGTGAGGGCGCTGTTTTGGGCTTTTGACGTCATATGCAAGGGGTCTATTGGATACCCCTTGGAATACACTTACCATACTAGAGCTCGAGGTCCTTGCTTTATTATACTGAATCGTCCACCAGTCATCACACGAAGTTTAGTTGGAAATTTACCTGGGCTGAGCAGGTTGCTTCAAAAGAGGGCGCTATCAGAAGCAGTTTGTAGGCCTGTATAGGTCGCCGTATCATGTGGGACAGAATCTCCGGGGGGGGGGGGGCACAGAATTTTCTGTCACATGCTACCGCTGGCTCATTAAAGTTGCCGAAGTTAGCTGAAGAATAAATCGGCATGCAAGGAAGGATGAAGTTAGTAATGTCTCAACTGGTAGTTTATGCCATCGATAACGCGTTTGGAGGAATAGGCTGTGTAATGTCGAGAAGTGATCTACCTTGTTATTTGTATATAGTTTTTGTGTAGTTTTTACTAATGATTCAGTCAATTATTGTTTAAAGTATGCAAAGTATGTTTATTCATGAAGCAGTGTGGTTTATTTAAACTATTGTCTAGTACTAGTATTGCCATTGTAATTTGTTCTAATTTGTTAGACTATAGAGAGCATTAATTGTAAATGGGTTTCGTGTTGTTAAGTGCTTCAATAATTGAATACCTTAATTCAATAATATACACTTAACATCGACATGTATAATCTATCTTGAAATGTGTTCATTGCCTCACTAACATGATTAAGTATACCGTAACACGTTATAAAGTAAATGTCTGCTCATTCCGTCATCCGATACGGATAATAACAAATCTTGTTCATTGAAATTACAAAAAAGCTTCCAGTCACAAAATGCAGTCAATTCGTTCTTTATACCCTGATTATGGTACGAGAATTGTCCTCTCACACGTTTTCAATCACTGTGTGGGTTAACGTTGATGAGGATCGACTCCATTTCTCCATAATGGATGACTTCATATCCTCTGTACAAATGTATTGTTATTAATCATGTAGGCCTATAGTTTGAATATTTATAGATTTTACAAATTGACAAATTAGCTGCTTCCGTACGAAATCGGCTGAAGAGCCCAGGCAGTCTCGCGAGAGTATAGTTGCGAGGGAGAACTTTTCGCTATCCCAGCGACAAACTAACGACTTGTTCACAAGTCTACGTTCCAACTGAAAATTATATACTAGTTTGCTTAAATCAAACATACATCACAATAATTAATTCAAATTCTGAAGAAGTCCAAACTTTGGGCTTTGAATCTTTTAGTACAAAAGTCCACGATCGGCTGTCTGGCATTAGAGCGTCATTTCTATGTCTTTACTCATGGTGATTTAACAGTGTTGATTGAGATTATCTCTCTCCGTAAATGCACGTGAAAGGTTTCTTGGACGCCACAAACGGGGTGTGGTCGGCCTCGTAGCGGGTGCCTTTGTTGAGTTGGCAAATTCGCTCCCCTGTTCCAAAATGCTGCACGTTGAAGGAGCGACATCTGGGGTCGTAGTCACACACCGTGGCGCAGGCACGGACGTTGGTGGTCGGTATCTCTCGTAAGGTGTGGCCGGTCAGACACGACCCAAGCAGGCGCCATTGCTTCAACTTGACTTCCTTGCCTTTGCAGATAACGTGCAATTTATGTGAGCATGGATTATCATTCCATTTACCGCGGCCCCATTCGGATGAGTATACAAGCTCAGCACAGTTTTCTCTAGTTCCGCCGTTTGGCTCACCCTTCTTCCAGTTCATATACCCGCCGTTGTCTGAAGTGCAGTCCCACTGCCCTTCAATCTCTAAATCATTGCAATGAATCCACACATGATCGATGGTTTTACTGAGTATATAGCTATTTTCCTCCGATGATGAAGGTAAAACCATTTTCCCTCCCATCTCCTGACATTTCGATCTCCCTTCTTGCCAAGTCAGTCTTTCTTCAAGAAGTTTGTAGCATGAGCCGCCCCATGACTCCCAGTCGGATGGACACAACATCTGAGGCTTACACGAATGAGCAGAACTCATACCAATGGTGAAGAGAATCAACAAAACAGAAGGCAAACAAAACCCTCCCATTATTTCAAGAGAGCCAACAGTCTTTAAGAGTCTCTCTCGGTTGTGGATTAACAAGTCTTATTTAACAGCACTTTGGCACACCGATCAGTAGCTTTAAACGCTCACAACCACTTCAAACTGTATCTAAATCTTGTAAAGTTCAAACGACATCCCTGTTCTTCCGCAGTGGTTGTTGATTGTTCAGCTCTGGTGGGGTCGAGGTTGGTCAGAAAGCTCAGTGAGGAATATCGAGTGTGTCCTTGGCTTAGTCTGTGCACCATAGCTGTTTTGAAGAAAACGTAAAAGTTTCCGAGGTGATTTCAAGCTCAATTGAAAGAGGGTCTCGCCCAGGCTGGCTCTTGTGCAGTCGAGGTTCAATTTTGTCAGAAAGCTCAGTGAGGAATATTGTGTGTGTGGTTGGCTTATTGTTATTAATACCAAACCTATATATACGCACCGTGGTGTGGAGGAAAATTTAATTACCATGGCGCAGTCGAATAAGACGGGCCCAGTGACCGTGGAGGGAAGAAAGAGCGTGCAGGAAATCTGAGTCTACACAATTGCAATTATAAACCACTTTAATGAATGCTTTGTCTGGTGATTCAATGGTAGAGAAATTATTAATGCTGAAACGATACTTGACTGTATATTAAATGAAAATAAGCGCCCACAAATCGGCCAAGGAGACGCCCAATAGCGTGTGGATAATTTACCAATCTGCTCTGCCACGTCAAGCTACTGAACGCAATCTGGAAAAAAAAATCAACAACAACAAATCAATTGTTAGGCCTATAATTTAGAATTTTTTATTTGCTGGGAAAATTCATATCAACACCGACTTGAGCTCAATTCAATTTTAATGGGATTACATTTTTATGGGGCGCTGTTTGTGTATAAAAACCAAGCCGTAGGGGCCTACTATACGGACAAAGTCATCCCCACCCGGACTCGGCCTTTTTGGGCTCATTTGATACCCCCTTGGAATACACTCCTATGGTTAAACCGGATGCGTTCGATTAGCTTCCCCGGGTCGACCCCGGTGTGCTCATCCGGGTGAGTCCCTGCCATGAGCTAATCGAACGCCAACTTCCCTCAGCATTCACACCAATGCATATCAGCTCGACCCGGAACTATTTTCATGTTGTGCATTACGTCCGTGGATTCACGAAAAGATCGTAAAATAAATATTTTCAAGGTAAAACTACAACGTTAAATTATTGTACAAGCCCACGTTGATACACAAGTTTTCGTCCTCGAATACAAAAATACTTAGTTCTCACAAATACGCTGTTTTAAGGGTGAAAATGTGTGTCATTGAGCTTACTGAAAGTGTCCCGCTGAATTACAAACAAAATGGTGGCCATTGAAAAAGTTTTTCGTAGTGACGTCATGCACCTCGGTCAGCCCCAGTGACCTGCTCCACAAGCAGGTTACTTGGGGCTGACCAGGCCCCGAGAATGACGTCAAAGCTATCCGAACGCACCGGGGGGGGGGGGACTTGGGTCGACCCGGGGAAGCTAATCGAACGCACCCAATATTATAATAGAGTTCGAGGTCGTTGCTTTACTATACTGATCGTCCACCAGTCATCACACGAAATTCAGTTGGGGGTGGCAGAACAGGGAGCTGGTATCGTAGGGAAATCTGTCCCCCGGAGATTCTGTCCCACATTGTGGGAAATTAACATGGCTGAAGGAGTTTGATTCAAAAGAGGGCGCTATCGGAAGAAGTTTGTACATAGGGGTGCACCACACTAAACAAACTCCCACAGCAAACAATGCTAAATGCTAAATATTCAAAAATACTCAAAAAATACTTTGAAGTCTCTCAGCCTCTTCAAAACCAATCAGACATATTTTCGGACAACTAAACTTCAGATTTCTTTTCAATTTTTGGCAGGTCAGCCGTTTGGAATTCTTGCTAATTACCCATGAAAAAAACACCCGAATGTGCTTTTTCCCAAACCGACTTGCTGCCAGTTTCCATGAGGCATTTCTTTCAATTCGCAAGCCAAATAGGACCAACTTTAAAGCCTAAATTTATCAAATCTCTTCAGAAGTTGAAGCATAGAACCCCAGGTTCTGGTCAATTGTTATAATTACACAATCTATTAATTGCATGACCCCAAAAACGTTATTATTCAAAAGATTTGAGGGCCTACAAATTATGATAATCAGTTTGGCGCATGAAGTTTGGCCTATTTAGTGTGGTGCACCCATAGGTCGCCGTATGGAGTACATAAATTCCGGGGTTGCGGGGGGGGGGACCACACACAGAATCTTCTGCCACAAAGGCTACCGCTGGCTCATTAAAGTTGCCTCACTTGTCTGAAGAATTAAAGCTCGACATGCTTATAAGGATGGAGTTAGTAATGTCTCAACTGGTAGTTTGTGCCATCGATAACGAGTTTGGAGGAATAAGTACGAATGTCGAGAAGTGATATAGTCTGTTATTTTTATGTATATTTTTATATAGTTTTTACTAATGATTCAGTCAATTATTGTTCAAAGTATGCGAAGTTTATGTTTATCCATGAAGCTGTGTGGTTTATTTATTTAAATAATATTGTCTAGTCTTACCATTGTAATCTGTTCTACTGTTTTAGACTATAGAGAGCATTTTGTAAATGAGTTTGTTTATGCACGGATAATAGCAAATCTTGTTCATTGAAATTACAGAACAGCATTTAGTCACAAAATGCAGTAAATTTTGTTGGTATACGTTATGCATACCCTGCTCTATAATACGAGACTTGTCCTCTCACACGTTTTCAATCACTGTGTGGGTTAACGTTGATGAGGATCGACTCCATTTCATCATAATGGTTGACTCCGAATCCTCTGTACAAATGTATTGTTATCATATAGTTTGAATATTTATAGATTTACAAAGTTGACCAATCAGCTGCTTCCGTACGAAATCGGCTGAAGAGCCCATAGCCAGTCTCGCGAGAGTATAGTTGCGAGAGAGTCGTTTAGCTATCAACACGACAAATGTATAATAGTTTGCTTAAATCAAACATCAATTAATAATTAATTCAATCTATGAAGTAGTCCCAACTTTGGTCTATGAATCTTTGAATAAAAGTCCACGATCGGCTGTTTCTGGCATTATAGCGTCATTTCGATGTTTTTACTCATTGATTTATCAGTGTTGATTGATATTATCTCTCTCCGTAAATACACGTGAAAGGTTTCTTGGACGCCACAAACTGGGTGTGGTCGGCCTCGTAGCGAGTGCTATTGTTGAGTTGGCAAATTCGCTCCCCTGTCCCAAAATGCTGCACGTTGAAGGAGCGACATCTGGGGTCGTACTCACACACCATGGCGCAGGCACGGACGTTGCTGGTCGGTATCTCTCGAAAGGTGTGGCCGGTCAGACACGACGCAAGCAGGCGCCATTGCTTCAACTTGACTTCCTTGCCTTTGCAGATAACTTGAAATATAGCCTGGCATAGATTATCATTCCATTTACCGCGGCCCCATTTGGATGAGTATACAAGCTCAGCACAGTTTTCTCTAGTTCCGCCGTTTGGCTCATCCGTTATCCAGTTCATATACCCGCCGTTGTCTGAAGTGCAGTCCCACTGCCCTTCAATCTCGAAATCATTGCAATTAATCCACATATGATCGGTGGTTTTACTCAGTATATAGTTATTTTCCTTCGATGATGAAGGCGCAACCATCTCCCCTCCCATCTCCTGACATTTCAATCTCCCTTCACGCCAAGTCAGTCTTTCCTCAAGAAGTTTGTAGCAAGAGCCGCCCCATGACTCCCAGTCGGATGGACACAACATCTGAGGCTTACACGAATGAGCCGAACTCATACCAACGGTGAAGAGAAACAACAAAACAGAAGGCAAACAAAATCCTCCCATTATTTCAAAAGAACCAAACGGTATTTCGGAATCTCTTTACTGTGGATTGACCACACAGCACCTTGGCACCCTGATCGGTGGATATCAGCTCACACCCACTATACTGTATCTAAATATTGTAAAGTTTAAGCGATATCTGTTTCTGTTTTTGCTCAGTGGTTGTTGCTTTTCAGCAAAGCATCGAAATGAAAACATCAGAGAGTAGAACTCAGGTTGGCTCTGGTGCAGTCGAAGTTGGTCAGAAAGCTCGGTGAAAAATATCGAGCGTGCTGTTGGCTTAAATTTACGCACTTCGCTGTTCAGTGAAGAAAACGTAAAGGTTTCCGAGGTGATTTCAAGCTCAATTGAAAGAGGGTTTAAATTTGGTGAGAAAGCTCAGTGAGGAATATTGTGTGTGTGGTTGGCTTATATTGTTATTAATACCAAACCTACACGCACCGTGCTTTGGAGGAAAATTTTAATTACCATGGCGCAGTCAAATAAGACGGGCCCAGTGACCATGGAGGGAAGAAAGAGCGTGCAGGAAATTTGAGTCAACACAATTTTGTTTGCATCTCTTAAAGGCAGGGTATACTTTTGGTAATTACTCCAAACGTTAACGACCGTAAAAAACGTATATACTTGGTAAAGAGCACTGGGAGAGCTATTGATATTGTAAACCATTGTTAGAAAAGACCCCCCTTTGAAGTACTGTAATTTTAGAGAAAGGGGTAATTTTCACCCAAACATTTGAATCTGAGAATCTGGCATCTTAAAGCACATAATTCTATGCAACAAGGGTGTTTTTTCATTTTTTTCCCCCTTGCAACTCCGATGACCAATTGAGCCCAAATTTTCACAGGTTTGTTATTTTATGCATGTTGGGATACACCAAGTGAGGATACATACTGGTCTTTGAAAATTACCAAAAGTATACCCTGCCTTTAACCACTTGGTATGGTGGTTCAATTCAATGGATGAAAAATTACGGTATTCATACCGGAACGATAATTATGGAAATTAGCGCCCACAAATCGGCCAAGGAGACGCCCAGTGCGTGTATCTAATTTACCACTCTGCTCTGTGACGTCAAGCTACTAAACGCGATCTGAAGTAAAAGGAATCAAAATTATAATTTATCATTTTCTATCTGCCAGGAAATTTATAGACACCGACTTGAATTCATTTCAATTTTAATGGGATTTAATTTTTATGGTGCGCTGTTTGTCAAATGGTTTATAATATAAAAATTAGATGGTGGAGAGTCCTCCCCATCTGGATGGGCTAAAGATTTCCTTTTGTTGGGATTAATTATAGACCCCT
Organism: Plazaster borealis; assembly: GCA_021014325.1. Lineage (NCBI taxonomy): Eukaryota > Metazoa > Echinodermata > Asteroidea > Forcipulatida > Labidiasteridae > Plazaster > Plazaster borealis. Next base: position 20,668,841 of record CM037455.1, on the reverse strand, counting down.
TGCATTGGCCGCCATCACTGAGGTCAAACAATGGAAACGTGCGCTCGTGTACGCGCAACACACAAGTTTCAGCCAATGATAGGTCTTCCTTTGACCCCAGTGAGGGCGCTGTTTTGGGCTTTTGACGTCATATGCAAGGGGTCTATTGGATACCCCTTGGAATACACTTACCATACTAGAGCTCGAGGTCATTGATTCATTATACTGGATCGCCCACCAGTCATCACATGAAGTTTAGTAGGAAATTTACTTGGGCTGAGCGGGTTGCTTCAAAAGAGGGCGCTATCAGAAGCAGTTTGTAGGCCTGCATAGGTCGCCGTATGTGGGACAGAATCTCCGGGGGGGGGGCACAGAGTTTCCTGTCACATGCTCGCTGGCTCATTAAAGTTGCCGAAGTTAGCTGAAGAATAGGTAGTTTGTGCCATCGATAACGCGTTTGGAGGAATAGGCTATGTAATGTCGAGAAGTGATCTACCTTGTTATTTGTATATAGTTTTTGTATAGTTTTTACCAATGATTCAGTCAATTATTGTTCAAAGTATGCAAAGTATGTTTATTCATGAAGCAGTGTGGTTTATTTAAACTATTGTCTAGTGCTAGTATTGCCATTGTAATTGGTTCTAATTTGTTAGACTAGAGAGCATTAATTGTAAATGGGTTTCGTGTTGTTAAGTGCTTCAATAATTTAATACTTTAATTCAATAATATACACTTAACATCGACATGTATAATCTATCTTGAAATGTGTTCCTTGCCTCACTAACATGATTAAGTAGGCCTATACCGTAATACGTTATAAAGTAAATGTCTGCTCATTCCGTCATCAGATACATAAATAACAAATCTTGTTCACTGAAATTACAAAAAAGCTTCCAGTCACAAAATGCAGTCAATTCGTTCTTTATACCCTGATTATGGTACGAGAATTGTCCTCCCACATGTTTTCAATCACTGTGTGGGTTCACGTTGATGAGGATCGACTCCATTTCTCCATAATGGATGACTTCATATCCTCTGTACAAATGTATTGTTATTAATCATGTAGGCCTATAGTTTGAATATTTATAGATTTTACAAATTGACGAATCAGCTGCTTCCGTACGAAATCGGCTGAAGAGCCCAGGCAGTCTCGCGAGAATATAGTTGCGAGGGAGAACTTTTCGCTATCCCAGCGACAAACTAACGACTTGTCCACAAGTCTACGTTCCAACTGAAAACTATATACTAGTTTGCTTAAATCAAACATACATCACAATAATCAAATCAAATTCTGAAGTAGTCCAAACTTTGGGCTTTGAATTTTTTGAGTACAAAAGTCCACGATCGGCTGTCTGGCAATAGAGCGTCATTTCTATGTCTTTACTCATGGTGATTTAAAAGTGTTGATTGAAATTATCTCTCTCCGTAAATACACGTGAAAGGTTTCTTGGACGCCACAAACTGGGTGTGGTCGGCCTCGTAGCGGGTGCCTTTGTTGAGTTGGCAAATTCGCTCCCCTGTCCCAAAATGCTGCACGTTGAAGGAGCGACATCTGGGGTCGTAGTCACACACCGTGGCGCAGGCACGGACGTTGCTGGTCGGTATCTCTCGTAAGGTGTGGCCGGTCAGACACGACGCAAGCAGGCGCATATGATCGATGGTCTTACTCACTATATAGTTATTTTCCTCCAATGACGAAAGCGCAACCATCTCCCCTCCCTTCTCCTGACATTTTAATCTCCCTTCATGCCAAGTCAGTCTTTCTTCAAGAAGTTTGTAGCAAGAGCCGCTCCATGACTCCCAGTCGGATGGACACAACATCTGAGGCTTACACGAATGAGCCGAACTCATACCAATGGTGAAGAGAATCAACAAAACAGAAGGCAAACAAAACCCTCCCATTTCTTTCAGAGACTCCAACAGTCTTTCGAAATCTCTCTCTCTCTGGGTTGTGGAAGTCTAATTTAGCAACACTTTGGCACCCTGATCAGCGACTTTACAGCTCACACCCACTTCAATGCTGTGTCTAAATCTTGTCAAGCTTAAACGATATCTCCTGATCTGTTCTTCCTCAGTGGTTGTCGATTTTTCAGCAAAGCGTTGTATGAAATCAAGAGAGGGTTGAACTCAGGATGGCTCTGGTGTGGTCGAGGTTTGTCAGAAAGCTCAGTGAGGATTATCGTGTGTGTCGTTGGCATCTACGCACTTCGCTGTTTTGAAGAAAACGTAAAAGTTTCCGAGGTGATTTCAAGCTTAATTGAAAGAGGGTTTAGACCCAGGCTGGCTCTGGAGCAGTCGAGGTTCAATTTGGTCAGAAAGCTCAGTGAGTATTATTGTGTGTGTGGTTGGCTTATATTGAAAATAATGCTAAACCTATACGCACCGTGCTTTGGAGGAAAATGTTAATTACCCAATGGCGCAGTCGAATAAGCCGGGCCAGTGACCGTGGTGGGAAGAAAGAGCTTGCAGGAAATTTGATCCTACACAATTTTGTTTGCATCTTTTAAAGGCAGGGTATACTTTTGGTAATTACTCCAAAAGTTAATGACCATAAAAACGTATATACTTGGCTTATATTGTTGTTAATACTAAACCTATACGCACCGTGCTTTGGAGGAAAATTTTAATTACCATGGCGCAGTCGAATAAGACGGGCCCATGAAGGGAAGGAAGAGCGTTCCGGCAATTTGATTCTACACAATTTTGTTTACTTTTCGTAATTACTCCAAAAGTTAATGACCATAAAAACGTATATACTCAAAAGAGGACCGGAGAGCTGCATTCTAAACCATTGTTAGAAAAGACCCCCTTTGAAGTACTGTAATTTAAGAGAAAGGGGTCATTTTCACCAACAAATTTGAATCTGAGAAAGGCAAGAAGACTTTCTCGAGCATCTGAAAGCACACGTCAATTCTATGCAACAAGGGTGTTAAAAAAAATTGCAACTTCGATGACCAATAAAGCCCAAATTATCACAGGTTTGTTATTTTATGAATGTTAGGGCACACCAAGTGAGGATACTGGTCTTTGACAATTACCAAAAAAGGGGTATAACCAGAGCTGTGTATTGAGAGAGTTGCGACATGGAGGGACCAGCTTTCTCCGGTCACGTGGTTGCTGGACGCCATTTTGTTCCAAAATGCAGTACAACCCAATGGGCAGACTAGTCTGGCACCCTGTATTCGCCAATGCATTTTTTGGAGACAAAATGGCTTCTAATCGCAAGTTGTCGCAACTCTCTCAATATACGGCTCTGGGTATAACGACACCAACGCGCCACCTACGTTGGACTCTCGCGACGTGGACAGTTCGAAGCTCGATCCACACTGCATTTTATACGTGTATGTTTACGTGCATGTCCATGTATGTACATGTACATGTACACGATTTGAATTACACAGTTGAAAGCTACTAGCTGCGTGTTGGCCGTTGAGACTGCTTGGATGAGTCTATTATTTTTATCTGAGGATAGTGTTATCTATCTTCAAATGTTGTAAATTCACCAAATCTTTACATTAAAAGAACATTTATAAATAATATTTTAGTTTACGTTGCTAACTGCTTCATTACTTTAATAATTTAATAAGCAACATATTGTAAATGACATGTATTACATATCTGTTTAAGATACGTTACCTCTAAATTAATTTTACCTGCGGCAAAAATGTTCCCGTCCGTCAACTGACATCGTTCGCACGCGAACCACGTAGGCATATAGACAGAAACAATTTTTCTCAAAAAACTTCTCAAAAATCGTCAAATATCCAGAGGATGTATGGAGGGATTTTGTTTAAACTTCAGAAATGAAAGATCTATCCTTAATTATTTCATTCAGTAAAACAAATCAGAGGATGAACGATACAATTTTCACATTATATCGATATTTGTAGCCATTTTAGGGGATACCTTTTGTAATGAAATTCCCACCTGGACCCAATGATACACGTTAGCTGCTGCAATAAACCAACGGAAAATGTTTGGTAATATTTTTACGCATTTTACATTAAAGTAACCACCTTAACAATTGAAAATGCTCTTAAAATATATACTGTTATGTTTTCAGTGCTGTTAAAGAATTTTTGTTAACGTTATACATGGTTTATTTTTCTTTTTTCATGGTCTTCACCTCTTTTTATAATGGAGTGTACCCAAACCGCGATTGCAATTTATTGCGCAACACCCCTTCCGCCCGCCCCCATGTTTACATACAAACATAATGTACACGCGCGCATGATCGAGAAGTTCCTGCTGCTGGTGTAGCTGACAAACACGTTACTTCGGACCGGACCAATCATAACACAGATATGGAAAGCTTACGTCACTGTCCGTTAATCCAATGAAATCCTTTTATCCAATGAAATCATTGGGTCTGTAAAACCAGTAGGCCTACCTGTCTTTATCCTTACAGATATAGAAAGGGGGACCAGTCTACTGGTCCCCCGTCTTTATTAGGTTGTAAAAACAACGTTTTAACCTCAATGCCCTAAATTTGTAATCAGCCATGGAATGTTCATGAAGTGTTATCTTAAATGTTCAGGTGAAAATGTGATTTTTTTTCACACATTGGAAACCCGACACAAAATCTTAGAAAGCGAAAGTCCTGTAGGCCCTAGGTCTATATTCATTTTGTTTACAATTTCCTTACGATTTCCTCCCCCCTAAAATAAGCAAAAGTCATTCAACCAACTTTTGTACGAGTGCAGTTTCCTTTATTAACTTATTTAATATGTAATTTAGTCGAGTCGAAATCAGCAGGACAAACTTTACACCACATTGGCCTTTGCACGTGTCAGTGTTGGCGAGTGGCGATATAATTAGTTTTACCTTCTGTACGGTACGCGCAAAAATCATGTTTGGAAATGAGAAATGTGATTTATTTGCTTGGCAAATTAATTGTTCGTGAATTTCTTATGGAAAAAATAAACCTGAAACACGAAACCTTAAAAATAGTTGGTGATCTAATGTTTAGACCCTAGCAGGGTCGTTCTCGAAGGCTAAGATTCATCCTTCAAGAAAGACTCTGCTAGGGTCAAAACTTCAGGTCTCTAACTATTTTGTGCATTTATACCATGTCCTTTTGGTTGGTAAGCAGTCTGCAACAGCTAATTCTTTTTTGTCTTGCAATAATTGTGTATGACCAAGTTTTAAGAAATAGAATCAGAATCACTCTCGTTACGCTGAAATCTGAATACAGCTCTTTATTTACTCAATCTAATGCGATCTAAATAAACAATTGCTAACATTGTTTGAAATTATCCTTTAGCTTAATAATAATAATTATAATTAGTGTACATAAGCCATTAATATTTCTTATTAGAGTAAGTAGGGTATCATTGTTGCAAAAACCCTTCACGAACAGAACCATCAATATCCTGAAAAAACAAAACCCCAAAATCTTTTGGGATATCAGAGTAAAATATATACACCAGTTTGGACAAATTGGGTATACCATACAGAAAAATCACCAAGCCAAAGTAGTGCACTCTGGTACATGTTAAAATACAATTTGTGTACACTGATTAGTTTATTCCAAGAATTCTATCTATCGCTTTTCTTTTCAGTTTTCAATCTCACAGAGCACCCCCACCTCCATGCATTCATCTTGTTTACTACCAATTAATCTACCTTTTAATTGCTACGCAAAGTAAATTCACTAGGGCTATGTTCACAGCTCATCTCAAATTAGATCTGTGTTATTTTGAGAAATCCATTTCATACATTACTGCATATCAGATGTTATTGCTGGGCACAAACGAGTTCTCAAACGAGTTTTCAAGCAAGTTGTCCAAACTGGTTTTCCAAACCAGTTCTCCAAACCAGTTCTCCAAACAAGTTTTCCAAAATGAGTTCTTCAAATGAGTTTTCCCGAACGAGTTCTCCAAATGAGTTCTCAAATGAGTTTTCCAAACACGTTCTCCAAATGAGTTCTCCAAACGAGTTCTCCAAATGAGTTTTCCCAAATGAGTTCGCCAAACAACTTTCACAAAACTGGCCCTATATACAGAATGAGTTCTCCACACGAGTTAGACAAAACTACAGAATGAGTTCTCCTAACGAATTTTCCCAAATGAGTTCTCCTAACGAGTTTGACAAAACTGGCCTTATACAGATGGAGTTTTCCAAATGAGTTCTCCAAACGAGTTCTCCAAACAAGTTTGACAAAACTGGCCCTATACAGAATTAAGACTCAGAAAAATAATGCTTTATGTACTGGCTGGTAACTATTAACAATCAGGCATGCAACTTCAGTTTGTCAAAAAACCAAAACAAAACAAACAACAACAAACAAGGTAAATGCTTGGCATAGTGAGACTTTGTACTGTGTTTTTAAATTGTCAACGGCACAGCTGAGAAACCAAACAGAGGAAATCAGCTGAAGCCCGACCAATACAATCTAATTGCATTCTTACCTAAAACCTATGCTTAACACCTATTGATATTATTACCATGGCAGCATACATGTATATTTTAATTATCTAGAAAACATTTCTGCTTGTTACCTACTACATGTATTTCTACCTCCATGTACCTACAGTACACTTCACACTTGTTTCCAATACACAAAACGAACAATGCCCCATTTCTATACAATATGTATCTCAGTACAAATATAATTCACAATTTTGGCGTATATAAATTTTGCATATCTAGATTGAAAATTAAAATAGGTCAAAAAACATGAGGCAGGATTCAACTTAAGCGCTTTGGCGGTGGGTTTCAATAGCAATTCTATTGTCTGAGCTAGACTTGTGGACTAGTCGTTAAATGGTTCTCGCGGTGATAGCGTTAACAGCTCTCTGGCAACTATACTCTCGCGAGACTGCTGCTCCACGCGAGACTACGGCCCCCATACAGTAGTCGGGAGCTACACATGTAGCATTATTGCTAGAGCAGCATGCACCACGACAAACATGAACAACTTGTTCCCAAGTCTACGTCCGAGCAGGAGCAAAAATCATATCAGCTGCAGCCTTAATTTGGACACAATGTTGCTGTAGGTGTTCGGTACATGTATGTGACTATGAAACATTTTAGGTAAGACTTGAGCTTTTCTTCAACCCTTTTCACACTACAGAGCCAATTCCCATGAAATAAAACCCCTGGAAATTCCTGGGGAATTTTAATACCACCGCCACCCCATGTTTTTTTCACAGTTGAAGCATTTTTCCTGGGGAAAATGAGCACTCAGTCTGCAAACCCAAGGGTTATCTCACTAAACCCATTGAGGAAGGAAACACACCCAAGCAGTTTGCCAGGAGTAAAACGGTCAACCAAATTTTCCAAGAAGTTTCCTAGGAAATACTTGTAGTGTGAACGGGGCTATAGTGTACAATGTAGGAAGTAAGAACCAAGTAAGAACCATATGATCCAAAGCTCTTTTGGAAGAAGTGTTGGTTCTGAGAAGAACCGCAGTTGAGATATAAAAGAGTCTTGACATTTCGAAGTGTGTGCTCTTTCTTCAGAAAACAAGCAGATCACACTGTTTGAAAAGTCAAGACTCGGTGTTCTCCAACATGTAAAAAAAGGTTGGCGCACCACCACGCTTTCTGAGGCACCCGCCACGTTTAAGAAGTAGCTGCCAAGGTTTAAAATTCATCTCCCAAATTTTCCACCACTTTTTTTCAAGTTCAAGCATTTCAGAGTTCAAATGCAACCTTTAAAACCTTTGCTCAAAGACGCCAGGAAGAAGTGGTTATCGGAATACACCTCAGAGTGCATCACAGAGCGTGAACATGCACAATCACAATTTTTCCGGGCCCTTAAGTATGTACTCACATAGCCCCCCCCCCCCCACAACCAGTGCCAACCTTTAATTTTCAAAGTTAGAGAACACTGAAGACTCTACTAAAACCTAACCCGATCCTTCTCAGAAACAACACTTCTTACAAAAGGGATTTTAACTACATGGTTGTTACCAATAAACCTACTCGTTATGAAACATTTATTTACATATTAATATCATGTAAAAGTATGTTAAACATCTCAACATTTCACATAAATTAAAATAAAATTTGTTAAATTTACAAAAGTCATCACTGACTGCATCAAAGCTGCTTCTAGATTGAAATAAAAACAAGGGACAAAATAAAAACTATAGTTACACTAAGTTTCACATTCAGGATATTTATATGATTCAAAACGTTGTTTTCAATCCGCAATTGAGACCTTTGAATTGTTACTTAGTGTGTTTTATTTTGTCACAAAATACCAAATCAGAACCTTGATGAACTGTAAAGTGCTCTTTGATACTTCATGTGTAAATGTCTCAGAAATCCATCAATTGTGCATCTTACATAAACAGATGAATCACAAGTTGGAAAGAAAACGCTCCCGGCAGTGAAAATTATGCATTTGCGGTAGCAGAAGTACATGTAAATTGCTATATTTTAAGAATGTTTGTTTAAACTAAAATTCTTGAAAAAAATGCATACATCATATTACATACAGACTAGACCTACACTGAACACAACAAAGCTAAACACAAAATGAACGATGCCAAAAATAATGTTTGCATGCCTACGATGTAGGAAAAAGCTTTTCATTTGGTTTCAAACAATACATGCAGATGTCTACCTCCATGACTTGACAACAATCTAAAAGTATTCATTTTCAAATTTTAAATCTCCCCCTCCTTCTACCCCCCCCCAAGAAAAAAAAACCCACAAAAAACCACCAACAACCAACAAATCTGAAAACCGAAGGATGAAAACTCTGTTGATGGCTTCTGACTGGCGCCCTCAACAAAGATATTGACAAAATAAGGACATCGTCACAGAGCTACATGTACTTGTAGTTAGCTCAGTTGGTAGAGCACAAAAGCAGGAGGTCCCAGGTTCAAATCCACTCAAATTGATTTGCCTTTGTTCAGCATAAAATTGAAGTAATAAAGTTTGAAAAATAAATTTAAATCGAAAGAAAAACAATTGTACGTTAACATTTGATGACTGAATTTAAAAAAAACATTAGTGCATATTTACAAGCAGCAGAAATTGTAAAACAATTACAAAGGACTAAAATACTATATGTACATGGCGGCCTTATGTCCTACTGGGGACAATAAAGAGGATTAAGTAATAAGTAAAAGACTACAAATGCCAATAATGACATACTGTAGAGGGTCAATTCTATCAAAATACATGAAACCATGTAGTTGTTCAGGCCTGGAGTTACATAGAGGTCACGCAGGTCTCTGTTGCCCCTGGTCTTGGCCTTGGTGCTCCTTCAAAATTTTCCCATGCACTTTAAGATTTTCCAAAGGAAGTTCCCTTAACAAATTAAAAATGGCATTGCCCTCTCAAAGATGAAATTCCAGGCCTGGTTGTTTGCCTTAAAGGGGCACTGTCGTCGTGATCATAGTCTGCTTGTGGCTATGGAAACATGAACTCTCACCGAGTTACTCCATGCGCGTGCGTCGACCATGATATCACAAACAAAAGCTTTAAAGGGCGCCGTCGTTATTATCGCACACATGTGTGCAGTAACTGGGTGAGAGTTCAGAATTTAATGTCTGGCCACAGACTCGCTGTGATCATGAAGACAGTGCCCCTTTAATTAATTCCCAAATTTAAGTCTTTGGTATTTTCCTTCTGAGACGTGTACTGCTCTTAAGTGGTCACATACATGTGGTATTTGGGCCCTCAACATATGACTGCTGCACAAGGTTTTAGCCAAGATTTAGTAAAAGGGTGACCAAATTTGCTGGAAATTTAAAAACTGGACATGCCCAAAATGTTCACTTACAATACATTTACATGTAAATGACAGATAAAACAGGGTGTCCAAATTTAAAACAGGGTGTCCAAAAAACACCCAGACACCCCTCTGGCTAAAGCCCGGTTCATACTTCCTGCGAATGCGTAGTGAATTTGACATCACAACTCTGTTTTCGCTGCGAATATTTGCAAAAGTTGAGCACGACTCAACTCTTGCGAATTATTCGTTGCGAATTTGTGACGTCAACATTCGCTTCGCATTCGCATTCGTAGGAAGTATGAACCAAGCTTAACACTATGCTGCTGCAAACAATGATGTTGGTCTTGAACGCATTGTGATGAATGCATAAGATCCTCCATATGATTTACATGACTGATTGAATAGACCCCTTGCATCGACTTCCAAACGCTCTACTGTCTGCCCATGGTCTGCCATTTTGTTTAGTCAAAATGTTATTGAACGTGTTAAACACACACGAATCACCTACATATAGAATGCTGACTACACAGTAACACACAGGAAAAATAGCTCCAAAAGTGGTGCAACCAAGGCCAAGTTTGCGCAAGAACTACCTTTGATCATAGTTCAACTAAGTTAGACCGAACTCTGTCTAGTCAACAATAGCTGGACTACGCCAGTCGATTATTTGGAACCTGCCTACCGAGCATGGTTATCAATAGCCGTTTTCATAGCACAGTGCAGAGTCGACCAGTTATCAGAAAAATGATCATGCGTTGATCCAACATTATTTTATGGTCGCGTTGACGTGAAATGACTTGAGTCGTTCGAACTTCAATTTAGGTGTGCATGCCCAAGGTGTACATTGTATGTCACTAACCAACCTCTAATTAACCATTGGTCCTTGCACGAACTTGTTCCAAGATTGAATGTTGTGATGACGTCAGGTGGACTGGGTCAACAGGGGAGTTTGATGGCAAACATTAATAACTTGATTTTCAAGTCTTTACAGCAAAAGTTGGTACACAACATACTCTAGAAAGAAAGGTACATACATATGTACAACAAATGCATCACTATAAAACCAATGATTTACAGTTAGTATTTATAAAATCTATTTATTTATGCAAATTTAATTTGTATGAGAGCCAACTTTCTCAAACGTTTTCCCGTAAAATGTATTTCATAATGAAGAAAATAATAAAATATAGAAAAAGGAAAACTATTAGTAAGAAATGAGTGAACTTGCATGTTCAACATTGCATTAAAACCTCCGCAGTGAATTTTTACCCATTTTCATCCATCAAACTTTCTTGAATCCATCCAAATCTCACAACATCTGTTAGTAATTCAACTGAATCCCATTCTTGCTAGTACCTACATGTCTTGATTGGCGACGCTAGTTTTTGTATAGTCACTCGTAGAGGGTGCAACATCGACTGGCTCGAAGGACTGGGCAAGTCTATGAATCGTGTTGTGATATCTGTGACTACATTTAACAAAATGAACCTCGCCAACAGATGTTGTAATTGTATACAGATATCCAGGGCTCTAAAAAATTGGAGAAAAATCCACAAGACTGCAGGCTTGAAGCTCAAAATTTTTACTGGACCAGACATTTTTGTACAAGACCAGAATTAAAATGCGAAAAAATTTCCTGAGTCCTGACACAGTTTAACATGCATTTAACTGTTTCTATTTGAACAATTAAGCACTAAGACATGTAAGAGAAGATTGATCTCATCCATCTTTTGGGGTATTAAGTGTACTTCATTACTCAACAGAATTGAAAGGTATTTTCCAGACTCAAGGTCAACATTTGAACATAGTTTGTTTTTTGTTCAAGATATCATACAGTGATGAGGTATTGTTATTCAATTGTAAAACACAAGACCGCCGGACTTGTCCGGTCATAAGTTTACTGGCCTGACACTAAACTACTGGCCTCGGGCCTGCGGCCCAGTGTAAAATCCGACCCCTGATATCTCTTCTCTAGTAATTCATGTTGTGATATCGGTGACTAAGTTAACAAAACGAACGTTGCCAATCAAGACTAGGTAGTACCATACCTCCCTCCATGGTAGTACAGTATATTATGTGTTTTCCAGTGAGTTGACCAACCATTTGATTAACAATTGGGTGAACTAAGTACATAATAGAGAGGTTTCGCAAGCGTACGGATACGAATACAGATACAGATACGCTAACCGTATCTGTTCACGTTGGTTTGCGCAAGTTTTTGTTTTGCAATCATCGAGTTATGTGTCAGGCCTAGGCCAAAGTAAAGATACACGCTAGCATAAAAATTCCAAAAACATTTTGTAGATGTTCTTGTTACATTGAAGAATTTGATTGATTAGTATTTTTGTTTAACTGTTGGTTTTCGGACCCGAAATTTAAACATGTGTAAAGAAAGTTTCCAGCAAGCTTGGCAAAATAGAGACCCTGTTTACACTGCATTTTCTTAATTTGTTTGCCTACAAATGACTAACACATTTCTATCTATATTATGAATGACATGATCACTAAGAGCAATACCTCGGAAAATGTTTTTAATCTAGGGCAAAAATACAACTAAAATCAGCACAACGGTACCCGTAGTCAATGTGCATGCAAAACACGAAAGCCGCGGTTACGCGTCACTTGAACACAAAAAGAGTTGACGTATCCATGTCCGTATGCATCCGTAGCCTTGCGAAACCTCTCTGATGTGCACTGTATGCGTTCACCAAAGATGATATCATATTGCAGGCTGGCATAGTTTATCTATGATTGATATCACAGTGAATGGTATTCAATATTCTGTTTTTCTGAATTCCACTTGAGCTTGTGGGATAATGAATAGTATACTGTCCATCTAGCTTCTTACATGAATATGTAATGTGGAGGAGTAATGTAAAAATATCATACAGTATTAAAGGCACTGGACACGTTTGGTAATTACTCAAAATATATATTAGCATAACAGCTTTCTTGGTAATGGTAATTACTCAAAATATATATTAGCACAGCTTTCTTGGTAACGAGCAACAGAGAGCTGTTGATAGAACATAAAACATTGTGAGAAACGACTCCCTCTGAAGTAACGTAGTTTTTGAGAAAGAGGTAATTTCTCACTAAAATATTTGAATCTGAGAAAGACTTTAGGCATGAAGCCTTTCTCGGGCATCTGAAAGCACACAAATTTGTACAACAAGGGTGTTTTTTATTTCATTATTTTCTTGCAACCTCGATGACCAATTGAGCCCATATTTTCACAGGTTTGTTATTTTATGCATATGTTGGGATACACCAAGTGAGAATACTGGTCTTTGACAATTACCAAACGTGTTCAGTGCCTTTAAGAACACTTCAAGAAAATTACACCAGAAGTTGATGAAAACAACATGTACGTCTATATTCAAATTATTTCATTAATACACTATCAAGCACACTTACTAAATACTTACAACAAAAAAGATGAAATGCAAAAGAATATACAGCATGTCGTGTCCCCGGCAGAAAGACGTAACGAAAGTTTTACTGGAAAAAGGGCATCCGAAAGCACACAATTCTAAATGCTATTTCTAGGCTGTTTTTTTCTTCATTAATTTTTTGCAACTTCGATGACCAATTGAGTCCAAATTTTCACAGGCTTGTTATTTTATGCATACATGTATGTTGGGATACACCAAGTGAGGATACTGGTCTTTGACAATAACTAAAAGTATACCCTGCCTTAAACTTCAACTTAAAGCACAAAAAGTAGCTATAAACACAAACAAATTATCCAGCCAAATGTTTTCATTCTCACATTTTTTTTTAAAAAACCTGCAACAATATTCTTATGCAACAAGTTACAGCTGTCGACAAAAACACATCCACTCTGCAACTTGCACACCTGATAACATGAGCACAACACCATTTTAAAGTAGTCTATGTTAACCTTTAGTTGGGCGTACAAATAAACCAGGGTATAACAACCTTCTTCACACTACAGATCCAATTCCCAGGGGAAAACCCAGGTAATTCCTGGGGAAGTTTAACCCAACTGCCACACTATGTTTATTTTACACTTGACATTGCTTGATAGAGTTTTTCTTGGGAAATTGAACACTCAGTCAGTATACTATAGAACTAACTCCATTGTTACGTTGCTTAAAGGGTCTGTATACGTTTGGTAATGACTCTGAAAATTAATGGCAATAAAAACTTACTTGGTAAGAAGTACAGCAGCTTTGGATAGTATAATGCATTTTGAGAAACTTTTCACTTCGAAGTACTGCGGTTATGGAAAAAGATATCACTTTTTATCCCCCCAAAATTTGAATCTGAGAAGCGTTACTGACAGTAACATTTCTCAGATTGTGTATTCCAATTGCAGATTATTCTTCCTGCGTGGACATAACTGCTCCAGATTTTCGGCAATATCTCAAAAACGCTACCACCTTTTGAAATGAAATTTTCACAGATTAGTTTTATGGTATATATCTACAACAGGATTGAAACAAACAGTGGGTTCCAGTTACCAAACGTATACAATCCCTTCAACTCTTCATTCATTTGTTCATTCACTACCGTGATAACTTGACGAGTTGTGCTCATCTGACTCTAACAAGCATAGTGTTAGAGAGAGATGGACAGCTTAGACCAGTGTCAACCTCGACGGATGATTTCAAGGTCATGTTCGGACGACGGGCATTAGGCTTCTAGTGAAGGTCATGATTTAACTACCAAGAAATTTACTGTTTCCTGTGAGTTCGCCAGGGTTGGCAATTCAAGGGTTAAAACATCAACCAATCCCAGGAAATTCATCTGGTGTGAACAGCGAAAGGGGCTTTTTAACAACATAACTTCCAGGCCTGGAATTTTAACTTAGAGAGGGCAAGGCCATTTGCATTGCAAAGGGCACTTCCTTTGGAAAATCTTTAAGTCTATGGGAAAGTTTTGAAGGGGCACCGAGGCCAAGACCAGGACAACAGAGACAATGGCCTCCGTGGCCTCTGTGTAATTCCAGGCCTGACCTTCTTACTGCCTGTTCCCTGATCCATCCGATGCATCAAAATATCAAACATTTACCTTTGACATGCTAGAGGATCAGCAAAGGCTGGTAGACTGTGGGCGAGTGATCATTTGTTGAGCTCACTGCAAAAGTTTAGAAGATTATTTGGTATTAGCCATGAAGGTGAGAAACAAATCATGGTGGCCCTTTTTGAATCCACGGCTTCAGCTTCGGATTCGGCTCAGGCTAGAAAGGCCCCTCGGTTGTTTTGACTATACGCGTGCTGTGCGTTCAGGGATTCAGACGAGAGAACGGAGCCTGAAGCCGAATCCAAAGCCAAAGCCGTGGACTCGAAAAGGGCCTGTGTTAGTTTGTTTAGTAGACTTGTAAACAGTCCTTAAGTGTTTTCCGCGACTCTCGCGATACTGTCTGGGGAGACTGCTTTCGCGGGACTACTGCTCTCAAGCCTTGAACTTCCCTCTTGAAGGGGCACTGCAATTTTCCTCTGATAAGGGGCACTTCTACATGTATGAGGAAATTGTATATTTGTATTGGAACTTTGCAAAGGGCACCACAGCAACAGCACAGGGCACTATGGCAATTGCTGTGGGTGCCGTGGGTACATGTGTAATTTCAAAGCCTGTGCTCTTGTGCGAGGCTGCTGGCTCTTCACTACTGCTCCACACGAAGCTGTAGTCGCGAGAGCAGTAGTCTGGCGAGCCAGCTGTTTCGTGAGAACATCACCAATGTCGTGGAGAGAGTAGGTTCACCATCACCGTGACAAACACTTAAAGACTTGTCCACAAGCATGACAAGTCTATTTGTTTATGTAATGTGCAATAAAACTAATAAACTTATTTAGGTTTTCAGACACAACCCTACTACAAATGTTAACTTTGAAAAAGATCAGAGGCTTTGACCATATCATTCAAAGTCAGTAAACATTTTGAAAACGGCACATTGAAAACAATATACATTTCCAAATATTTTATGTTGATTTTTCACAAATATTTTTTCATGATTTGAGATTCACAAAACAAATGATAGAATATTTTCCACTATCCATCTTTAAACGTGATTTCAAAGATGCTTAAAAATCAGTGTTATTCAACCTTTCAAACATCGGGCGTAAAGTCAGGCCAGACACTTTACGGAGACAATTGCCTCCACTCCCTTAACAGTGGTCTGCTGTCCAAATACCAGTTAAATCACCTGAGGACCAGTCAAAATTTACTCCAAGTGGTCCGGCTGGCTAGTTCAGTGTTGAAAAACATCCCATTTTATATAATGTATGGACAAGTGAAAAAGCTGGGGGACTAATGAAATGACAAGCTTACTAGTCCTGCTGGCTATTCACTGAAAAAGTTAAGGGCAAACCCTGCTCCATGCAAGATGGTCTCTGAAATGTTCAACTAGAAATTTAGATTTCCCTCATTCAGGTGCCCTCTACAAAGAAAACATGCAATGCCCTAACGAGAATGAAGTCGGGCCTGTACTGTGCTAGTCTTGATGCAAGACGTTATTGTTGATTATCACGCAACTATCGCGATTCTCCCTATCCGCACACTACCATGCATACAAGAACCACTGAACGATAGCGGGCACTGTTACGAAAACCTGACTTATTCCAATGCCTCTATCGGTGGAATAGACACGATTTGTTTTTGTATGTAGTGTTGAGTGTGCATGGTTTTACTAACTCAAGAACGTCTTGCACAAAGACTAGTTCTTTGCTTGAATGAGCCATCTCTTAAATCCATTTCATGTTCAAATGCAGGTCTGTCAAATGCCAATAAAAGTAAGAAGTTTGCAAACAAATTTTGAAGATGCACAATTGAACTTGGTCTAATTTAAGTGACCTTGGAGTGAATTTTGACTGGTCCGTAAGTGACGCTTTGTATGGTGTGGATAAGAAGTACCGTAACTAGCAGGCATGAGAGCGGATCATGGAAAAAAAACCCCAAAACCCCTTTTTTTTCAGTGTCCGGATTTTGGGCCAGCGCTACATTCAGTTACCACACACACGTGAAAGACCGTGTGCGCCTAGTCTTGGCTCAAGGTGTGGGCTTTTTAATACATTTTTTAGTGAAGCGCCCACTCTTGGTGGAACGGGACGACGACATGGGTAAATAGTGGGACATCGCGCTTAACGAAAAATGAACAGCAACGGCTTTAATCAAAGACTAACGCGACACATTTTACCGGGTCTGGCCCCCGACTCACGTGTCAAAGTCAAATCGCATTTAAAGTGCTTCCCGATGCCAGGTTCCCCTTCTCCGTGTGTGTGTTTTGTGCAGTAAAATTACTTGCTGCTCGATGTTTGAGGTAAACAAAAATTAAA
Source organism: Plazaster borealis (assembly GCA_021014325.1). Classification (NCBI taxonomy): domain Eukaryota; kingdom Metazoa; phylum Echinodermata; class Asteroidea; order Forcipulatida; family Labidiasteridae; genus Plazaster; species Plazaster borealis. Next base: position 20,651,868 of record CM037455.1, on the reverse strand, counting down.
AACGCGGGCCGGCCTTTCACGGCGGAGACGGGAAAAAAACGGAGCCCGCAAGAAAATCGCGGATTGGGAAAATAAAAAACGTGGATTTCCGCGTAAACGCGGAGGTCTCACATGCCTGAACTAGAAGTAAACTTGTGGGTAGAACCATGTGTAGATCTCTTTTGGGAGGAGTGTTGGCCCTGAGGAGACCACACTGGCTCTTTTCGGGGGCCAACATTCTTCCCATAAGAGACATGGTTGTACCCGTTTACAGTAGTAATAGTTACTACTCATTGGTCTAATTTGCTGTCAGTGTACAAAGTATAATGCCAAATTGTATATTGACAAGCGTCATGTTTAAACTGGCATGGTTTCAAGTGAAATTTTACCAGGCCTGGCATTTCCATTGGAGAAACAGTCAATGGATAACTTTTGATGGGGCAGCAAGGCCAAGACCAGCAAATGATTTCACAAAACTTTACGCAACTGCAGAAGTCCACTTGCGCAACATTTTTTGTGTACATGTAAGTTGTGCACCACTTACTACAAGAAATCTTGCAGAAGTGGACTTACGCAGTCGCACAAAGTTTCGTGAAATCGGCTGCAGGGCATGTCCTTCATGGCCTCCCAGTAATTCCAGGCGTGTTACATGTCCAGGAAGTTACACCCCTATGTTCCGACAACCCTCTGAGTGTATTTTCTCAACCCTAACCCTAACTCCAGCGAGTAAATCTTGAGGGGATTTTCGGAACATAGGGTTGTTGGAACATAGGGGTGTCAGAACATAGAGCAGTCATCATGCAGGACAAAGCTAGCCCTGATTGGAAGTCAGTCTTCCAACAAACTCTACGGTACAAAGAGTTATATTACCTGCTACCCAAATGTACACGCTCTTTGTGAATCTTTAGGTTCCATCTGATAGAGAAAGCTTTACCACACGTCTCACAAGCAAACGGTCTCTCCTTGGTGTGAATCCTCTGATGTCTCTTCATCGTGCCCCTTAGACCGCAAGAATACCCACAAACATCACACACGTGCGGTTTCTCCTTTGTAGGTGTCTTGGGACCGTCCTTTACATCACTTTCCTCTTGGCCAGGCTCCTCCAATCCATCAAACCCGACCTCATCAGCGTGAATCTTTTTGTGGCAGTCAAGATAATGTTTGCGGTAAAAGCTCCTTCCGCATGCATCACAAACAAATGAGGCTTTTTCGATGTGGCGGCGCTTTTGTGGGCTTCCTCTCTGTGCTGAATGCAAATTTTGAAGGTTGAGTTCCGCTTGGGTTTCCGCTGGGTGGACTCGGGATTGGTGCTTGACCAGGTTGCCTTTACACGCGAATGATTTAGCACAGAACCTGCAAGTGAACGGTTTCTCTTTTGTGTGGGTGCGCTGATGTCTTGTGAGGTGTCCGATTCTCTTACAGGCAAATCCACAGATGGTGCAAATAAATGGGTAATTGTGAGTTTTCTGATGTGCTGCAAGATGGATCTGAGTCGGACATTGCTTGTTGCAGATGTTACACACATACTGTTCCTTTTCTGTATGAACTTTGTGATGAGTTATCAGAGAATACTTGTGAAGGAATGAGACACCGCAGATGGTGCATACAAACGGGTAGTCATGGCTTTGAACCGTCTCCGGTATTGGTGGTTTGACATCTTCCGTTTTAACAAGAAAAGTTTCTTCAATACCGGAGGAAAATCCCCCTTGGTCCGTGTGATGGAAATTTTTGTGCACCATCAGGTAGTTACCAAGGCTGAAGCCCTTGCCACATATTTCACAAATGAATGGTTTTTCTTCGGAATGACTCCGTTGGTGTTTGACAAAATTGCCTTTACATGAGAAGGCTTTCCCGCATTCGCAGGTGAACGGTTTCTCCTTGGTGTGACGCCTCTGATGTCGTTCAAGATGGGCTCTTCGGTTGCATGCGTAGTCACAGACGTTACATATAAATGGTTTCTCTTTCGGTCTGATATGGCTCTGTTGATGTGCCGTCAGGTGAAGCTTGCTTAAACAAACTTTATCACACATGGCACACGCAAACGGCTGGTTTTTATCATGAAGCCGTTTGTGTTTAGAGAGTTGCCCTCTACGGTTGCAGATGAAACCGCACATATCACAAACATAAGTCTTCCGTTTGGGGACATGTACAATATGAGCTTTCTGATGTTCCAAGAGATGAGTCTTGCTAATGCAATGTTTTTCGCAGATTTCGCAAACAAATGTAGTCTCTTCGAAGTCCAGCTGCCCGATTTCCAAAACTTGACCGACACACTCAATGTCATTCATGATTGCTTAGAATGAAATTGTAAGTCTTAGAGTAAGATGTTGATAAAAAGTTACATTTAGCCTTCCAGAAAGACGTCAGGCCACTAACTATTTTTTGCATTTATACCAACTGGTTGGTAAGCAGTTTGCAACAGCTAATTCTATTTTTTCTAAAATGTAACACGTACTGTATAACAGTTTTGATAATCTGAAACTGTAATTGGAAAAAATCAAGCAGTTGAAATCGAAAACTTTTAAGCTAAAAATATTTTCAAATCAAAATTATATTTCGGATTGATTTCAAGGTTGATGGCTGATTGTTCAATCCTCTGTGAATATTCTTAAATTTCCAAACAAAAATCCATCTCTTCCGTTGAGATTGCAGCCGAGTGTCTTAAGATGTCTCTAACCGGGTTGTTCAGCGCATCAGAAACCGACTCTCCCTGTGGTGCAAGGAAACTCAACTACTATAAGACCCAATCCACATGATTGCCATTGAAATGGAAACTGAAAAGAAAAAAATACTACAATATCAAATACATTATGTCTAGTATTAAAAATGGATAGCTGCACAAAAACTAGTTGCTATAATCGTAGCCCTCCATCCTCCCTCCGGTCATACAGGATGGAGGGTTACAATTATCGCAACTACACAAGAACATAAAATTAAAGAAGCAACTTTATAGAATAAACACTGCCACTTGTTTGTGGATTAGGAATAATTTTGATATGCAACTGCCATTTTATTTTTTGAAGTTTTGTTAACGGATGTCAGACTTCATATCTCCTTTTAAAAATATTCCTCTCAAGGAATTGGTAGCTAAAAAGCTAATTAAAAAACAACTTTATAGAAAATACTGCCACGTGTTTATGGACTAGGAACTATTTCAATATCCGACTGCCACTATCAAAGATTTTTTTAAAGATTTTTTTCTGGATGTCAGACTTTATGTCTCTTTTTAAAATATTCCTCTTGAGGAATTGGTAGCTAAAATGCTAATTGACCTTTAAAAACAGAAAACTCAAGCGGACATTCTATTGCACAGACGGATGCACTCACTTCTATGTTCATGATTTTGAAACTTTGTAATCGCTCGAAGGGGTCCTACTACTTGCCGTCAACTCGCCGTCAACTCACTTGTGCCGTCAACTCGCCGTCAATTCCTCCAATATACATTTAAAGTCCACAAAAGAAGCATAGAACTGTAAAGTATTAGCTAAAAGAGAATTCGCGTAAGTTTTAAGTTACATTTCGGAATACAAATTGAGTTTTTTTCTCGTAAAAAAATTACCTTGAAGCAGCAAAACCGTCGGCCGCCATCTTGCTTTTTCACATGGATTAGTCTTGGCCCAAGATGTCAAATGATTGGTACTATTTTTTTATCAACACAAAGTTGTTTTTGCAAATGAAATTTTACCGAAAACCATGAGAAATATGTAGTTTAGCCCAGACTTAACACTTCCATGCCCCATTTATAAATTGTTGATGTAAATTTAATGAGTTGACGGCACGAAAATGAGTTGACGGCGAGTTGACGGCAAGTCGGCGAGTTGATGGCAAGTAGTAGGACCGGTTCGAAGTGCATGTTCCTCTCAGTCTGCATACATTCTGTCAACCTTTCTGGACAGTCAGATACAACATTTTTGTAGTGGACATTTTATTAAAAGTCCTATTAAAGGGATTGTATTTCGTTTGGTAATTGGAACCCACTGTTTGTTTCAATCCTATATAGTTGTAGATATATGTCTTAAAACTAACTCATGAAAATTGCATTTCAAAAGGTGGTAGCGTTTTTGAGATATTGCCAAAATCTGGAGCGGTTAAGTCCACGCAGGAAGAATAATCTGCAAAATTAGAACACACTATCTTCTCCGAATCAAATTTTGGGGGATAACAAGTGAGAGGTTTCCATAACCGCAGTACTTCAAAGTGAAAAGTTTCTCTGGTAATATCTACAAGTAGGGCCTATATAGGATTGAAACAAACAGTGGGTTCCAATTACCAAACGACACGTACAACCCCTTTAATTAAAAATAAAATAATTATGGCTTTGAATTTGATTGACAGATTGAGGTGGTTCTGGCCTCTGCATGCATTCTACAGGTTAATTTGAATCAAAATTTGTTATGTGATATGGTTCTTACAACTTCTACTAATCCCATGTCTTTAGGCACTGCCAATCAGTTTCAGCATTGAATGTTTCAGGACGGACCATTGATTTGCATTAATACTCAGCTATCTAGCACTCAGCGCGCGCCATAATGCCCGGCAATTGAATGAGCAATGGGCAATGGCGTCCTATGTTTGCAAAACACCGACAATAGAAAACAGCTCAGAAGTTTCAGTTATTGTGAGCGAATAAATCCTGCAATTTGAACTTACGATGTACAATTTTTTCGGTAGAGTTGAGCCAATGAAAATTCTCAAATTCTTTTGCCAGCATGAATCTTCCAATTAAAATAAAAATGTCTTCGATGAGTAAAATGCACCAGACTGCGTACTTGTGTGTGTGTTTGCACAAAATGTGTGTACAGGAATGAATTTCGTGCTAGCCATTATCATACATGACATGTTCGTCAACAACCGTCAATACCTGTATTTCCTCTTGCGTTCGCAACGACGTTGAGAGCGGCGGGTACGAGTCGAGCAAGGGGTTTATTTATTGAAACGCTTCGGAAGCCTAGAACCCGTATCATCAACACAGTCACTTGAACCGCCTTGAACAAGTTCAGCAGGCTCGTCTTCAGTGACTTTCGGAGAACTACATCTGTGACTAGCTTGATTAACACCCTGGGCTGGGAGCAACTCCATACTAGACGCCTGGTCTTACACAACTAACCATGTTTTATAAGATTCACCATGGACTGGTAAACGTTCCCATCCATCATCCAACCATCACCATTTCTAGGAAGACATGACCATCAGCTTAAGTTCACCATACCAGACGCATCCATAGACCCATACAAATACTCCTTCTATCCACGATCCATCTGAGCTCCCAACTGCCGCTGTGACTCTCCTTCCATAGCAGCCTTCAAGGAAACTGCCCTACCAGCCATCAGAGGGTAGGCTTCCTGTGGGCTCACGTCTCCTATAATTCATCATTCAATTTTTAGGCACCCTAAGTTTACAGGGTTTTTTTTGTCTTGTGGCCACCTTATCTTCACTTTTTATTTCTTGTGCACTTTGCCTGTGACGTCACTTCTGCACCATCCTAGTATAGCTATATATAGCTGAATAAGGATTTCACCATTGAAGATTGAAGAATTGTTTTCACTTGATAAGTCCCATTATGCATATACAAAAAAAAACAGAGTACAAAAAACAGGGGGGGGGGTCAACTTAAATAATAAGGGGGAGGGGTAAATTTAAACTAATTTTGTACGGCTGAATAAGCAATGACTTGCGAATTCTTGCCGAGCTGGGGTAACGCAAATATAATTTCTAATGAAAATCCAGTTCGGCCACAAGAAAAAAACTTAGGCCTAAAGTTGCGAATCATTAATGGGGGCGGCAAATTTGGTGGAGAGGGGGTGGGGGAGAAAGTGGGTGTGGCATCCCCCTGCAGCGCCAACGTTGACATTAAGGCGTTAAAGGTATCGTACACGTTTTGACTCAAAATAAATATTAGCATAAAAAACTTACCTGGTAACAAGCAACGGGGAGCTGTTGACAGTATAAAACTTTGTAGGAAACGACTCCCTCTGAAGTAACGTAGTTTTTGAGAAAGAGGTAATTTCTCACTAAAATAATAAAAACTTCTTGCAAGAAGTTTTTATTCCTATCTGAAAGCACACACATTTTGTACACTGGGTGTTTTTTCTTTCATCATTTTCTTGCAACTTCGATGACCAATTGAGTCCAAATTTTCACAGGCTTGTTATTTTATGCATATGTTGGGATACACCAAGTGAGAACACTGGTCTTTGACAATTTCCAAACTTGTTCAGTGCCTTAGTAACACTGTTTTGAAACAACAAGACACCCGCCGAACGTTCGTGACATCGTGGTGAAAGTGCATGGTATTGGCCGTACGACCCACCGCCGCCCGTGCATTCTGTGTTTAGAAGATTGCGCGGGTGGTTTAGAAGATTGCGCGGGTGGTAAGTGACGGTTGTTTGCGGCACTTGACCAAAATTCTGAGAAGTTAGCAGCCACACTTTTATTTTCAGTCGATACCGCAGACGATGATGTAAACGAATTCATAAAACCAACATGGCGGCCTCCAGTAGTCCTGGTTTGGAGCTTCTTTACGCTAGTGTAAAAGACCATATCCGATCTCAATATGATGCTCTTGTTTGTTGTTTACACTGGAATATGGTTCACAGTGGGTTTAAGTGTGTTGGAACAGAAGAATCGGTGAGCTGCTTGCTTTACTATCACTATGTGCAAAATTATGGAAGGGGTTTGACATTGACAAAGTTTGGGTTGATGATTGATTGCTATTCGGTTTTCCATCATGTCCATTCAGTAACTCGGGCGCCCCAGGTTGTTACTGGAACATTGGGTCTAGGTTTATGTATGATAATTGATATATGCGGGTCGCGTCAATACACTTGGTAGGTTGAGTGAGCGACCAGACATGGTCACTCATCATGTTTAATAGGGATTCATGTATGAAAAATTAAAAAACCTTAACCTACAGTCTACACCGCAGGGTCCAATTTCATGGCTCTGCTTACGGCCAAATTCTGCGCTTATAATAATAATGTACTTTACACAGCAAGCAAGGCTAGGGTGCCCCATCCCAAGGAAGTACAGAATTCCACAGTGTGTCAATGTAAGCAGAGAGCCATGAAATTGGAACCAGCAGTACACACACACGCCCACTTTTTACTTGTTGTCGTTACGCCCCATCCCTATGTTTATGAATCCTCCCGTGTCCGGTTTTCGATGTACTATGCCTTTTTCTTTGAATTGAAAAAAAAATAATGATGCCATATATCAACTGATGCCCTAATTACCTTCCTTTGTTTATAAGAAGTATGTAAAAATATATTAAAACTTGATAGACATTGAAACTTTCACACCACGCACCAATCTTCGATGACTTCAATAGCGTCCCTGTGTTTTGAGTTTGACCTGTTTTCGAGGCAAACAAGAAAGTATGGTGTCCTGGTGAAGCCATACGCAGAAGAAACATCTGCAGTGACTTCAAGTGTTCTGTGAGACGTTGTGTATGACTCTATGGCCAGCAGTTGTCTTCAGTTTATTCAAAATATTTTTTATTTAATTTTAAAAATTACGATGGTAATTTGCAAAAACTATTAAAAAAAAAAATAAAAAAAAAGTCTCAATAAGTCTTGGCTTTCAAATCTGATTTTTAAAAAAGTTTTGAATCTTTTTATGTTTCTTAACATTTATAATAAAGCATATCAATAAACAGTGATATTTGAATCACCAAGCCAATGTTTAAATTTTAATTTTATTAATAATAAATGATATGAGGGTTTAAAAAAAAATTCTCCAGACTGTTAGAAAATGATATAAGGCACATGGCTTCTTTAAGCATTTTTTCCCCCAGAATGCTCAGCAGAATTTTAAGTCACATGATTTTATCATCGTGAATTGTGAATTGAAAAATTGTTCGATGAAACTTTTTCGGCGGGCAAAATTTTTTTTATGGCCCCGACAGTATGACATATTTTTGTACCTTGTAGAAATGCCTAAAATACCACAAATTTTTGCAATACAAGTGCAACTTGCCAGTGGAGCCTCACATAATTCTAAGTTTTGGTCAAAGGAGAGGAGACTCTTTGCTTGGCAAGTCAAACCACAAAAATTGTATCTAGGGACTGTTTACATCGCACGCAGAGAGGTAAAAGATTTGCATCGATTTCAGGGACGCCCTGAAAACAGGACCTCCTACGAAACATGATTTACATTCAGAATAATTTGGCTTTTTGGAATTTCGCCTTTGAAAGGAAAATAATGCATTTCAAAATTAAGATGCTGTAGGCCTCTATCGAATACTGAACAGAATTGACAGATTTTTATCAGACTGCAAGTCAACATTTGAAGAAAAAACCCAAAACCGCCGGACATGTCCAGTCATGAGTTTACTGTCCTGATGCTAAAATCACTGACCTCGGGTCTGCAGTCCAGTGTAGACCAAGTAACTGGGGCGCTGTACTCCTTTAAAAAAAAATTGACATCTTCGGAGATGTCAAATTAATCATTTTGAGCCCTGTCCATGCTTTTAGAACATTAGAGTTTGATTTATTATTTGTTTGCAGCCCTCTGGACAGAAGAGTGAACTTCTCCCGGATGGTTGGTGTGAGGGGACCAGTGACTCATATGCCTTGAGGTATCTGCCTGCCGAGGGTGAACATGGTTACCTGCTAAAGGTGGTCAGGATTGATGATACTCTGCTGGTTCATGTTCTGGTAAAGTATTTTAAAATTTCTATAGTTTTTCTTTGGGAAACTGTTCATGATTGCCCTGACTTTAGCCAACCAAAAAAGGCGAGCTGGGACCCAAAGACTCTAAACCGCTCGGCCATGACACCCTACAATATGGGCAGGCCGGAAGGGATACTGTGCAATCATTTGCACATTACTGAACAATACATTTGCACAATGATTATTGGTTTTGTACTTGGAGCTTCGAACTGTTCGCCTCACGAGAGTCAAGTGAGATTATTTTTCTACGTTGCGTTACCCCTCAGCCCCCCCCCCCAAAGTTTACCTAAGAAAGACTATACAAATACAAATGTTGGAAGGTTGTAATGGGACATTCTAAGATGTAGCCTAAAGTGGAATCAGACGTACATGTCCAATGTAACTTAGGTTGTTGCGTTACCCCTCAGCCCCCCCCCCCAAAGTTTACCTACATGTAAGAACGACTAACGAAACACAATGTTGGAAGGTTGTAATGGGAGATTCTAAGATGTACATGTAGCCTAAATTGGAATCAGATATGCATGTCCAATGTAACTTTTCCACTGTTTAAGTTAATTTCAATAACCAAAATAATGTTAATTTTCTTGGATAGAGAGAAAGAGATGAAAAGCTATCAGATCTTTCTTTGGAAACGTCAGACTTTGTGAACCTGGACCATCTTGGAGACTTTCACAGGTAAATGTTGTCTGGGAAATTACAAACTTGTGAAAAAGTATTATAACAAGTCAGAAAGGCTGTCTCAATTTTAGTAAAAGTTTTAAGTAATCATGGCCGAAAAACTATGTTCCTTTCTGCTTTCATACATGTTCACGTGCGTTCATGCAAGGAATTGAGGAATAAAGCTCTGGAAAAAGTAAAATTTTAATTTGTCTATGATGTATTCATGTTTAGAAGATAGTTATAATAACAAGCACACATTGTTGTCTTGAAATTAGTCAAAAAAATAAAAACAGTTTTTATACCTCAATTTAAAAAAATAAATAAATACTTGTACTGGTACTGGGACTAGTGCTCGGAGATTGTACTTGGTACTCGGCTTTTGGACTTGATACTCGGATATCGGAATACTCGGTACTCGGACACTTGTACTGGTACTCGATGGCCCAGGTACTCAGAGTCGAGTACTACTCAACCACCCTAGTACTCAGCAGTACTTGATACTTGACCGAAAAGTTCTTGACTACAACACTGGTAAAAAGCCATTTTGCGTGTTAGATTTGAATAATGTCTGGTACAATGACTTGCTTGATCACAAGCTACCACTTAAATTTGAATTCCTGAGACTGTTGAGACAGTTGCTATGTCACATGATTTGAGGCAAGCTTTTGCGTGGTTACATTATGTAAGAGACGGCGAACACCCATACACAATTTTGAATGGATGTGTAGTGTATGGCACATTGGTACCAGGGTTTGCTCATCTGGAGGTTGCTATGCAAAAGCTTGCCCCGAACCTTTTGACATAGCAACTGTCTCTATAGTCTGAAGAATTCAAATTTAAGCAGTAACTTGTGATCAAGCAAGTCATTGTACCAGACTTTTAATATTCAAATCTAACTCGCAAATGGCTTATTAGCAAGATTCCATCTTCGTTACAGGGTTTAGTTTTCTGTGATTATTAAAAGATTAATTTTGTCAATCATTTTATGACCAAGGATGTTTCAAAACCTAAACAAGCTTCAGCAACAATTCAAAACAGAACTGATCGACAAACTAAAAGATGCCCCTTCAACAAGTACATCATCTGGACGAACCCAGAGAGACACAAGGCAACAAGAAAACCCCAGGGGCAGGGAGGAGGACACAGACCCCCTCAGAATGCCCAGCAGAAGGCCTTACAGAGATACACGACCTGAGTGGTTTGTAAATTATTATTATTATTATTATTATTATTATATATTTCTGGTAATTAAACCAAGGATGCCTCATAAGTGTACTTAATCACTGTAGCTCACAAGCCTGAGGAAACTTGTAACCAAGGGTGCTTGCTATGTGAACCAGAAACACCAGGTTAACCCCTACTCTTCCACGATAATTGTTCTTGGTTCTTTAACGTGCACTACCAATCCTAGTACACGGGACCTATGGCTTTATGTCCCATCCGAAGGACAAAGCAATTAATTATGGTAAAGTATCTTGCTCAAGGACACAAGTGCCATGATTGGGACTCGAACCCACACTCTGCTGATCAGAAACATCAGAGCTTGAGTCCGGTGCACGTCACAACTCGGCCATAACAATTCAGATAATACAAGGGTTAGGCAGAGGAAAATTCACTGAAGCATAATATGGGTAGGCACACATATTGTGGGGACTCTTACACAATGGAACAAAGATCCCCACAACGTTTTTCTTTAATAGATGTAAAATTTGCATCGGGGATAAAGTATATTATTTAGTTTTACCCTTACACCGATGTGTTTAATGCACCGTATACTCAGTACTTTCCCCGAGTCCTGTTTTTTTTCTTCAATGTACTCGGGGGAAAGAACTGAGTGTACAGTGCTTTACACACATTGGTGTAAGTGTAAAACCAAATAATATTCTTTATTCCCTGTACTCAACCAACTCACACTCCAACCAACTCGCACTCCACCCAACTTGCACTCCAACCAACCAACTCCTACTCCAACCAACTCGTACTCCAACCAACTCGCACTCCACCCAACTTGCACTCCAACCAACCAACTCCTACTCCAACCAACTCGTACTCCAACCAACTCGTACTCCAACCAACTCCTCCTACTCCAACCAACTTGTACTCCAACCAACTTGTGTTCCAACCAACTCACACTCCAACCAACTCGCACTCCAACCAACTCGCACTCCAACCAACTCGCACTCCAACCAACTCGTACTCCAACCAACTCGCACTCCAACCAACTCGTACTCCAACCAACTCGTACTCCAACCAACTCCTCCTACTCCAACCAACTTGTACTCCAACCAACTTGTGTTCCAACCAACTCGCACTCCAACCAACTCGCACTCCAACCAACTCGCACTCCAACCAACTCGCACTCCAACCAACTCGCACTCCAACCAACTCGCACTCCAACCAACTCGCACTCCAACCAACTCCTCCTACTCCAACCAACTTGTACTCCAACCAACTTGTGTTCCAACCAACTCGCACTCCAACCAACTCGCACTCCAACCAACTCGCACTCCAACCAACTCGCACTCCAACCAACTCGTACTCCAACCAACTCGCACTCCAACCAACTCGTACTCCAACCAACTTGTACTCCAACCAACTCGCACTGTGGTACCCGCTGCTAAAATACAGGATTCAAACTGCCTCTGGCTACCAGGCAATCTCAATGGTCTAGGTGGTAAGACTGGCTAACCTCAGTGAAAAATACTTCAAACATTGCACTTCAACCTTGGGATTTTAGTTCAACCTTGGGATTTTAGACATAAGATTAGAAAGACACCCCTACTAATGTATACCAGTACATAATCATAAGCTGACAAGTTATAAACTGGCATCCATACAAACTACCTGATATTTCAATTATGGTATGTACACCTTTGACCTTTTCCATCAACAAGAGGATACAAGTACTATTATTGAGACACCATGAAAAGCCTCGGTCTTTACCTGTTTGCACTAAAATCGCAATTCTCTTTCCAGGGGACAACCCACAAATCCATTTGCTGTTGGTGAGGGGGACTTGGATCCATTCAGTGGTGCTCCCCCTGGAATGCTAATGGATCCTCGAAGATCAGGTTTTCCAGGAGGGTATGGTGGAGGTCTTGGTATGCCTGGAAGGTTACCCAGGCAAGTAGACTTGGCAATACTATCTTGAGTTGATATGTGGCAGTTAAAGGGAAAGTATACCTTTGGTTATTGGAGTTCAATTGTTTTAATCCTATATAAATGTAGATATATACAATAAAATTAACCTGTGAAAATTTCATTTCAAAAGGCAGTTGCATTTTTTTTAGATATTGCCAAAAATCCAGAGCGGTTATGTCCATGCAGGAAGAATAATCCGTAATTGGAATACACAATCTGAAAAACGTATGTGACAGTAATGTTACTCAGATTCAAATTTTTGGGGGATAAAAACTGATATCTTTTTCCATAACCACATGACTTCGAAGTGAAATGATTGTCAAAATGCTTTATACTTTCGTAAGTTGCTGTACTTCTAACAAATTAAGTTTTTATTGCCATTAATTTTAAGAGTGATTACCAAACGTATACCTTCCCTTTTAGTGGAAGTATGTAAATATCAAACATCTGTTTAGCACAATCGCGTTACTGTTACTGTACTGTTAGCAGCTTAAAAAAGGTAGGGTCATAGATTGGTAAATACTCCAAAAAGTATTGGCCATAAAAACTTACTTGGTTTGAAGCACTACAGCCATTGATAGTATAAACTATTTTGAGAAAGGATTCCCTGCAAAGTAATATGGTTTGGAAAATTTTCATCTAAAAACATTTGAATCTGAGAACTGGTCCATGCATAAATCGTTTCACAGATTTCTGTGGGTCGACTGAAAATTCAAATTTCCGTGGTGTCCTTTCACGAATGTTGCGGTCAGAGATGCGGTTGGTACCTGCTGTCACCTCGCTAAGTGTGGATGGATTCAACGTTCTTGATGAAAATACTGTGACAGTTTTTGCTGTTTTCTCAACAAGTAGACACTGTAACAGCTTAAACTTTCACATGTGACTTTGATTGTATCTTTCTTGATAAATTTGCCTACATGTATATATATATCAGCATGACGTTGACAAAAACCAATCTATGACCCTACCTTTAAGCTGGATCTCCGGCATGAAGGAGGCTCTCTTATTCTCTCTTCAGGAGGCCTGGAATAAACCACTATATACTCTAAAGCCCTTTTCACACGATCCCCCAAAAAACCTAGATTCCTTGCGATGAGTTTTACAAGCGGGATTGTTAACTTAAAAACTCACGCTTCAGCGCTTTCACATGCTCTCACACGACACCAGGTAATGAATTGACCAACGTTCCATGCGACGAGAGTACAGATATAGCTGGTTACCACTGAACTATCGAGTTTTTGTTCTTAATCATGACTAGTACCAGGTGAAGTGATCCTGTGTCATGCCAGCCGGCCCAAGTCGATCGCGCGCATTACGTAAACATAAACATTCGCAAAAAATGGCTGATGTGGATGCTGCAGACATGATCGGCGAATCTGTTCTTTCTTCAATTCTGGTAAAGGCAAAGAAACGGCCGGCAAATAGTAATAAGAAGAATGATAATCCAGCTCAATTCTTTTGTTTTCACGATGAACGAAGTTAAGTAAATGCACCAAGAACAGGCACAAGATCGCTTCACTGTCAGCCATTTTGATAATGCGTACACGTACTGTACACGGCTTACACACAACACAGCGCGCGAACGCCCGGTCGGTCGGTCGGCCTGGTAACGCTCAAAAGGTCATGCATGTAGGTCTTCACGCATGCGTGGTAAGACCGCTTTTACAAGGAAAGCCTGCCAATAAACAACGGATCGTTTCACACAAGGGAATGCACAAGGTTCCTTGCGAAAAATTCCGCTTGCGTAAGTTTTTGTCGGAGATACCTACTACAAAATTTCACAATGTTTGAGAAAATTTCGCAAGGAATGTAGAACATGTAAAAAACTGCTGTCCTTTCACACGAAGCTCATTTTGTAATATTTCACAAACATTGAGAAAATTTCGCCAGGAATGTTGGGTTTTTTACGTCGTGTGAAAAGGGCTTATGTTGTTTTACTAAAAAACTTCTGCATAGCCACTCTTCAAATTCATGCACTCCAATCAAAGACCCATCCGAGAATAACTTTTGAAGTATTTATTCAATTATTTTTCTGATTTTTGTCTCCAGAGGAGCAGTACCTCCAGGTGCCAGGTTTGATCCGATTGGTCCTCCTGATCCAGACGGAAGGGTTCCCAATCCACAAGGGAGATATCGAGGTGAACCTGACCCAGATCACGACCCTCCTCCAGGATTTGATGATATGTTTATGTAGATCTTCAAGTATTGTCACCGTTTTGTCAAAGAGCCACATGTGTGATACAATCAAGCTAAATGAGTTGTTTATTGGACTTATCAGTATGGAGAAACAAACCGAAACAGGCCAACAGGGGTGACATTTTCAAAAAAAAAATTGTTTTAAATTTAAATGCCAAAATATATCTTATTTTATATTGGAAACTTCCTTCCTGATAAATAACATCAAAAAGGGGTTAAAATTAGCATTGAAAGAAAATGTGCCGATGATGTTTCAATAAACAACTCGACTTTAAACGCCCTTTTCTCAGTTTCATTCTCTAGCATCTCTTGGTGTTTCTACTTTCACAACTTGTGAACCAAAGGTGGTATCAACATGGGGTTTAACAGTATTAAAGCATAGATTATGCTCTTTTCAAATGTATAATTTTTTTTAAAATGACCTGGGTCGACAAACGACTCATTTTGCTTGATCACATCTATGTTAAAAAGCAAATTATTTATTAACCCGTTAGAGACCAGAGTGGCCCAATGCGGCTGGTACCAAAATGCCCATAGTGGCCTCAAACGGCTGCAAGATTTGACCCACTTCCACTCAAACCAAAGCATCAAAGAAAATTGACATTTTCAAATGTTTCCCATGTTAACATAGAATGTACAATTTAAAAAAAAACCATGTATTTCTGTTTCTTAATAATTTTTAGCAAATATTTCTGCTGAACAAAAATTAGCAGGGAACCATTCACAAACAACTATACAGTTCACTGTATTTTGGCTGGTAACCTGTTTCTGTTAAGCTTCATTTTCCTTTGCTAAGCAATTGTTTGTGTTTAAAAGTTGATTTTGTTATTGTGTAGTATTTTGTTGCATTCATAATTTGCATAGTTTGTCTAATTCCAAACCACAGTGGATGATATTGAATGGTCAGGAGGGTGAAAGGAAAAAATTTGACTTCCGGCTACGACTGTTGCTAAGGGTGTTGCTGAGGACATACTATACTTCAATGCATGATGACGCGGAAATCTAGCCATAGCCATAGCTGTAGCTGCCAGTTCGGACACGGCCTAAAGTTGGTTTATTGATACTCCATGTGAAAGCGAATTGACTTTTGGTATAAACAATAATCGGTATGCGCTGTTTTTCCAAGAAAATTTGTTTCGCTTTCATGTGAAGAATGACCCTGGATTTAGTTGGTCATTATTTTGTATATTTTTTTAAAATGAGAAATCGCCTTCAAGGTGAGGGCTACACTTAGCTGAATTGGGCTGTCGACCCAAATCAGCTGTCACCAGGGGGCACGTTTGCACCTACTCATGGGGCTGAAACAGGGTTACCCCCTTCACAGTTCTTTGTAGGCATGGGTATCATCCACTAGGAGCCTGGCTGGTAGAGCAGAATGCACTACCTATACCCAATTTTTTACGGAGCAATTGTGGTTAAGTGCCTTGCTCAAGGGCACAAGTGCCATGATCGGGACTCGAACCCACACTCTGCTGCTGACAATTATTCATTGTACGTGGCAGTACCAGCTGCTAAAAGTGCTAGATAAATAATCAAGCTAACTTCTTGAATCCATGCAATCTCAAGCAGTCAAGCAGTTAAGACGTCTTCTCTAGAATAAGGAAGGTTACAGGTTCGATTCTCACTCAAGATGCTCTAGTTTATCTGAGCATTTAGAAAGCATGTTTTATTGTGTGATATATTCATTATTCATACATTATTCAAAACCAGAATTAATTATTCAATACCTCCATAAAAGGAATTGCACCATGACTAGGTAAATGAATTATTCAAAGCTGTTGGAATTAGATAAGATGTGAATTTCTTCACATGTGTAACCCATATACAAGTTTCCCCAGAAGTTCCAAAAATAAACACAAGAATTGCGAAGTCTATCTTTCTATAAAACAACACGGGTTATGGCGCTAATCTTTATCATAATGAAGGTGGTTTATGGTAGGGGATTGGGTGGGGGGGGGGGGGAGTGGTGGATGAGGGTTGTAATGGTGACTGCTCTATATTCCAACACCTCTATGTTCAGAAAAATAGGGGTGTCAGAACATAGGGGTGTCAGAACATAGGGGTGTCGGAACTTGGGGGTCTAACCGTATTTATTAAGACACTAAAATGTAAACATGTAATATTAAATTATTATTCTTTGTCAATTCAGAATTGAATTTAAATTATATCTTTTGCCCAAATAATATACTTTTTTGTGCATATTTTGTTCAATACAGATGAAATCTGTTTAAAAAATGTTGTTTATAAAATTTTAAAGAAAATGTTGAATTCAATATCAAGTGTTGGATTTCATATTGGAATAACAACTTTCTGTTCGCAAAAGTGTGTTGCCATTGAAGTTTTGTTGTTGTTGTCAGGCGTCTTCTCCTCATTCTGCATGCATTACCCTAGCAAGAGTGTCCCAGATTGATTCCGAATCAACCTAATTATTTTCAGACTGTTAAAGGGGCACGTTGCCTTTGGATTGGGCGCTTTGGGCTATGAAAAGCTGTTTTTAAATAAATATGGTTGGAACGATATTTTAAAAATAGACTATAATGATCCACATAAATATCCCTTGAAATTGTGTGGTTTTTGTGTAATTTTAATGACAGAATACCGTCTCGGCTATTTTGTTGACCCAAATTTTGACTCCTCAAAATGGCGGACTGAATGTTCTGCTGGCTGTTTTTCCAGAGGCAAATTTATGGTTTTTGTTATCACTGCTCACTAATTACAACACACTGTTTGTGTTTTTGTGCATTGAATAACTCTTGAAAAGGATAACGAGCCATTCCAAACAGGTGTTGAGAGATTTGAAGGCAAAGTGCCCCTTTAACTTAAAGGGCCCATTTTACTGCATTTGTAACTCCTCGTGACCCCGTGACCTTAAAATTACCATTGTGAAAATTTTGGAAGTCAGCTTTGAACTTGTGCATACATTGACTGCAATCATGTAAATGTAAATGTTTTCTTAATTTTGTTTAATATAGGGCCTAAATAGTCAGGAAACAAATAATTTATATAGTCAGCTTTTTGAGTCATTCATACACTACAACAAACAATAGTTTCTTCAATTGATTTTTTGCCAAAATAAAGTTTTTTGAAGTCAGCTTTGAACTTGTGACTGCAGTCATTCTTTACAAAATGTTATTTGAAATTTCAAAAAAAGTAGTAATTTTTTACAGCTTAAAAAATGCACTGCATCACACATAATTATTTATTGATTTCTTTTATTTCTCGGGCAATCATAAAAAAAAGTTGTCAAAATAGCAACAACAACAAAACAAACAAAAAGAAAACTACATAAGCAATAAAAACATACAGAGGAAGAGGTAAGTGAACCAGCTGAGCATTAAAAGACACAAAGTTTCTGTCTAGAGGCTCTCCTCTCTAGCTGGTTCTTTCTAGAACAAAACAAGTCTAAAATTTTATAACAAATATTATGTTTAATTATTTAATTAAATCAAAATGTACTTACATACAGGTCAGTGCTAAGAATCATTTTCTACCTAAAGATAATATTGGAAATAACATTCTGACACAAACCAACCTTGCGTTCAATGAATCAATAGTCATACAACAAATTAAGAATGACACAAAAACAGGTAGGGCCAACATTTTAAATTGTTCTGTTTTTCTGCACATTTTATTTTCAATAAACGACGCCTGGTGACAAATGTGCAGTTGCAAGCAACTTAAATTAAATGTATGAAACAAATTGTACTTGTAAACACAAACTCTGTGAAAACTCGAAACGTAAAGGCACACTTCCTCCACCCAGCTTCTCTGCTTATCTATAGATATAAACTTTCTCACGAGTTGGGAAACAATGTTTTCTTTAAAAAAAATTATTTAAACAGTAAACAAAAATAATACTAATATTACGTCGGCTTTTTCAGTCATTCGTACATACAATAAATAATTAATTGTTTCTTACTTCGATACAAAATGTTGGATGCTTTGGTTGGTGTACTTCTACTTAAAGACAGTGGACACTATTGGTAATTGTCAAAGACCAGTCTTCTCACTTGGTGTATCTCAACATATGCATAAAATAACAAGCCTGTGAAAACTTGAGCTCAATAGGTCATCGAGGTTGCGAGATAACAATGAAAGAAAAAAACAACCTTGTCACACGGAGTTCTGTGCTTTCAGATGCAAGTTGATTTCGAGACCTCATCTAATTTTGAGGTCTCGAAATCAAATTCGTGGAAAATTACTTCTTTCTCGAAAACTACTCCACTTCAGAGGGAGCCGTTTCTCACAATGTTTTATACTATCAACCTCTCCCCAATACTTGTTACCAAGTTAGGTTTTATGCTAATAAATATTTTGAGTATAGTGTCCACTGCCTTTAATACTAAGTACTCAGATCTAGCTGTATGGCTACAGTACTCCTGTCCTAGAACTGTCGCGGAACGAACCTCGATCATCATATCCATAGTTATACCATGGAGCATGCATGGACGAACTCAGGGAGGAGAACTGGAGGCTGTGGCTATCTGTTTTTGTTTTGCATTGATAGCTTCCCATAGTTTTCCAACCTCTAGTACCTAGCTACAGGAGGCAGCTGGTTGTACAGTGACAGGTGTCCCACTTTCTCCATTGTCTTTGTGATTTTTCGCCTGCAAACACAAAACGGGTGCGTCAAAATGTTTTCCCAGCTTCTTGAATGTAACTGGCCTACGACGGCTTTTAGCACGCAGACAGGTGAACAAAAGAAATTTGCACCCAACAAGTGTTTAATGGCATTCCATTTGCGGTTTTGGGCTTCGCGCGCATAGCTAAAATCATTTAACCCGGTTTAGTCTAGTTATAGAATAAACGGGCTGTAGAACCCTTAAAGGGGCTGTCTCTGCTGGAGTATGACTGTAGACCTTTCTATTGTTGGTAAATCAAACCGCACTGGTTGACATGGACGGCCGAATGTTTGCAAAACATTAGATTGTGTTAACAGATATTGTGACCAAATTCACCATTTCCTGCAAACTTTCATAAAATTAAAATACATCCCATATGATTGGTTGCTTTGTTTCCAACAAAGTCAACACTGATTTTTGATATTTGTGTAAGGTTGATGCATCTTTATGGTTGATGTTGCAAACTGTGGCTATCTGTTTTTGTTTTGCATTGATAGCTTCCCATAGTTTTCCAACCTCGGTTGGCAAAAACCTGGGCTCCTCCTTCTGAAGCAATTCATTTCACCGAATATCGCTGAACGTGACCTTATACAAAGTTGAAATTGAAATTGACAAGATTAAAGGGTATGTATACACCTTTGGTAATTGCTCCAAAAAGTAACGACAGCCATAAAAACTTGGTAAATGAGCACTGGATAGCTGTTGATGTTATTAAACATGTTTGAAACGACCCTCTTTTGAAGAATGTAGTTTTAGAGAAAGGGGCATTTTTTTTTTAACCCCAAATGTATGAGAAAGGCTTCACAACAAGGGCGTTTTTTCTTTCATTATTTTCTTGCAACTTCAATTACCAATTGAGCCCAAAATTCCACAGGTTTGTTATTTTATGCATTTGGGATACACCAAGTGAGGATACTGGTCTTTGACAATTACCAAAAGTATACCCTACCTTTAAAAGACTAATTGATTATATAACGCGTGGTTGACTTCAGGAACTCATACAGACTTTATTCCCGGGAAAATATTCTTGGATTCTTCTACCATAGATAAGACCATGGAGGGGAAACAGAATGTCTACCTCCACGATAAGACCGAAGAAATCGTCAAAGTTTTCCCTTCCAGAGATTATAACCGCAACACAGTGAAATTTAAACTTCCTCAACCAGATTAACGTAAACTAGTGGGCGCGGGGTTTGAACTCGTTGACCGGGTTTGACCCGGGCGTAGGTAGTTGCGCTTGCGCGCTCGGTGTATCCACACGCTAATTTCATTCAATCTTGCAATAATCATCACGCGCATGCACCACACACGTACAGTACATGTACGTAGTACTCACCGTAACGTGCAGCCTTCCTGCTAGAAATTTTGGCAGACTTTTACGATTTTCTCCCTGTTTGGATCTAAATTCATCCCTCGATGAGCCATTTAACAGGAGTAAGTATCTAACACATATATGTGCTTCTTTGATTTGAGTTTGTCGTTCAGATCGGGGGATAATTTGTTAGGATTTTCATGAAATTATGTTCATTGATGATTTGTCGAAAACGTGGAATGTGAACTCGTTGCCAGGTTATGTTAGGTAGCACACTGCCCAATTCTGTGAAGATGCACAAAGCTTTGTGCCTTTGCTGCTGTCCCAAACTGGATCCCATGAGTCTATGAGAATTAAATTGTATCTTCTGCTGAATTGTTTTCCAAGTTATAAACCAACTATTTGTTCTGATTTTTTAATTAACAAGGTACAAAAAGAAGCCATCACAAACTCAGCTGTGTAGTGTTCAAATCTGGGGAATTGGGCATGTCAAGTTCGGAAAGATGTCGAAACATGACCTCCACTTTTATGATCAAAAATCTAAATTTACCCTAAAATATATTGTTTTTGGTCATATATTAGTAGTATATACTGAAGATAAAGTGGTGGATCCTTTCTTGATGGTCGTATGCAGCTTCTTACTAAAAATGTAAAAATTTGTGGTAATCGTTAAACCTTACTTCCTGACGACATGAAATAGGCTACATTACTTTTTAAATAAATAAAACTTTAAAAGACAAATCTAAAATTTAAGGCTGAAGAACAAGGTAATAACTTGAGTATTACAAATCAGAACTTTGTTCACCGTTCTTCCATCATGTTGTCCATGTGTCCCTATTCCAGCATTTGCTGATTGTTCCTCAATCCTCATCAATAATTAATGACTGAATCATCAAATTGATTGACACCGTCAGACTGTACAACAAGATCAGAATCTTGAGTCATGGTCAATCGGTGGAATGTTGTGAGTTTATTTTATTTGTTTGATCTGTATCATTTCATGGTCCCCTTTTTGGATTATGTTTATTTTGAAACCATCTACGATGATACAAAAAATAGAATTTAAGTCAAAATCAATGATTTTGAATCATCAGTCTGAGTAAGACGCTAGATTCTAAATATTTGTAATTATAAGGGACCTCCATTTTTAAGGAGTGCAGTTGTTCTCTTCCGTAACTCTTAGCCTTGTTCGAGGAGAGCAAAAGACAGCGCTCCTTAAATCTAAAGTGGATTTTTTTAAATTGGAAATGAACAAGTGA
Source organism: Plazaster borealis (assembly GCA_021014325.1). Classification (NCBI taxonomy): domain Eukaryota; kingdom Metazoa; phylum Echinodermata; class Asteroidea; order Forcipulatida; family Labidiasteridae; genus Plazaster; species Plazaster borealis. Next base: position 20,630,030 of record CM037455.1, on the reverse strand, counting down.
TGTGGCATTTATTTGCTCTTATCATACAGGGAACGATTTTGTCCAGCAATTTTGCAAAGCAAAACAATTGGACTGGACATGTGTTGCGCCCACTATTGCATAGAGAAAGCTGAATACTAATAGTAATATATTGAGTTTTGATTTATGTTTTTTTTTTAAATTATTTTGTTGTCATAGCAATTTGCTACGCTATGATGCCTTGTATTTGATTTTGAAAGGGCAAGGGCACATTACAAAAGCATTTTCTCCTCTTGGTAAAGGGCACCTCCATGAGGGAATTGTAAATTTCTATTGGAACATTTTAAGGGGCACCAAGGCAATGACCAGGGGCAACAGAGCCTCCATTGCCCCCATGAAGTATCAGGCCTGAATCCACAATCTAGTATGGTACACCAATAGGGATTTGTAAATTTCTATTGGAACATTTCAAGGGGCACCAAAGGCAATGACCAGGGGTACAATGTAGGGGGCAACGGAGGCAATTGCTTCTGTTGCCTTCATAAAGTAACATGCTCAAATCAAACATCATGAACAGTCAGAGTTTCTTGTGTTTTAATTTAACTACACGCATATGTATTTCGAAGTATAGTGTATGCAAAGTTTGTTTCCAAGTGCAAAGAGCCTCAATGGAAAGCAGTTTTTTGCTCTCTTCGTACTCTGAAAACGAAGGAATATATGTGACAGTGCACGAGGCATCTAACAGACAACCAGTTCCAGGCAATCTCCAAGAGGAAGAAAACATTCACGATAAAAAAATGTTCCATTTGCTACCAAAGTTTTATTTGTAATACGCAATTCAGTTTGTGCCTCCAAGTTATATTTTCATTTCCTCAAACATGTCATCTGGTTAAAGTGGCTACCATACCTACGTAAGGCCAAACCATTGTGTGCCCAACAGGACGATTTTGAAAGAAACAAAAAAGTTTTGTTGAAGAAATTATACTGGAAGTTTGTCTGTGAGAGGTCATAGCCATTTTCATTTTTCAAAGGGCACTTCCATTAGAAAATCCTAAAGTCTATGATAAACTTTTGAAGGGGCAATAAAGGAAGGACCAGGGCAACAGAGACCGTGGCCTCCGTGTAATTCCAGACCTGTGGTATGTATAAATCAGCCTTGTAAAAATCATTAGTAGTTCTTACTCAATGATCGGAGCTAAAAAAATGATTTCATTTTTGTATCGAGTTTAACATCTGTACAGTAAGTAGATGTACATGTATACAACCAATGAACATTTGAAGAGTCAATGACCTAGGAATAAAACATGTGTACATTCTCGGTTCACATTCTCGGAAGTGAAATAAAATATGCACTCTTTACGTTGTGAAGGTGTGGGTGGTACTCTGCACTGCTGAACTGTAAATGCTCAATACTCTCTAAACCATCGCACAACACAAACACAGAGTGTGAATTGACAAAGGAGGGTTACCTGGGCCAGGGCCAAACTTCATTAGCCACAATGCATCAGTGGGTTTTTGTAAGAGATTAAATGCCTTCCCTATAAAAAACAACCCACTCTTTGCTTCAGCCAACCTTTCGAAATTTCATCAACTTAGGCCTTGAATTACATGTACATGGAGGCCACAGTCTGTTGCCCCCAGTCTTGGCCTTGGTGCCCTTATAAGAACCTTTGTTGTCTTTCCTTTGTCAAGTCAGGGTTTCATTGTAACAAAGATATTTTCAAAGGAAAATATGATAAACCTGGAAGCTTCAAAAAGTGTGAAAACAAAGTACCACACAGAGGCACGGAAAATATTTAGGAACGTAGTGTTAGCCAGAGGGGTGTCTGGGTGTCTTTTGGACACCCTGTTTTAAATTTGGACACCCTGTTTGATCTGTCATTTATGTAAATGTAAATGTAAATGAATATAAATGTAATAGAAAGTGAACAATTTGGACCCAGTTTTTAAATTTCCAGCAAATTTGGACTTCCTTTTGCCAAATCCTGGCTAAAACCTTGTTTAGGATTACCGACTCAAAGTGTTTAAGGAAAACTGCCTTGCCCCAAAACAACAAAGTATCAGTCAGGCCTGATGTTTACCAATTTTGCTTTTTGGGAAGAGCTCTCAAAAGTTGAAAATTAGCCCTTCCAGGAAGCTATCTGCTCACCATCAACCCACTCAAAGGATGTACAGTGGGCACTGTGGCTGTCCCTAACAGGAAGTGTTTGGAAGTTACGCAAATAAATACAAACGTCAGGGTTTAGCGGGACCAGTTAATGTAGCTTGTCATTTCACTGGTCCGTCAGGTTTGTCACTAGTCCATATTTCATGTTAAATAGGGATGCATTTCAACACTGAACCCTCCAGCCGGACCACTTGGAGTGAATTTTGACTGGTCCATCAGGTGTTTTAACTGGCATTTGGCCAGCGGACCACTGTTAAGGGAGAAAGCTGAACGTTTAACACAAAAAAAACCTGCCATCAACAGCTGCCATAAATGCTGTTTTTTATGAAAGGGTTGGGGGTATTTTTCAGGGGTGGGGTGAGAAAGGTGGAAGTTTTAAATCATGGTTGTGGTGGGAGGGTCTTGTATTTCTAAGGAAGTGAGGAATTGGTCAGTTAAATAGAGGGAAGGGTGAGGTTACACCTGTCAAATGTTTTCCTGCTTACACCCCCTCACAGTATCTTGCCAAAGGTTTCTCATCTGTGATCTTTAAAGGGATTGCATACGTTTGGAAATTGGAACCCATTGTCTGTTTCAATCCTTTATACATGTAGTTGAAGATACCATAAAACTAACCAGTGAAAATTTCATTTCAAAAGGTGGTAGCGTTTTTGAGATATTGCCGAAAATCTGGAGCGGTCATGTCCATGCAGGAAGAATAATCTGCAATTGGAATCCTGGCTCTCAGATTTAAATTGTTGGGGATAAAAAGTGATATCTTTTTCTATAACCGCAGTACTTCAAAGTGAAAATTTCCTAAAAATGCATTTTAGCTGCTGTACTTCTTACCAAGTAAGTTTTTATTGCCAATAATTTTCAGAGTCATTACCAAACTTGTACGGACCCTTTAACATCTAAATTACATACATTATGCAAGTTGTACACAGGTCTTTAAAATAAGGGTACCAAACTGTACATTATGCAAGTTGTACTGTACATATTTGTACAGGTCTTTAAAATAAGGGTACACACACTATACAGGGCTCCATTTTTGGTGGGAATATCCACAAGACTGAAGGGTTTGTTGCTCAAAATCTTTGACTTACTGACTCATAGCCCTCCTCCCGAAGCAGGTCCTGGAGATGGCTTCCCAACCACTAGAGTCTCCATAGGTCTCTGTTGCATGCTAGTTGTCCTGCTACTGCCACAGATAGTATGTCAACCTCTTCTCAGAAGCGTTTGATCTTCGAGCCACCTTTTCCAGGTTTACCTCTGGGTCTGCTTTCTGCAATGTGTCCTTCTACAAGAATTTTGGGGTATCCGACGATGCCCATTCTTTTAACATGACCAAAGTACTTTTTTTTTTTCCCCTATTGGTGGTTGGAATAGTTGGAATATCTTTGAAGTAGTGAAGCAGTTCACGCACTCTTGTGTTGCGAAGTCTGTCTCTTGTGGTGACCCCCAATATCTTTCTTAAGCAGGCCATCTCAAATACCCCTAATTTCTGTTAATCTGCTTTCTCAAAATCTTTACTAGACCAGAATTAATTTTACAAGCCCCAGAGTCAAAGTGAGTTGAGCAAGCACGAAGAGAAAATCTATCTCATTTGTCTTATGTGTAGATAAGTATGACACTATTTGCTATTAATTTAAAGTAATGACAACAGCATCTGTGAAGAAGAAATACAAAAGAGAATAACTTATAAAGGGACACGTTGCCTTGGATCGGGCGAGTTGGTCTATGAAAAGCGTTTGTAACCGTTTGTTATAAAATGCATTATGGTTAGAAAGATGTTTAAAAAGTAGAATACAAAATTATCTACACAATGCCTCAAAATTGCGTGGTTTTCCTTTTACATTGTGATTTAACACGGCACGCCATTTTGTAGAGCCAAATTTTTGACTCCACAAAATGGCGGACATTTCGAGGCATATTTGTGTGGATCATTGTATTCTACTTTTAAAGCATCTATCCAACCATGCATTTTATAACAAACGGTTACAAACGCTTTTCATAGACCAACTCGCCCGATCCAAAGAAACGTGTCTAAGCTAAAGAGTCATTATGGGTAATTGTGTGTCTGATACTACATGTATCAACAGAATTGACAGATATTTATCAGACTCATAAGCAACTATTTGTCCAAAAGATTACAAAATGAGGTAGCCTAAAAAAAAATCCATCCACTTTAGTTAGGTGACAGCGGGTACCAACCACATCTCTGGCCGCATTATTTGCAAACGGACACCAACCCTCAGAAATCTGAAAAATTATATGCATGAATTGCTTCTTAGATTGTTTTGGGGTGAACAATTTTCCAAACCATTATAGTTTCGAAGGAATCCTTTCTCAAAGTAGTTTATACTATCAAAAACTGCAGTGCTTCTCACCAATTAAGTTTTTATGGTGATTAGTTTTTGGAGTATTTACCAATCTATGACCCTACCTTTAATCCACTTTAAGAGTAACTTAAAAAAAATCATCTTTTAAATGAAGCATTTGCATAATGTTGTTTTCTGGGTTTTCAACTGTATCCTTGTTTTCTATATTTTAATAATTTCGTACTGGTTATGTGTAGGGCCATTGAGCACTTTTGTGGATTTGTGCGCTTCATACATTTTCATTATTGTTATCATTTTATTGTAACTTCATAATTTGGAAGGTCACAAATCATCAAAGCATTGCTACGGTGAACACTGTTCTGTACACATACAATTTTAACAAATGTACATGTACATGGTACATGTAAGCCCTTTGAGGCCTGGTACAGTATTCTTGAAAGGGCAAGGATGATATTCCTTTGTACGTATGTAAAGGTGCCTCAATGAGAAAAATTAATTGTTTACCAATGAAACATTTCAAGTGGCACAATGACCAGGGCTGGAGAGCAGCTCTTCCATTGTCTCCAGGAAGTATCAGGCCTGCCCTTGGCTGTCTTTATATAATGAAAGGAAAAACACTTCATACATGTTGTAAGGCCATGTTGACAATATATTTTAAAACAGGTTAGGGGCCATATTCAGTATATCACTATTGAAATTTTGGGTGGGTGGTTCAAGAGAAATAACTGCAAATCGAAATTCAGTTGACAATTAAAGTAATATAAAAACAAACCCCAGACATTTTTAAGAAAAAAACACCCCAGCAGTCTTTCCAGATCAGCTGTCATATTCTGTTATGTCTGTGCTGTCCATTGTTATTACATGTAGTCATTGTCAGTCAACCTTGTTTCATGGCTGACCTCCATACCTGATGGGGAGATGGCAGAAATGTCCTCCTCTGTTTCAACTACCAAGTTGCATGTTTGAAGCCAGGAAAAGCCATTGAAAACTCCTGAGCTTGGAGAGCATTGGTCTTAAATATCTGCTTCTTTTAAGGCATTACTTATTCTTAAGTGTGTAGATACATAACATGTACTGGTAGGGTACAATAGTCTGTCAACATTTTAAAAACAATCTAAATTTTTGGTGGTTGGTTGGGTCAAACCAAATTTGAAAAAAGTTCAACTTTGTTTAACATCAATTATTCTGAATGGCCCTTCGGGGTTCGTCTTTAATTTCTGAGTACACATTTCTATGGAACATTGTTCCATAAGAAATAAGAAAACACTACAAATTTACGTTTTCTTTTGTAATCACAATCAAATGAAAATATTACTATTATTCCAATTTCACTTAAAATATTTTGTGTTGTTGAAGCCAGCTCTTCAGGGATTGGGCGCACCTGACCTGACCTATCCCAGCTCTGTGACAGTTCAACCTTTACTCAAGTGTATCATACATTGTAGGACATGTGCAACACCATGCACAGTTAATGGTCCCTCGACTGTGACATTTATAAATAATTTTGGACTTTAATTCATCTTAATTGAATTTGATGAGATAGAGCAGCAACAGCTGTTGGTATTGAATATAATGTACGGTTTTAATATTCATCCTGTAATATTATTGTAAGATAATTTTTGTCAAAGTGTCATGTGAACGTGGTGCTTGTTTTCACTCACCCAGGATCCAATTGATATCATAAAGTGTCCGTCCTTAGGCCACAAAAAAAAAATTGTTGATCGTCCCCGCCCGACCCTACAAAACCCCCCGACCCCACTTTTTTTTCTTTTCTTTTTTCAATTTTTATAAAAAACGGAATTTTTAATGATCTTTTCAGTCAAAATTGGCTCCCAGATTTTTCAGCTGATATTTTTTCAAAATCCATACATGTACATTGTAGGTCGGAAATAGATGATTGAAGAAAGGTTATTCATGTTGGCAAAACAAGAACAATTCTTCAAATATTTACTTAGGCTGAGTTTTAGTTTTTTTAAAATGTTTACAAAAAATGTCATCTAGGATTTGAAAGGGTTTAACAAAACAATTAAAAACATCAAAATCACACAAACCCTTTGTTTTTTAGTGATTATGATGATATTCTTTATTTCATATTTTGCTATGTCAAAAAACAAAACAAAAACAAAATACAAAAACGCCCTCCCTCCCCCACTTCCCATCAAAAAAGGACGATCAACATTTTTTTTTTTATGTGGCCTTAGTGGACATAAAAATGCAGAGTACCAACCAGTACATTGTGGTGTCAAAAAAACCATAACTCCTTGTGTGCCCGATAGAACTTCTAGAAGGATGTATCAAAAAGTTACTGGAGAAAGGGCGTAAACAATTACTGTGCAAAATTTTGTTTCAAGAGAACCGAGTGTGAAAGGGGGATTACTGTGTTTGTTTCATTTTTTTCTTCTTCCTTCTTTGTTTCCCCCTCAACCCTCAAGTTCTAAGATAAATAATTCAAAACATGTATCGAGTATTGCACTATTATTTTATAGAGAAAGGAACAACCGTAGATAAAAGACCATTCTTTATGTATGTATTGTAATACCACTTCCTCAATAAAATATTTGGTAAAGTACATGTACATTTAGTTCCTTTTAATTTGACAATACACGTAGAACTGCTATGTATTAGCCTTGAACATTAGCCGATCTTTCATTAAAAACATACAATATCCGTAAACTTATATAAGTTATAACGTAAACGTGTCATTGTAAAAAAGGATCATATTGAGGTACATGTACGTGTGCACTGTGAAGGAACTTGTGTCCTTTTAGCATCCGCAGTTCTTGTAAAAAAAAAAAGCTAAAGTGAGGTCTGTGAGTGCATCATGAGCATGAATATCATCGTACCTGTACATTGTACATGTAGTGTGCAGGAATGGGCCCAGTTTCGATTAAGCAGAAAATATTGCTTAAACATTTTCTGCCTTGCGAAAATAAGCAGGAAACCAGTCACAGATTGTACATGTGACATGGTATTTTGGCCGGTGACCTTATTCTGGTAAGCATAATTTTGTTGTGCGTACATTTTGTGTTTAAAGCAATTAACTTTGGAACCCAAAACTCCCCAAAATGTTTGTTGCATCTCTGCGGTCTATTGCCTATTTGACTGTAGCTGTCCCCAATGCTAAATACTCAGTGGTACTCATCAAGCTTGTTCCCACGTTACTGCCTTACTTTGGAATTCACTCCCTGCATTCTGCTTCCCTGCCTCTTACAACTTGTCCCAATTCAAATGCCATATCAATGGTCATCTTTCTACCATTTGATTCAATTTTCTTCTGTTATACATGTACCCTTTTAAGTTCAAGTTTTCCTCTTTTTAGCCATCGCCTTGAGTGCAATGTTTTAGCCTGGATTTGGTAAAAGGGTGTCCAAATTTGATGGAAATTTAAAAACTGGGTGTCTAAATTGTTCACTTTCAATACATTACATGTACTGTGTAAATGACAGATAAAACAGGTTGTCCAAAGACACCCAGACCCCCTCTGGCTAACACTATGCTTGAGTGGCCTGTTTTTACTGCCTTTGGACATGTTGGATTGGCAACTTCCATAAAAATATAAGTTGTCTGTTACTTGTGAATTGATTTACTACATGTATATGTACATGTAGTGTTACCATCTGCTAACTGTATTTTATAATAGATTCCAGGAAAAAACCCACACAATCTGACTACAATGTACAGTAAGTAATCCTGTGTGCTTTTGTGAGATTTACAGTTAATAAAAACAGGCTAGTTTCCATCATAAAGTATTGTGTACATAACATGTACATTTAGGAGTTCATTTATTGGTGTGTCTGTTTGGAATCAGTCATCAGTATAATAGATACATTGTGTACAGACATGTACAGTCAGGGCTCACCCTTAACACTAGAAGGGCGTATTAATTGTCTAGTAAAAACTGCTTCATGGGCTTGTACACACCACTTCTCAACTTGCCCTGTGGACTACTAAAAACTGCAACCTACACATGAACTTGTCTATAATGCTCATAATATTTCTTCCTTCTCTTTGTTCAATCTCAAATTATTTGCTTTTGAGTGTGTCGTTTGATCAAAAACAGTGGTTGTGACCACTTCAATAGTACATCAGAAAGATACATTCATGACATACATGTTTAAAATCTGAGCTACTAAAACTTCCTGGGGGCAAGTACGGTGGGGTACAGTACTTTACAAAAAGCTTAAGCGCAATGCCTGAATCAGCCATCCAGTAAACTCTGCATGACCCTTTATCACGTTCGCATTCATGGGGGAATTCAACTTGGGGGAAAGACCCAGTATGTAGACTCCTGTCTGTTTGAGTCACCAGTCCCGGACCTTATGAGGTTTGAAACAAGATCTGACCAGAGACTATGTAAACTTGAAACCTGGTTTAAAAAGGACTTCAGATTTGACTTGCTTGAGACTTGCGCTGAAGGACTTAATAATTGACCCTACGGATTTGAGACTCTGTATGCTCATGGTGCACCCCACTAATGAGGGAGAAAACAGAGCGTCGGCCTCATTAGTATTTTGTAGGCCCTCGAAATATTCTATATTAGACAGATTTGAGAGCCCAATAAAAGGGGTACAGTGACACGGTGTACAAATTTTGCCCAATTGTGACCTGGGGGTTGTTGATGTCCAACTTGAGGTATTTTGACACCCACACAACCCTCTGGCTAAAACATGCTTTTGGCTCCAAACCTGGTATGTTTGTGTGCAATTTTACCACAAATCACACAATCAGTCAAAGGCATTTCTTATGACAGAAACTTATAATTCTGAGAAGACATCGAGTCTCTGAAGGTTGTACATGTATGTAAATAAAAGGCAAGTCCAATTATTAAACTTTTCTTACATAATTCCTTAATACAAAAACTAGATCACTTAAATGTACTAAAACAAGTCTCGCACGTATTCAAAAATTGGGACCCGTTAAAGTGCGCAAGTTTGTTTCCTTCACACTTTAAACCAATGTACGTAGGACCAAAGTGGTCCCAAAAATGTTTGAACACGCGTTAAACTTGCACGGTCTATTCTTACATGTATGGCTACTCGTAATTGTTGGAGCCAGATTGTGTAAAGTGGGCGTGGCTAACAGTGGACTTTCATAGTACGTCACATTTATACGGAGAGGATAGTGTTAAAAATAGGCATTCATTAGTGGGTAGTGAGTAGCTTGCAGACATCTTTCGTTCATGACAAAGACCAGTATCCACACTTAGAAATAATAAAAATGATATTGCTACAATAGGCCTATAAAAAATACTTTGCATTTTTCCATATTAAAAGTGATCAAATGTGCCTTACAATAAAACGGATACGAATTCTAAGAAAATACATGTAATACAGATAAGAAAAGAACAAAATTGGTAGCAAACAAGTGGGATACAAAAGTTTAAATCAAATTCTTAAAAAGCCGGACCAGCCAGAGACTAAAAATATTGAGGTACATGTACAACACCTCATTAGCACACAAACACTGAACAGTGGTGAACCTATAACTTAATGTGAACCAACAATCGGCCCGATGAGATAAAACATTATAACAAAAACTTACATACATGATACATATGTACGTACATGTATGAGTTTTCACTGTTTTCAAGCATGGGTTTTTGGACAATGCGAGATCAAAACTATAGCGTGCTTAAGGGGAGTTTCCACCGTGACCATCTTTATATCATGTGAATTACGTGCGAATCTGTGAACATTTATACTTTCAATCTCACCAATGTTGTGCACACTCTTTAATGTCATTTAGACGAAAAAAACATGATGACAAAAAATATCCTGAGAGAAAATTCAGATGGAAAAGCATGGACTGTATTCCTATAATCGGATCATAAACGTGTTCACGGATGAACGGGGTGCTACTGTCAGAAAACAGTAGGGGAAAACAAGACCATGAATTGGCACGTTCGTTGTAAATTGATGCAGAAAAACTGTCTGCTTGCATTACGAGAGCTAGGGTTAATGCAGGAGGCGATGGAAGATGCTTTTGTCTGTGTCACGTTCATACTATAGACTCCATAACAAACTATTATAAGGCAAGCATCTTGGGATACTGCTGATCCTCAAGCTAGACCCGGACCTGGGTCCAATTTCATGAAGTTGCTTAAAGGTATTATATAGGCTTGGTAGAGTGGACAAAATAGTCGCAGACAGTGTTCATGTTTTGTGTGAACAACCATGTACTGGAAATAACAAAGTGAAAATTTGGGCTAAATCCGTTGTGTGAGTCAGGAGAAAATAGTAAAAAACCATGCACAATTTTCAGCTTGTAAACACATTGTTCCTAATTTTGGTTGTAACAACTGAGATCAGCTGATTGCATTTTTTTTATATACATACATGTACAGGGTTTTCAGGATAAAAAACATCTTTGTTTAATTTTAGTCTGAAATAAAAAGCTTACTGATTATGAAGTTCATACTATAAACTTTTATTTTTTCTGTGAAAAATTTTTCTCTGAAATGAAGTCGTAGGCCTATTCGAGAAAACTATATCTGAAAAAACACAACAGCTTATTTCGGTTGTTACAATCCAAAGTTAAGGACAATGTGTTTACATGCTGAAAATTGTGCATGGTTTTTCGCTATTTTCTCCTGACTCTCACAACGGATTAAGCCCAAATTTTCACAGGTTAAGGTTTGTTATTTTATGTATGGTTGATCACACAAAACATGAACGCTGTCTGCGATTATTTCGTCAGCTCTACCAATCCTGTATTTAATACCTTTAAGGTTGATTCCTTGGTGACTTGCGCTACATTGGCTACATGAATTAGAAAGCTGAATTTCCAGACTTTAAATGTTGCGATCTGGGCCAAATTTCATGGCTCTGCTTACCATGAAATTCTGTGCTTACGGTGCTCTGTAAAGCTCAATTCCATGGGACGTAAGTGCAGAATTCCGCGGTAAGCAGTGCCACGAAATTGGGCACTGGAGTGTAATTTCATAGGGCTGCCTCACGGCTGATTTTGTGTTTATTGTGCGATTTCATAGCGCCTGCTAAAAACTGTAAGATCGGAAAAGGGTGCGCCAACCTTACGGTGCTGACTGAAAGCAAATGAATGATTGAACATTGCAATTAATAGTAATAACTAGTTTCTATACAGCGCTTTAACTACGGGCGTCTAAAAGCGCTTATTATTATTTAATCATGGTGAATGCGCAAGCTGGATGCCTAATTCTCTTGCTAACCTGTGAATGACGTCAGGTGAATTGGGCCAATGGCACAATGTATTTTATATTAGCTTTACATTGTGCACATAATACAACATTTACAAAGTATTTTAAATGGTTTCCTATTAGTGAATGTGATTTGAGTCTCTGTTCCGTAAATAAAAAAAACCATATTTTTGCGTAAAATCAGCAGTGTTTTTTGTCTTCATGTTTCATATTGGCTGAGATGAGAGACACGGCTTGCCTCAAAAGAGTTGTGGGTGTGTATATCCACAAATGTACATGTAACTAAAGGTGTTGTGTAAGTGTGCACTGTACTATTGATGCCTTCACTCAACTGTAATGAAATTTAATTCACATTACCTCGATAATCACAACTGAATGTAGCCGCCTGATTTGGGAAATAGATCTCCCCTACTTGAACGAATTTGTCTCAGGATACACTCTTGAAAATCTAGCGATAGATTTATTTAAGTCGGTCTCTAGAGTATGAACGGTTATTTACTATCTAAATATACAGTCATGGCACGTCAGATGATGTAATTTGTGAGCAGTGTTTGAAGAAATTTTACAAGTACAGACTGCATACAGTAGTACAGTGAAGGGTTCTCCCCATGCACAAGCTAGCGTATCAGGAAGATACGCGTGATTTGCGTGCCAATATGCGAAAATTTCGGCCAATACAGGATTTTTTTATATATTTATTTTTGTTCCCACAAAAGGCACCAAGAATGCTCCTGATTGCACATATGTAGGGCTTTTAAAACCAAGATAGACACCAAGTAGAAAACATTGTGAAGACCTAGTTTCAATTCAGCGTGCTTCGGCCAAACTTCATAAATTTGGCTCCAGAATGCCCCAAGGTTTTAAAAAAACCTGGTGAGAACTCTGCAGTGTATATCGTGTAATAAAATTGACATAACTTTTTGCGGTTGTATGAACTCGAGCAGGAAATGTTGCCCAATAAAACAATGCACTTTACAAATGTTTATTTGCCAAGTGAAAATAGTGGGGTACCAGTGACAACAAAGGGCATTACATGGCACTTTGGCTGGTTTCATATTTCCGCAAGGGCGTGAAGGGATACCAAATGTTTTTCCGTTTTTTAGCAACTCTACCCTCTAACTAATGATTTTTTTAAAGCAAAATAATAACAGGCACCATTTGTAACAGATGACTAGAGATTTTGGCTGAAATCCTGCTTTTTAATATTTTTCGCAGCTGAGCAAATCTTTCTGCATACTAGCTTTATAATCCTTTAGGTTTTTGAGAAAGAGGTAATTTCTCACTAAATATAATAAAAGACTTCGCAAGAAGCCTTTTATTCCTATCTGAAAGCACACAAATTTGTACAACAAGGGTGTTTTTTCTTTCAACATTTTCTTGCAACTTCGATGACCAATTGAGCCCAAATTTTCACAGGCTTGTTATTTTATGCATACATGTATGTTGGGATACAAAGTAAGAACACTGGTCTTTGACAATTACCGAACATGTTCAGTGCCTTTAAACAATACAAAATGTCTGCTTTATATTAATATTTTTGTTCAGACACTTTTACAAGGAAAAAATTGTTTAAAAAAATCAACAACAAAACCATGTCTGGGTGGTGATGATTATACAGAAATGAATGGTCTCTAAAGGGTTACAACTCGGCCCAGTTCTTTGCCTTATTATGCATAAATACATGTACATGTACATGTTTATGGTAACCCTTGAAGATGTTTCCATAGATACTGCTTGCACACAATGTACTACAAAATGGAAGTGCTTTTTTTCTCAAGGTAATTGGCCTTGCTCTTAATGGTATGAAATTTCAAGACTGATATTTATCAGTTAAAGGTACATGTACCACCTCATTATAAAATGCCTTCTCCCCAACAATAGACTGTACAACGCATATTTGAACTTCCGGGACCATTGTGGTCCCAACCATGGAGATTTATGTGGGCAAGGTTTTGTTTTGTCAATTATTTTAGTTTAGCGTGGTTTGTGACCATGAAAAATATATGTTGTTGGGAATGTAATACTTAGTGATAAAAAAATAGGAAAGTAAAATCAATTCAACAATATAACAAAGAAAACCCGAGAATTAAATTTGACCTCGGCTTCCGGTTGCTGCAAAAAATTAAGAATTTTGTGCTCACCTCTGATCACAAAACTTATGTAAACGCTTGTTTGGATGCGCGATGATAATCGCCAGATGCTGTTATTGCAATGCGAAGCCTTTTCATAGCAGTCTATGGTTGTTGAGGCGTCAGCGTCCTCTATAAACGGCATCAAACTTTAATTCATAAGTGGTTTCTGAAAAGTTAAGATCAAATGAGCATCCTTGTCCCGGAGTTTTAATTTGCTTCAATAAGAATTAACACATTATTTGTGTGTTTATTATAAAAACTAAAACTGATTTTATAAACATGTAATAAGTATTTTTGTCGTTCAGATTTTATCATTGAACAAAGATCTGATTTCTAAGATCTGAATCTATGAGAAACTTTTGAAAGGGGGCCAAGACCAAGACCATTGCAACTGAGGCCGAGGCGTCTGTGGCCTTCGTGTACAATGTAGTTCCTGGGCCCAATTTCATAGAGCTGCTTAAGCAGAAACTATTGCTTAACAATTTTCTGCTGAGCAGAAATGACCAGGATACCAGTCACATATTGTGCATGTGAGATGGTAGTCTGGCTGGTAACCCTATTCTGGTAAGCATAATTGTGTTGTGCTTAGCTTCTTTTTGTGCTTAAGCAGCTCTATGAAATTGGGCCCAGGACTGCATGGCCTCTGTTGTCCCTGGTCGTGGACTTGCTGCCCCTTCAAAGGTTTCCCATACAGACTTGCAAAATGAAAATGGCCTTGCCTTCTCAATTATGAAATTCCAGCCTTGTGTTCTGAGATTGAATTTAGATTGATTTTCATGATCTCTGCAATGACAGTAGCTGAAATAGTTTAACCTAGATTCTTTTATCACTAGTGTCTAGGGAACACCAACTCTTCCTCAACACTCTGTGACAAGGCTAGGCTTGTGTGATGTCCAATTCACTCGCTGACTGTGGAGGGATGTTATAAAGCGAGAAGGAAGAGGAAAAAAACACTGTCTGTGTTGGGATGTTAGAAATTCCCTTCTCAGAAATGTGTTGGGGTCTGAGTCACCGAATTACATCAATTTAACGCATCACAGAGTATTGAGGGTCATGTTGAGTAGACTGTCAGAATGTATCCAATACATCAAAGGACAGGGAAATATTTGGTGCTACCTGGTTGCAAATTTCCTAGAGAACCAGGACAATTTATTGATTAATAAATCACTATGGACAAACTCCCCCCCCCCCCCCATCTCCGACAACACTACTTGTACATGTACATAAACCAGCTTCAAAACTCATTTGAAAACTTATTTTTGTGCTTAAAATTTCATCTTTGTAACTCATTGTAGGCCCACTTGCTCCTGTATCTCTCCTGCGCCAGGAGTGCCTTTTTTAGACAGACATGGCGCATTATAAATGGCCACTATTATAATGGATGTACAGGGTTTGTCCTTAACTTTTTTAGTGACTAGCCAGTGGACCAGTTACATAGCTTGTCATTTCACTAGTCCACCAGCTTTTTCACTGGTCCATACATGTTTTTCATATCCATTAGGGATGGGATGCTTTTCAACACTGAACTAGCCAGCTGAACCACTTGGAGAGAATTTTGACCGGTCCTCAGGTGTTTTACATGTAACTGGCATTTGGCCAGCGGACCAATTAAGGGAGAACACTGATACAGGGTTCTCCCCATGATTTGTTTTAATTTATGGGGCGTACATTTTGGAGAGAAATTTAGCGAGTTTGGCCGAAGCGAGGTCCAAGCTTGATGCTTCGTTTTTTGAAAGGGCAAGGGCACCAAGGCGTCTTTCTCCTCTGTGAGGAAATTGTAAATTTCTATTGTACATTTCAAGGGGCACCAAGGCAATGACAAGGGGCAATGAAGGCAATTGACTGTGCAAGTCTCAAGCGTATTCGAACATTTGGAGACATTAAAGTGCATGAGTTTGTTCCATTCACGCGTCAAAGCAATGTACGTACTGCACATGGGACCAAAGTGGTCCCCAAAATGTTTGAATATGTGGAAGACTTGCAAGGTCTGTTTGCTCCGTGAAGTATCAGGCCTGGAGGTCCTCAGAGTGTTTTTTTTTTACTTGATGTTTATGTCTGCATTTCGCGCATATCGGCATGATGTGCTAGATTGTGCATGGGGAGGACCCTGGGATATATACTTTGTAATAAAAAGAAGGCCAGCTGACATCATGGTACACATTTTGAAATATGTACTGTACACTTTCTGTGAAAGACAGGAATGAAGGCAACTTGAATGAAAAAGGCCAAGGGGAAAAGGTGAACAAATACTTGTTGTAAAAAGTGAAGATGTAAGTGCAGTTATTTTAAAAAGGCAAGATGGATCAACCTTTGTATAATGTTCTTTAAGACAATGTTTACATGCTGCATCCCATGAGAAAAAGGTGACATCTTCTAATGCATCAGCCATCTTTCAGGGGCTGTGTCATCATGATCAAAGCAGGCTTGTGGTTTTACATGGAGTTATGAACTGTCACCCAGTTACTGCACGCGCACGCCCTCCCTCCGTATCATATCAATTGAGAGCGCGCGCGCCCTGTAACTGGCTTAAGAGTTCATAATTCAATGTACAGTCACAGACCTGCTTTGATCATGACGACACAGCCCCTTTAAATTGCGATAAATGTTTCAGTGCAATGTATCAATTTCATTCTACAGATGTGTCAAAATAATTAACACCTGAGGAGGTTTCATGTGCACTGGAAGGTGTACACAAAAACATGAGCTAAACGTTACAACCTCTTTCCCACCATAGGTCTGTAGCCAGCCTCGGTCTTTTCCAAGGTTAAGCCAGGATTTGGTAAAAGGGTGTCCAATTTTGCTGGAAACTTAAAAACTGGGTGTCCAAATTGTTCACACATTGTACAATTGTCAATACATTTACATGTAAATGACAGATAAAACAGGGTGTCCAAATTTGAAACAATGTGTCCGAACTGGTTCCCCCTATCAGGATGTTTGAGCATGAAACCAGGCTGTCTGCTTCTTCTTACCCATACACTCTTCCTTTGCTGAGAAGTAGAACAAAGAGCCATTCCAACAGCTTTATTCTACAGACAGCATCTCTTTGGAACTCCTTGCCTGGTGCATCTTTCCCTCCATCCTACAATCTAGACTGTTTTAAGAGGAATATCAATTCCTACCTTCAGCTCCCCTGAGTTAATTTCATCTTAAATGTTTTCTTCTTGTAGCCCCATACCGAGATTGGTTTTTTAGCTTTGTTTGGGGCGAACTTGCATAAAAACAAGAGATGTTTTATCTTTTTTGTTTTCTTACCTCCCAACTGAATATTTAGGTGTTTGGTGACTGAAACACTCGGAACTTGTTTTTGCTCACTTTTCTATGTTATTTCGATGTCACATTTTAAATTAATATGTGTACATGTACATGGTGTACATGTACTGTGTATAAATATGTCATGGCTCATTATGACGATTCTGCATTTACGGAAATAGGCTAGATTTACTAAATCAATTTCCTTGATCATTTTCTTGTGTTATTTACTCAGATCTGCAGTGTCCCAGTAACATCATATATGGCGTTTGTTGCAATCTCAGGCGAATACTGCCGAAGCCAGCACAAGTAAACTCTCACAACAATCTTGGTGTCTTACGCACACACGAGGGACACTTTAAGTACCCATACGCGCATATCCTTTTCTCTGAAGCGCCCTCGAGTGACATTAGACTTTTAGAGACCCCCCTTTATCTTGTGAGGGGTTTGCCAGGACAACACGTGCAATTTTTTCTCAGGCCCTGCTTGCATGCACGGGCTTCATCACGGCACAGCGAGAGCTGTCAGCAACCACCTCAACTCTGGATACCACGGATGGGGTAAGGGAACAAGTTGTTTCAGGTCAACGGCCTGTGCCTCCCAAGGGTGCGAAGTAGGCGACTGGTGGGAGTGGGGAGCTGGATACTGCGGACACGCCTTCCGTCGAGTGAAGAGCAAGCCGAACCGGTGAAGGGGTGCACGCTGCTTTTTGGATCGACAGGCCAACATTTATTACCGCATCAGCTGACGAGTGTGTGTGTGTATGTGTGTGTGCGTGCAGAAGCGTGTGTGGAATCTTGCCTTGGAAATATCGCTCTCTAGATTCGTCTTCTCCCTCCCCCATTGTTCTGAGTTGTCTACTCATCCTATATGAGGAACTACACAATAGACATGGCTCGAAGTGTCCGACCAGCGCCAGTAGAGATAACCTACAAGCATACCCGGTTTCTAATCATTCACAACCCAGACAAGAACGGCCTCGACCATTTCATCAAGGTGAGTCCCAATTTTCAAATATTTTTTTTCAAATATACCCCTTGCGTTTGCCGCCATTGCTGACGTCAAACAATGGAAACGTGCATGCGTACGTGCACAACTCTCAGCCTATGATAGATAGGTCTACATTTTCATTTAGTAATTCTGGTTGTGAAGCCAAGGACTCTCAGAAAAGCTAACTTAATCACTATATTGTACTAGCCAAGAACCCCATGGAGAGAACTTGAGAAGACAAAGAAGGAAGTTTCAGTTTTAGATATGGGAGGAAAACCCCAGAGAATTATTCCAGGGAAAACCCACTCAGTCAGGTAGGGACTGAAAACCCAATCCACACAGTGACCCCAGTGGGATTTAACTGGGGTCCCAGAGGTAGGGGAGGAAAGATACCACTACACCAAACTGACAGCCCACTGACCTCAGTGAGGGCGCTGTTTGGGTCTTGTGATGTCATATGCAAGGTGGTTTATTGAAAACGCTCCATCCAATGTCTTTTAAGAATGACTGATTAATAATTATCTTATGGGAGAATTTTGTGGCCACAAGCTGGCAGCAGACTTTCGCTTACCTGGGCTCAGTTTCATGGCTCTGCTTACCGTAAACGGGAAATTCCGCGGTTACGTCAAGCATTTTTCACGGGTTAGCAGGGAATTTTTGCTTGTGCGTGTGTGTTCTCCACGTTACTAGGCACTCTTCGTTTACACAGCTACTGAACTAGCGCAGAAACTCGGCGCTTGCAAAGTAAGCGGAGAATTGTGATCATAAGCGCAGAATTCGACGGTAAGCAGAGCCATGAAATTAGGCCCTGGTAAATCCATTGTTCTTGAATACGTGTACAGAGCTACGCTTTTACTATACATTCACACAAAAAAGGGGTCAATTGACCTAATTTTTGACCGCTCGAGGGCGCTGTCATCAATGGCGCATCGCCTGGCATCACAATTACTGTTGTATCTTATTATGAATGTCTGCATGTTGTTTCTTGTATCAATGGCCAAATAGATAATAACCACAACAAAAATGACAAAACCAGTTGGGTTTACTTGTTTTGCATTGAATGTAAATTTGGTTTTCACTCGCCGGGTTTCAAATACTGCGAATTGACCCGGTGTTGATAGGTAGGTGCATAAGTGCGTGTAACTCATTGAAACCAAGCACTTTACCCAAATGGATCCTGGTGTT
Organism: Plazaster borealis; assembly: GCA_021014325.1. Classification (NCBI taxonomy): domain Eukaryota; kingdom Metazoa; phylum Echinodermata; class Asteroidea; order Forcipulatida; family Labidiasteridae; genus Plazaster; species Plazaster borealis. The sequence continues at coordinate 20,610,851 of CM037455.1, read as the reverse complement.
TTGACAGAGTGAGGACGTCCTCGCTTTGCTTTTTGTAGAAACCAAATGGGAGTAGTGCACTGTAATATTACACTTTGTTATAAAGGTCTCTATGCTGAAGTTCATAAGGTGATTATTTTGTTTGGTTGAAGGCCTCGTACCACAATTACAGAGATATAATTTCAGGCATTATCACCTACTATTGCCTGGGGGGTCTGGGGCCAGACCTTCTCATCATGTTAGTCACATCGCACCTTGTATAATGCCCTGCCTGTCACATCTAATGAATGTGTAATGTATACGAGTGTGTACATGTACCATCCAGATGGGGATAAGTTCACAATAGACCTAAATGCACAGGACCAGCGTTGTTGCCATGGTGGGCGGCGCTGGGCAGGTGCGCCCGGAACTCAAAATTTCTGCCCAGCACTTTGAGCAAAATACACTGTGTCACAGCACAGATTTCCCCCAGAATAAATCAAAATTTTGTCCACTGTGCATTGAGAAAGAACACAGTCAAAAGGCCATTCAACTTTTTGCATGGCCCCATAACATGAACAGTTTGGAAACCTAAGCTTGTGCTTCAGAAATGATGGCCCCATAACATGAATAATTGTGGTCAATAATGTGGGCAGTGTGATGCGGCAGCCTACAAACTTACAAAGCAAACAATGTTAAAGTATTGTTTTACATTGTATCAAATTACAACTTAGTGTAACAATTTTGTATCTTTTAAAACCTCAGTAGCTACTAGCTGCAATAATATTGTGGCACATCTAAGGGGCCATTCATAATTGTCGATGTTTTTTAAATTTCGATCTTTTTTCCAAAGATTTTTGACCCACCCACCCACCCCTAATTTCGATTATAAAAAAATTGATTTGTTATCCAGTATTAAAAATAAAACTACATGTTGTTTGCATTGTACATGAACTTGCATTTGTTTTCATCATCAGCAACTTTCATGGATTCGTAATTTGAGTCTGTTTTCTTCCTCCATGGTTTTACAGAACTTCTTTTGCAATGAAATCTTCGTGATTTAACGATCGGTCGACGACGCACATTGGGAAAAAAAAATTGCGTCGAGAGCGATGTGTTTATGAGTACGAGGTTATAATTTTGCATACAAAAATACAGGAACAAGGTTGAAATTAGACTCCACCGCACGTCTTCTGACCCTGGAAATTCGAGTTGCGTGTTTCCCTACTCGCCCAAAAGTATTCATGGAAGACCGCAAGCCGCATATCGGGCCACCTGCCGGGCCGCAATTTATTGTTAACGTGCCGTTTTTTTCATGCACGCCTTGTGGTTCCGCGATATATGATTATACAGGCAAACTTAAAGTGCTTCCCGATGCCAGGTTCCCCCTCTGTGTGAGAGCTGCTTGATGATCGATGTTGGATGCGGAGGTCTCACATGCCTGCTCGACCACCGCTTGCCAACTCGATTCCGACCAACTCGACCGTTTACCAACTCGATCGTTGTACTAACTCGACAGGTGTGCTTTCAATTTACAAGCTCAACTCGTCTGTTGTCCTACACGTTCGTTGTCCAACTCGACCGCTGCAAGTAAAATAGAAAAGTCAACTCGTCCGTTGTACCGAATCACACGCGGGCCGTCCTCCCAATGGTGTTTCACATAATGGGCCAAGCACATGGTGTTTTTTTGCATAGTGGTGAGTTACGCACATGCATGCTGTACAAATTATAATGTACGTGTACACATTGTACCTCGGGTCATCACGCGCATAGGAACGCTGTACGCAGGCAAGTCAAACGGTCTAGCTTTTTTCCGTTTTGGGGTTTTTTTTTTAATGAAAAGTGAATTTCGATTTTCAATTATTTACCTTGACCCACCCACCCACTAATTCGAAAAAAAATCGAAATTTAAAAAACATCGACAATTATGAATGGCCCCTAAGGGGATTTTGTCAGTGACTGAGGGAGTGATTGTAGACAGTCCAATCGAATGGCTGGATTGTGGGGTATTTTTGTTGTTAGATGGTCTCAATAAATTGTTTTGTGGGCTTGGCAGGCTGACTGCTTAGGCCAAGTAAAATAAGAAACAAGTTTCTCGTCCCCGCCGGCCTCGTTTTTGGCCGCTGCCTCCTTTTTTTTAACTATACTATTTAAAAAAAAAAAAAAAAATCTTAAATCAGATTTTAAAAAAAATCTTAAATCAGATTTTTTTAAGATTTAAAGCTGAAATCAAATTTTTGGGATAAAACTGAGTGGCATCTCTGATATTTTGAATCTCTTGAATCCAATTAGATGGGCCAAAATAGCAGCTTTGCCTCAATAATTCCCAACTTTCTACTTACAATATCTCAGGTGTGCAGTCCCTAGCTAGTTGAGGGCTAAAAGGGTGATTCTCCTGACTTAAATATCATCAGTGTCTTGGCACCAAACCAAGCTTGGCGTTCTTTTCAGAGCTGTTGTCGAAGGTGATGGTGCTGCGATTCTGCATTGAAGGGTCTTACAAATCATTTGTTTTGTCATAAATTGCATCAGTATACTCAAATACATGTAGCACAATATCCTGTGAATAAATATACATTGGCCAACCATATTTAGCATGGCGGCCATCTTGGAAAAAATAACTAAAAATTGAAAAATAGTAAACAGTAGCGCCCTGCCTCCTCCTTTTTTTTAAAAGTCCGGACGAGAAACTCACTTCTTATTTTAGTTGGCCTTATGTTTTTTTATAAATCCAGTGTACAATTTGTCACCTGTGGGCCCATGTGTTGATTTGCTTTGTTGATCATGTTGATGATAGAAATTTGAGGATTTTACATTTTTGGAACTGTGAATGTGAATGTTAATGTTGTATGAATGATTGATAACTTTTAGAGTCAGGGTTCTCCCATGCACAAGCTAGCGTATCGGGCCGCTACAAGCAAATTTCAGCCGATATGCAAAAAAAAAAAAAACATGAAAAGAAAACCATAACAGAATGCTCCAAATTGCACAGTAGGGCTTTTAAAACCAAGAAAAACACCAAGTTAGAAAACAGTCCGAGGACCTTGTTTCATTCAATTCAGCGCGCTTCGGCCAAACATCCAACAATTTTGGCCCAGAATGCCCCACAGTTTTGAAAAAACCTGGGGAGAACCCTGTAGACTGGTAGAGGTGTTTAAATTCCTGTTATTTGAATTTGTATAACTTTCTCTCTTTTGATAACATTGACACCAATAATAACAGTATTGTTATTATTTTGGTCCATTATATTTTATTTCAGAAATCCTACTACAAATACAAAAAACACATAATTCAACATACTAAACCAATATTCAACATCATGTGATGATCATTATAAATACATAACAGTGCAATTATTTTGTGAAACAGAATCTTGTCTATAGCATTTTTCCAACCCTTAAAATAGTGCTTCGGAATACTGGTTTTTACTCCACAAAAACGGCCCTTTCACAAAAAACATCAAGGGACAAGAGAAACCAAAATGCTCCAGATTGCACAGTAGGGCTTTCAAAATCCAAGATAAACACAAAGTAGAAAACATTTCGAAGACCTTGTTTCAATTCAGCATCCATCATGTCCATGCTACGGCCAAACTTCCAAAATTTGGGTCCAGAATGCCCAACAATTTTTTAAAAACCTGTGGAGAACCCTGTACATACATACATGTATACATGTAGTGTACAGCCCTGTTCTCTCTTTAAAAACATAGATGATGCAGATTTCAGAGGTGATAGTTGGTGTTGATTTTAAATGATAATGACAGTGACCTTTGAAGGTTTGGTTTGCTTTTTAATATTAGCTGAATAGCTTGGCTGACTGTATACACACAGACACTATCTACAAAGAAATTTCTAAAGGGGTTAAAGGAATGCTCTAGGTATGGATGCATTTCTGCAGTAAAGTCGAAGAGGAGAGGCAGTTCATTGAATGTTCAGTCATCACTGGATCATGTTGCAATCGTGTTGTGCAAGATTGTACATGTACTTGATGTATACACATGACATGTACAGTAGAGTTATCTGTACATACTATTGTAATATCCTTTCAAAGTAAATGTGATGCGTAAGCACCAGCACCAGCACCAGCATGCTGTATACAGGTGTATTCTAAAAGCACTTCAAGTTGATACATGTATTTTATTTCCTTGTACAAGGTTACAATTTTTTTATTCTACATAGTGTGTAGGCCTATCAGAAATTATGCAATGTACACACGTGTACATTGTATACAGAGCAATTTTGTTTTTTGCCTTACACTGAATAATAAATAATGATAATATAGTTTAGTTTTGTGTACAGTTAGCGCTTTGTCTACTAGCGTTTCATAGCGCTTGTTATAATATTTCAGAAGTTTTTGAATTATTCAATGAGAATTTATTTAATAAGGGTTTACAAGCTGCTGTAGTGCATTAGAACCCAAGAATCCTGGAACCCACGGACCCTAGAGCCCAGGAACCCACGAGCCCTGAAACCCTTGAACCAATAAACCCTGGAACCCACGAACCCTGGAACCACAAACTCTGGAACCCTTGAACCCTGGAACCATGTAAGAACCCTGGAACCCACGAACCCTGGAACCACAAACTCTGGAACCCTGGAACCTAAGAACCCCGGAACCCACAAACCCTGGAACCTACAGTCTGCTGATCAGAAACACAAAAGCTACATGTATCAGGATTCTCCCAGGTTTTTTCAAAACTGTGGCCAGGGCATTCTGGACCCAATTTTGTTTGTTTGGCCGAAGTAGGCTGAATTGAAACAAGGTCTTCGGAATGTTTTCTACTTGGTTTTTATCTTGGTTTTAAAAGCCCTACTGTGTAATCTGGAGCATTCTATGGTTTTCTCTCGATATTTTTTGTGAATTTTTTTATTAATTTTTTTTTCCTTGTTTGCGTATTGGCCCGATACGCTAGCTTGTGCAATGGGGGAGAACCCTGCTGTATACCTGTACATGTATGAGGAAATGTATTGTAAATATCCATTAGATACTGAATACAAATCCTGTTCGTACAAAAAAAGTATGTAACAACATGTACAATACTGTCCAACATGGAAGAGTATTTAGAGCAGATTTGCAACATGGGCATTTACTTTGTCAATATTTTGACCACACTGTGTTTGCACTGCCTTCATGGTTGTGTTTTGTCTCAAACATTCAATATTTACACAACCCTTTTTCACCTTCATTTCACAAAGTGGTTTTTATTTCAGAGTGTGAAAAGAGATAAGTCCGGGAGGAAAGCTTGACAGTCAAATTATTTGTACTGTGCCTCGACACTTTTTTTTTAAGCCTCCCCAACCCAACAGAATCCAACTGCATGTTTTGTTTGATTTCCAGGCCTGGCACCAGGGTCCAATTTCATAGAGCTGCTTTAAAAGCAGAAAATCCTGCTTAAAATTGTTCTGCTCAGCACAAATGATAGGTACAAAATGGTAGTTTCGCTGTTAACCTTATTCTGGTAAGCACAATTTTGCTGTGCTAAGCTACTTTTTCTGTTGATCCTCTTCCTTTTTTGAAGCCGCATCCTTTTTAACAAACATTTTTCATGTACTTTCACTTCATCCTGGCACCATTCTTTTGACGATTGATTTAATTTACCCATATTTTATACTTCTAAGTTCTGGACCCAATTTCATAGCGCTGCTTAACGGTAAACAAATTTTCGTGCTAACTGTAGCAGAAAAATTTGCTTAAGCGTAAGCGTATTTCACAGGTTAGCAAGAAAATACGGTGGCCATCTTGCACGTTCACAATGGTTTTGCATTGTGACGTCATTCATTTTCGTGCAGTAAGCACCGGAAGGTTAGCGTGCCTTTTCGTGTGCTTACGGTTAGCAGCGCTATGAAATAGAAACTTGTACGTAAGCACAGAATCGGCTGTTAAGCAGCTCTATGAAATGGGGCCCTGGTTTTTCCTCCTGAAAAATGGATGAGTGTTTGGATGATTTTCAAATGATTAATTTGATTTTCTTCTTCTCTTTTGGTTAAAACAGGAACTTAAGAAGCGAGACATCGTTGAAGTAGTGAGAGTATGCAACCCCACCTATGAGACCAAATTATTAGAGAATGAAGGAATCGATGTTCTGGTATGCTCGATTATTTTTAAACAGAATTTGTTTTTGTTTATTACAATGTTATTTTCTGATTTTGGTTCAATAAATGATTATCTTTTCCAACATCTGTGTCAATTTGGGGATCAGGCTGGCTCGGTGGTTTACATGTATTTCCCTGCCTTTCTCCTCTGTGGACCTTGGTTTAAATTCCCCCCTCCCCCCCCCCCCCCCCACACACACACACAACCTTATGGATCCGGTTTGTGGGGTCCTGCTATTGTTGTTCTATTATTCCCTTTTCTAAAGAACTTCCTCTTGTGGGGTCCAAGTTGAACAAAGAATTCCCTTGTGTGGTCCATTGTTCCATAGGGGAACTCCCCTAAGCTCACACATTTGAAAAGGTTAACTTTATAATTTATTAAATCATTTGTTGTGGTTGGTATTCATGTCCTGATAAAAGGCCGAAGGATGAGGGGGTGGACAATTTGTAAAAAGAAACCAACGTTGGTTCAGTACTTGTGAAAATAATGTTAATTTATGGGTTTGTGGTCAAGTTTAAATTATGAGCTAATTCTCTTAAAATTAAACATTTTCAACTCATGATAACAAAAACAAACTTTTACCGGTAACAATTGAGCTGGGATTGAACGCCAAATTTGTTTTCTGAAACCTTGAAAGACCTTGGCCCAATTTCATGGCACTGCCTACCAAATAATTCTGCGCTTACGCGCATTGTAAAGTGTGTATTTCTATGGGACGCAGCTGGGCGTAAGCGCAGAATTCCGCGGTAAGCAGAGCCATGAAATTGGGCCCTTGTCATGTTTTAAAGGGAGGGTATACCTGTGGTAATTACTCCAAACATTAATGACTATGAAACTTACTTGGTAAGACTAAGAAGCACTGCAACTGTTGATAATGTAGGCCCCTTTAACATTTTGAGAAACAATTCCCTTCAAAAGAATGTGGTTTTAGAGAAAGGGACTCAAACAAAGTTCAATCTGAAAAACGTTTCTGCATGAAACATTTCTCAGATTGCGTTTTCCAACTACAGATTGCTCTTCCAAGGCAGACAAAAACGCTCCAGATTTTCGGTGATATCTCAAATACGCTACAACCTTTTGAAATGAAATTTTCACACGTTAGTTTTATTGTACATGTAGGCTATATCTACATTTAATTGGGAATAAAACAATCGAACGGTTCCAAAAACCAAAGGTATACTTTGCCTTAAAGCATCGTATCGTTCTCCCATTTACTGTACATTAAATTTAAAATCCAAACAGTCTCCCCACTTGTTTGATATAATCGGAATCCGTTATTATTCCTTTCTCACACAAGAAACTTTATATTTATTTTAGATATATCTCATTACACATAACAGGATAGCGATTAGGAAACGAGAAGAAATGTTCAGTTTTAGATTAACCCCAAACATGCCAAACAAAACCCCAAACTTGCCAAATGGGGAAAACCCACGCAGGGACCCAATTTTATAGTAGTTGCTTAAGCAGAAAATATTGCTTAACAAATTTCTGCTAAGGAAAAAATAAGTAGGATACCAGTCACAAATGGTACAAGTGACATGCTGATTTTGGTTGGTCACCTAAAGCATAATTGCTTTCCACATGGGTCCAAGGTGGATTGAGACAGCTGGGCCAAATTTCATAGAGCTGATTTTGAAAGCAGAAAATATTGCTTAAAATTATCTGCTAAGCAAAAGTAAGCAGGACACCAGTTACAGCTTGTACATGCCACATGGTATTTTGGCTGGTAACCTTATTCTGATAAATACAATTTTGTTGTGCTTAGCTGCTTTTTGTGCTGCAAAGTACCTCTATGAAATAGGGCCTTTGTCTTTGTTGGTTTGCTGTAAAATGCTCAAATCACTGGATCCGGGTCATGGATTGGTTTTAGCCTCGATTTAGTTGATTTTTTCCCCATAATTTAAATCAGGACTGGGCATTTGATGATGGCAGAGTCCCTTCCAACGACATTATCGACAAATGGCTGGACTTTTTGAAGGGTCAGTTTGGACTGAACCGCATCCAGCCAATCCAGATTGGTTTTAGCCCTGATTTTTTTTTCTTTTTTCTTTTTCATAATTTAAATCAGGACTGGGCATTTGATGACGGCGGAGTGCCTTCCAACGACATTATCGACAAATGGCTGGACCTATTGAAGAAACGCTTTACAGATACCCCAGGGAGCTGTGTTGCCGTCCACTGCGTAGCGGGGCTGGGACGAGCTCCGCTCCTAGTTGCCGTGGCGTTGATGGAGACGGGAATGGGATATGAAGATGCTGTTACTTTCATTAGAGAGTAAGTGCAAAAAAAATTTGAAGGGTTCGGACGGTAAATTCTTTATGTCGATGTTTCCCATGGGTAATGATTTGAGCAGCTGGGTGGTTTTAAGTAAATTGGTGTTTGCAGTATGTGAAACTTGGCATTATGTTACATTGTGTAAAAGAGAACAGAAAGAAAGTGTAGATTCGTGCGGCATGTACATGTACAATAAGAATTGAGATTTGTATTTCGCGATTTCCATAATAATGATCAACTGCACATGACAATAACAAGTATTTAAAAACAGTAATGATAATGACAATTTGAATAGCGTCCAACCATGAAACATGCTCCTAGGCGCTAAACAATTTTAAAAACATTAAAATTACAGCTATAAAACCTAAGAGAAAATACAGTTAAAATGTAATTATAGACATTACAAATATACTAAAAATCAATTGAGTGAAAACAGTAAGGAAAAACACTAATTCAAAACCTGGCATTGCTAAAAAATAGGTACATGTTGTACTTAGTGGTTTAAAAAAGCACGCTTAAAAAGATTTGTGATGAAATAGAATTAGCTGTTGCAAACTGCTTACCAACCAAAAGGACCTATGGTATAAATGCAAAAAAAAGTTAATTGCCTGACGTTTCAACCCTAGCAGAGTATTTCTCGAAGGCTAAATTACAAGACAACACACATGAACAGGTATATAAGTGTAACAAAAGCATTCAAGTGGAAATACATGAATAGAGGCAGAGAGCAAAAAAGATTTGTCTTAAGGCCAGCCTTGAAACTATCAACATTGTTGGCTTCCCAACAGTAGATTAAAAGTGTTTCAAAAGTACAAGCAGCTATAAAATTCAAATACATACAGGCACATAAATTACATAGACAGGAAACACTTTAATGCACCATTTAGTTCAGTAATAAATTGATCACATGGACACATTAATTGTTTACTTGTTTTTTCGTAAATGGCGACGACCCACCCAAAAAACAGGTCACAATAGCACCCTCAAGAGTTCTCTTTCACATTCTGAAAATTGTGTGGCCTTTCGATTTATTTTTTGTTTTACAACTATTTTTCTGAAGGGATTTTAAACGCTCGAGCATGAAAGGGTTAAGGGGTACCACTTTTCATCCGTCACTTAAGCAGATTTTCCGATGGTTTTAATTTGTGTTGAAGTACCTGAACCCCCCCCCCCCAAACCAACCACCCCCCCCCCAAAAAAAAAAAAAAAAACCCAAAAAACATGTTTCAGCATGTGCATGGACATGCAGGCTTATGCTGAAAATAATTGAGTTGATTCATTTGATGTTTTAAACATTTTCTGTTTTTAAATCCATCGTAAATTTCCATCAAAAATGGATGGAAAAAGTTGCCTGCCTTTTTCCGCCCGATACACCAATCTTTCAATTCTGATAAACAAATTTGACATTTCCCTGATTTATGGAAACTTGTTCCTATTATGTTGAATGAAATATCTCCCTGATTGTTGTACCAAATCTCCCTGATTGCAAGATGCAAATGTTGGCAGCTCTGAACGTGACGGTAGATAAGTGCTACACTTTAATGTGTTTCCTTTAAAAAAGCAAGGTTTAAAAAAATAAATAAACAAAAACCAATGGATTGATCAGTGTCATCCTGTACTATATACAGACAAAGATGGCTGCAGTGTGATAAAGGTCTACAAAAGCAAACTACGGAACAAAATAAAATCACTGGATGGTGGTAAACAGAAACAGACAGAAAACAGTCATCGCTAAATAAAACATCTACATGCACCGTCTCGTTTCTTTAATCTGTTTAGATGTTTCTGTAGCTTTTGTTGTCAGTCGTTTTATTGAATTTATATATTTAGCCTTCAAGAAAAACTCTGCTAGGGTCGAAACGTCAGGCCATTAACATTTTTTTGTTTGCATTTATACCATAGGTCCTTTTGGTTGGTGAGCAATTTGCAAGAGCTAATTCTATTTTCTGAATTTATATACGTGTACAAAACATTTTCTGTACAAAGATTTCTCTTGAACACCATAAATTGAATTTGTGTGATTTAATTTAGAATAATGGGAGGCCGTCGTGGCCGTCACAAAACTAACCTACTTGACATTCTACGGAAAGATTTGAATGCTTGTCAGTTGTCCCTGAAAACTAACAATGATATTCTATGGCTTTGTGACGTCGTAGCTGGTGATCATTTGTTCTGGAATGCTCTCTATAGTCAGGCCTGTGAGATTTCCGCTTTGAAGCGGATATCCCTTTTTTCCTTTTTTTGCCGATTTTTTATTTCCGCTTTTTGTTTCTTCGTTTTTTTTGTTTTGTTCCGTTTTTTATTTTGTTATTTATCACTTTTTGTCCTTATATATGCTTGGCAACAATAATGTACAACTACAATAATGTGAAATAAGCCTAGTTACTGGATCAATGGGGTGCCCCAGTTCGACCAGTGTAAATGCGTGACTCGCGCTCACTTGACGTTCCACCATCATTCCTACATCATGTAGTGTTTCAGCTCTTTTTTTAAGGGTCCACTCACAGGCCTGTATAGTAGAGATTGATAGGATATTTATTCAGCGTTCAGTAGTTATTACTGATCCTGTTTGCAGTGCAGTTTATCAGGGCTCGAATTCTACACCAGACCGCCAGTGATTTTAGCATCAGGCCAGTAAACTCATGACCTTGGACAAGTCTAGCGGTCTTGTGTTGGTGTTCAAATGTTGACTTTCAGTCTGATAAATATAATTCTGTTGATTATTGAAGACTACCTACCCACAAAATAATGAGATAAATCTTCTCTTAGTGCTGTTTCAAATTTAAACAGTTCAATTGATTAACTGTGTAGGAATATTTTCTTCTTATTTCAAGTCTGGTTTTTTACACAAAATTCTGGTCCAGTAAATTTTTTGAGCTAAAAGCCCTGCGTTTTGGGGGGATTTTTTTCCTCCAAATTCGAGCCCTGTTTATATTTAGAGTAATTTCTGTATTAATAATAATATTGACTCTTATGTAGTGCAATTCCAAAGAATGATCATTGCACTTCAAACATAATTACCCCTGGCCACTGGACCATATTATTTTCTTCCTTAAACCATCTCAGCTCCCTGGGGAGTATACAGCCTGTGCTGTCAAGTATTAGCGCACTCAGCTAAATCAATCACAAGAACCATCTCTGCCCTCACAGGTTCCCATTTACCCCCGGGTGATGAGAAGCAAGTATAGTAAAGTGTCATGCTCAAGGACACTAGTTTCATGACCGGGATTCGAACCCACACCCTGATGACCCAGCAACCAGAACTTGAGTCCGATGCACTAAACCGCTCAGCCACGACACAACATTTTTGTCTGATTGTTCCTCCTGTTTGTCTCTCTCACAGGAAACGCCGTGGTGCCATCAACGCTAAGCAGCTAGTCTTTCTAGAGAAGTATCGCTCCCGGATGAGACTCAAGAATAAGAAGAACAACAAAGATGCCTGCTGTGTCCAGTAAAAGAAAGATTGCCGTCGTTCTGTAGTTTGTACCGATAGGTAGATTGGGTATTAGATTAAAAAGGAGGGAAGTTTCCAGATTTTAATCACGCTGTAGCCATTTTATGTCACATCGCAAGTGCGAGTTTATTTAAAGTATTAACCCATTTCACTGTCCGCTATTTTGGGAGTCAAAATGTACACAAAAGAATTGACTCCCAAAATGGTGGAAATGGTGGAAGCGCATTGTGAGGAGGTGCATTCGGCGTTGTGCAAGGAGTCAAAGCTTTTTTTTAAAAAAATCGCGAGATGTTTTTTGATACAGATTCAGGCATGTGATTTCTCAGGATTTTTCCTGATTTTAAGATTTTCTCAAACCTCCATGAGCCTTCAAATTTTCTTGAAAGATGTAAAGCAGTCACCAAAGGAAGAAAGACATACATGTAGTCCAGACTGTGTCCAAACCTGTAGTTTTGTATTTCTGGTGATGCACAGAGTCTGTAAACCTCCTGAATTGTAACATCTGGGAGGTTCTGGGTCTAGAATAAGGGGGAACCCAGGCCCAGAAGCTTTTTCAGGAATTTCCACATTCGTCAAATCACATCCCTGCAGGTTACATTTAAAAAAATAAAAAATAAAACAATGTTTATAGAAACTGGTCGGTGTGATGAAACAAATGTTTCGAAAACCATTTTTCAGCTCCCTCTAAAAATTGTCAGTCGAATTTCCATCAAAAATGTTTTATCAAGATGATTTTTACATGTATGGAGCCCTATTACAATGGTGTGGTTTTGAGACCTGACTCTAAATACCAAAAGGGACCAGACTATTGGTTCTTCTAGCCTCTTTTAAGTCAAATGATCATTCTCAATCTTGAGTTGGAAATGTTCGCAATTTTCATTCAGTGAAAAATATGGCACTTTTTTGTTTGTGACAGACCCCCTTACATAATGCTCAACGCTGCTGGTAACACTGAGGTCATGTGCACGTTTTAACGTACCATGAACAGCTAGCGTCCAATGATCTGCCTCCTTTTGCCACAGTGAGGGCGCTGTTGGAAAGTGTGACGCCATACACAAGGGGTCTATACTTAAAGAGGAAGGGAAATGTCAAAGTCAATTTTGTGATGTACTCATTTTCCAAAAGATAGAGTCCTCATGTGAGTGGGGAAAAAATTACAAGTTCTCTAAAAAAAACCTCACATTGGTGTAAATTGCCATTGTAATCGATACCCTTCCGGGGCAAAATTTGTCAACATCCAAAACATCCGATGACCTCATTCTGAGAAAAAATGGGTCTGTACATTTTTGTACGGGGATGTTTCGGTTTATTCCTGACTTTCAATGATAGGCCTATTCAACCAATTTTGAATTTGACATTTTGTCTGACGAACTACTCCTTCGTGGAATGTAAAGACCCATTAGTTGTTGAAATCCAATGGCGTCATGATTAAAATTTCGCTCTGATTTCCCTTTCTCTTTAAGGCCGCCCATACAGACAGTGGTCAGTTTTGATAACAAACAGCGAGCGGTTTATTGACTACAAGGAGATGGCTACAGCGTGATAAAGTCTTTATACTCAGTGCTAATATGAGATAATATAAGATGATCATATCAGAGCAACGTCCACTTGATCCACTGTTTGTCTGGAATGTTTAACAAATTGACACATATCTGTCTTTTTTATATTTTGCACATTTTAACAACCTTGAACCTTTATTTGTGAATTGTTGAGCCTCTTTGGAACTTTTTGCTTGCTTGACTGATTACTTAGACCTTTAGAGACCTTGCAGCCTCAAAGTGTGTCATCAAATATCAGTATGGCTATAAAATCAGCAAACGGCTCAGACAGAAGCTGCAAAATGCATAATCAATACGCCCATAGAAGCCATAAGTGGCTTACACCAATACACCCATAGAAGCCGCAATTGGCTTACACCAATACACCCATAGAAGCCACAAGTGGCTTACACCAATACACCCATAGAAGCCACAAGTGGCTTACACCAGTACGCCCATAGAAGCCGCAATTGGCTTACACCAATACACCCATAGAAGCCGCAATTGGCTTACACCAATACACCCATAGAAGCCACAAGTGGCTTACACCAATACACCCATAGAAGCCACAAGTGGCTTACACCAATACACCCATAGAAGCCGCAATTGGCTTACACCAATACACCCATAGAAGCCGCAATTGGCTTACACCAATACACCCATAGAAGCCACAAGTGGCTTACACCAATACACCCATAGAAGCCACAAGTGGCTTACACCAGTACGCCCATAGAAGCCGCAATTGGCTTACACCAATACACCCATAGAAGCCACAAGTGGCTTACACCAATACACCCATAGAAGCCACAAGTGGCTTACACCAATACACCCATAGAAGCCGCAATTGGCTTACACCAATACACCCATAGAAGCCACAAGTGGCTTACACCAATACACCCATAGAAGCCACAAGTGGCTTACACCAGTACGCCCATAGAAGCCACAAGTGGCTTACACCAGTACGCCCATAGAAGCCACAATTGGCTTACACCACCCATACATGTAGAAGCCACAAGTGGCTTACACCAATATACCCATAGAAGCCACAAAAGGCTTACACCAGTACGCCCATAGAAGCCAAAAGTGGCTTACACCAATACACCCATAGAAGCCATAATTGGCATACACCAGTACGCCCATACAAGCCATATGGTTTACACCAATAACTTTTTCAAAATAAAATTAAATTTCTGCTTCCAATTTTTTCTCCTGGGAAGAGTGATTTACAAAGTAAGTCTTGTGTGTACGATGATGATTCAAACAGAAAGGCATGGACTCTAAAGGGTTAAGTGATAATTGCATCAGTGACATTGTATTTCAATAACTAATATCAAGACTGCTGGATCGGGATTTTGCTTTGTATAATGTGTATTCTTTATTCTTCTGCCTAACCTGACTACAAAATGAGCATCACTTAATACATGAAGTCAACTTCTTAAAGTATATGTACAATGTGTGTGGAAGTATACAAAATGAAATGTTAAACAATCCTTCATGGAATGAAGTCTGCATAGACGCCCCCACCTCCCATGGTCTCATATAGCATTTCACTGTACAGCCATTGTCCATTTCACAAAGCACTAAGAATTATCTTAAGATGAGTTGTCGGTATCACCATAGTGATTTGTATTGTGACATCACACTTTGGTTAGCAATTTAGATTGATTTTCACTTAAGATCAATCTTAGCTCTTTGTGAAATCGGCCCCAGGTCATAGACTTTTTATCTTCTAATGAATGAGCCCTTTCTTCAGAAAAAAACCCCACCCTTGTTCGTCCATTAAACTAGTTACTAACTAAACTAGTTACTAAACTAGTTACACAATAGACTAGTTACCCACCCACTAAACTAGTTACCCACTAAACTAGTTACCCACTAAACTAGTTACCCACTAAACTAGTTACCCACTAAACTAGCCGTCTAATGCAGTCTTAAAAGACAGTGAAGGTCTTGCGCTTATTCAAATCTTTTTCAATGGCAAAGATGCTCCATCAATGGTCAGATTTGCAAGATGCTCATTTTGTAGTTAGGAATTTTGGTACAGGTTTTGCAGGTATCTTCTTTCTCCAATTATTATTCCTTCTTGAAATGATTGTTTTAATCTCACTCCTGGAAGTTGTTGCCAATCAGAATCTATGACTGGTTAATGGGCCAAATTTCATAGAGTTGCTTACGCAGAAAATATTGCCCAACATGAGCAGGATACCAGTCACTAACTGTACATGTTACATGACTGTACATGTTACATGGTATTTTGGCTGGTTACCTTAGTCAGCATAATTTTGTTGTGCTTAGCTACTTTTTGTGCTTAAGCAGCTCTTTGAAATTTGGCCCTGACTGTAAACCTCATAGTGGGAAATATATTGATTAATCGATCAATATAGCTACAGTACTATACTCTAAGATTGTCTGATATATTGATTGATTTTTGCAAAAAACCCCACATGAGTACAATTTTACTGAACTGATTCGCTTTCTCAAAACCAGCTGGGTCCAATTTCATAGAGCTGCTTAAGCTGCTTAAGCACAAAAAGTAGCTACGCACAAAATAATTATGCTTACCAGAATAAGGTTACCAGCCAAAACACCATGTCACATGGTAAATTTATGACTGGTGTCCTGTTCCTTTTTGCTTTGCAGGAAATTGTTAGGCAATAAGCAGCTCTTTGAAATTGGGCCCAGATTTGATTGGACGGTTCCACTCACTTCCCAATGTGGCTTTTTGGATTTATTTATAATATTCTAAGTAACGGTTTAGTATGTAGACAACGTATGTTAGGTATTAATGAATCGCACAGTGGAAATTCCACAGAATAAAATGTTTGGTTGACGTACATGAAAACTGGGCCCATATTCATAGAGCTGCTTTAGCACAAAAAGTAGCTAAGCTTAAACAAATTATTTTTACTCGAATACAGGCCTGGAATTACACGGAGGCCATGGCATCGGTTGCCCCTAGTATTGGCCTTGGTGCCCCTTCAAAAGTTTTCCCAAAGGCTCTCAGATTTTCCAGTGGAAGTGCCTTCCCGAAATGAAAATGTCCTTGCCCTCTCAAAGATGAAATTCCAGGCCTGAGAATAAGCCTGCAATGTACCAGCTAACACACCACATGTACCATCTGTGACTGGTATCCTGCTTATTTTTGCTTAGTGTATACTTGTTAAGCAATCTTATCTGCTTAAGCAGCTCTATGAAATTTGGCCCTGGTAATAGCTGTGGGGGTGGCCATGATGAAATTTTTTGTAAAAACAAACTCAAGTGTACAAAATGATTTTCCCGTTCGCAATGTGGTTTCTTTGTTTGTAGAGGTTCGTGCATTTTAAATCAATTATCAGGTATTAGAAAAGATTATATTATCATAAATCACTTTGCCAAATGATGCAGTGAGGTTGCCAAGACTACGAGGTGTCGGGGGAGGCGGGAATGTTCGAGCAGGCTGTTTTCTTGCCTGCCAATTTCTTTAGGTTATAATGTCATTCCCTTTCCAAAAGGTCTGCGGAAGAGATCCTGACTGAAAAACACTGATGTTGGTGAAATTGGTTTTTGTGGAACTCTTTCAGTGCCTGGTTTGGTTTTTTTTGCGATTTGAACCTAAAATGCTAAACTTTTTGAGGTTTTTTGAAATTCTGTCTAAAAAAATTAATAAGTCTTTCTCACCAAACAAAATGTATTTTGCTGATTTGTGTTGCCTTGGTACATCCCAAAGTCATTAGTATTTCTTGAGTGATAATGCCCTCTCATGAAAACATGTACATGTATATTATGGGTCGTACATTTACGATTGATGACACTTTTTGAGTACATAAAACAGATCGTACATGTACGATAATGGCGCTTTCAGAATACATAAAATAGATCGTACATGTACGACCTTGGCACTGAAAGAGTTAAGAGGGGATATACAAAAGTAGGAGATGTTTCCCTGACCCACCGCCCTCTTTCATTCTGGTTGACCCTCTGGAGGCTCCTACCACCTCGGTTATTAACTATGTATGACATTACTGTCCTGTCACTTTGGACATTGCATAAACGTAGGAGTGTGGATGAGTCCATAATCTCTGTCACATTCTTGTTAATATCAGATGTATGCAATTTCTGATCTAGACAGACAGTGTACAGGTGGCCATCTGATTTGTTATAAACCTAAAATTATATTTCAGGGCTCGAATTTCGGGTAAAATTCCACAAGACAGCAAGGGCTTGCAGTTGAACATTTTTACTGGACCAGAATTGATTTTACAAGGCCAGAATCTAAATGGTAACATGTTAACTGTTTTATTTGACCAAGCACTAAGGGAAGATTCATCTTAGTCTTATAGGCGAGTGCACTTTGATACTCGACAGAATTGAAAGATGTGTACCAGACTCAGAGTCAACATTTGAACATCATTTTTTGTTAATTTAAGATAATTAGACAAAGAGGTGTTATTATTCAATCGAAAAACACAAGACAGTCAGACTTGTCTGGTCATGGGTTTACTGGCCCAAAGGTGAAATCACTGGCCTCAGGCCTGTGGTCCAGTGTAAAATTCGAGCCCTGAATTTAATTGAATGGCTGAAAATCAAATTTGTTAAAATCTGATCTAATTGATTTGCAAGTGAAGAGGTATGGTGAGCCCTTTTATAACCCTATTGTGTTAAAGTTGCTATCTTTTCACATTATTCCAAGGAAAATCTTTGTAAAACATCAAATAGCGAGGTTAAGCGACACCTTTTCTCTTACCGCGTACGTGTAACGTCCGCATTATGTCATGGATACATGCGTATACATGTATCGTCATCAATATGCGTGTTGGCTACACGTTTAATATGCCTAGCTTAACGTTGGCAACATCAAAATGTCACTCTAGATATTTTCTGGAATGGTTAATAAATGTTATAAATCTGCATTTTAAAAAGATTTTGGAGGGAATGTTTTTGCAAACTGTTTCTTAGTAATTCACCTGAACTTCCCTTACAAATGGCACTTTTAATTGAATGTTTGTGCCCCTCTACGTGGATAAAAACACAACATTTAGCTTAATGATTTAAGCTTGCACCTGAATGGCAATTAAAACTTCAAATGACCATATATACGCGTTGTCGTACGCGTTACGCAATAACATGTAGCTTAACCTCGCTATTTTCTTTCCTGTGAACCCGGAAAATGTTGCTCCAAAGAGATGGAAGCCTAAGTTCATGAAGGGTTCAGACCGTGCAATTCTTGCGCAGATTCAATTCCCACGTACATTGCTCTAAAGTGTAGAAGAAACAAAATCACGCACTTTCAGTGTAAACGCAAGACTTGCGCAGTCCTTAGGGGCACCTCCTTGTTAGGTGAATTTGAGTTTTTAGAGAGCTCATTATTTATGCAGAAAGGTCAAAAGCGGGTCAGCAGTAAGGATAAGTAATTTGTTCTGGGAAATGCAATGAGATAGTGGCTTTAACTATTTTGTTATGTTCTCTAGAAAGAGTTGCTGAGTAGGGAACCACAGTTCCTGTGTTCCGTTTAATGTTTTATTTTTTTCGCACTGAAGTAAAACCAAAATTGAATTTCTCAGCAGAAACGAATATTGTACTAATGTGCAAAGAATTTTAATGAATTAATTATTTGTATTATTTGTATTTGTATTTAAATTAATTTTCTGCATGAACAAAAAAACATAAAAACGATAAAAAAAATGTGGTATGGTAAAAATGTTTCAGATGCGACTTGATGGAAAACAAATGAACTTATGAAATGTCACCAGGCTGAAACCTCAAACCCTATTAAGTTTACACAATTAAAAAAGAAACGGATCAAGCACTGTTCTAACTTTAACTACATGTTCTTAGTAATACTGTGATATTTTAACAACTGTTTGTCTCTTGATCTATACTAACACCAATGTCCTTGTGATACTAAAATAAAGAAAAAAATGCCTTTGAGATATAAAAACGTGGACTACTAGTAGTAAGCTTTTAATGAAGTCTATTTTTCACACGACGTTTCTACTCAGAAAGTGTGCAGTAAGAAAAAACTATTTTTAGGTGCTCCGACAAACTTGAATGCCATATTAAATTTGATACTTCTCTATAAAACCGCTTTGTATGAGAAAGGGTTGATTGGTCTTTGGTCTACTAGCGTATAATACAGACAGTATGATATTAAATATTAAGCCAGAGTTAGAAAATTTTGTGTAGGGTAGAATTGAAAATTGACAAAGCCGTTGTACAACTAATAAAGTGGGAACATAATATGAGATTTTTCAGTTGCTATGGTTATGAAAAGTCATTGGATGTTTATTCAAAATGAAAGATGCATAGATTCTGTAGGAGTTTGGAGGTGATCTTTGTGTGTAATGCATGGGAAATGTTTTGTATTGCACACTTGTTTTCTTTATGTGCATAATAACATTGGTAAGAGTACAATTATAAATGTTCACAGATTTGCACACAACTTACATGGTACATAGATGGTCATGGTTGGAAACTTCCTTTGAAATATTTTTGCTTGAAATGGAAAGGTTTTTGAGAGATGAGAAAAACAAATAGTTTTTTTCTTGCAAGTCCAAAACTCAATTTTGAAAACAGTGAACAAATTTAAGGTTTTTTCCAACTTTTTTTTTCTTGACTCCAATGACAGATTGAGCTTCAAGTGTGGATATTGGTCTTTGACAATTACCAATGTTGTCCAAATGTTCTTTGAACAAACAAAATGGCTGTCAGGAATCCGATTGCACATCTGCCGATGAAAATAATGTACGATGTTTGTGTGAATTGTGAACCAAAACCTCATTTGAATGAGTAATATTTACAGTACATTTTTTAAAAAGTTGTGTTGTGGGACATGTTGTTATAAAATGATCTTTATGAATCCCTAGTTGGGCCCAATTTCATAAAGCTGTGAAGCAGAAAATTCTGCTTAGCAAATTATTTTGATGAACAAAACATTAGTGGGATACCAGTCGCACCAATGGAAACTGTACGGTATTTTGGCTGGTAACCTTTTTTTGCTAAGCAAGAGGTTTTTTCTTTGCTTAACATGGCCCCCGGCCCCCACTGGAAAGTAATGCCCCCCACCCTTGTGCCCCCCAGCCCCTGTTGAAACAATCCCGGCTACACCACTGAACATGACATCTGAAAGTGTCACCTTGATTTCAAGGTTGTCTTGTGCTAGCCCATTGCCTGATAGTTCACGCACATTTTGTAAGCTACTAGTACTACCCTAATTTGTGGCTGCCTAAGTCCATGCACGGAGTCCATCAAGGTGATACACTAGTGCACACACACACAGTCCACGCACGGAGTCCGTCAGGACAATACAAATGCGTATACAGTCGACTCTCGTTACAACAAGATCACTGGGACTGGACAAATGACCTCTTTATAACAGGAGTGTTGTTATAAGAGGACAGCAAAACAGAGTAACTCAAAGCAGAAATGAGATTCTGGACTTCAGAACTCTTCCTAAGCAGAACCTCTTTATGACGGTGCTCTTTATAACGAGGTATTACTGTACAGGAACAATATATGAGTACACCATAGGTGGGTGTGTCGTATTTGGAGGCCCTATATCTAAGTGGTGCAAAATATATGACTTACACCGTTCCAGCCGACTTGCTGGCATGCCTTGTTTAAGGTTACTAAGTGGTGAAATGTTTCAACATTCTGCACAAACCAGAGTATCTTAATGCTGTTTGTGCCAAAAATAATTGAACAAAATCATTGAAAATCAGAGTTATTCAACCAGCATTTGGGGGTTTTTTTAGCAAAGGGATTTTTCACCAAATAGTTGTCCTAGTCTATTGTTTCTCTACTTGTACAAAATAACTTTGTTAAATTTGATATGCAAATTTGTTTTTTCACACTTAAAAATCAACAATGAATACGGACAACGAAAATCAATCATAACAATGAAAATTATGAAGCTGGAAAAATTTCAAATGACACAAAATGGTATTGTGTATCAGAGGAATGTTCATGAAGGTATGCATTAAAAAACCAAAAATGAGGGTTATCTCTAGTAAGGTTTACGATAACACTATGTTCATGAAAATATTCTCTCTGTTAGTATCGAGTTAGGGTTGTTCTGAAAAGAACTGGAAGTGTAAGAATTCAACATTTCGATCAGTATACAATGATTATCTTCAGAAGAGAGAAAAACAAACAAACAAAGGTTGTTCACATGTAAAAGGCATGCACTTCAGTTTTTCTATGCAAAAATCTCTTGATGGAGGAGGGGCTCTAAGGTCGAATTCAGTTTTATGATGAAATCATTTTCCAATCGATAGAATCATTATGGAAATGGGGAAAAACCAAGTCTGTAACCTCATATTAACATGATGTAGTATGCCATTGTATTTGATACCCCTCAAGTGTGAATTTTTTTCAAAATCCATAAATATCCATTTCAATATTTTGAGTCTGTACATTATTGAACAGGAACTTTTTGAAGTTTGATGATATTCAATCAAAAAGGGATTGAATTTGACCTCTTGATTGCTGCACAAATTCCTCTTTGGAATCTAGAACCGTTTGTTGTTGATATCCAACGAAGTCATGTTTCAAATTTCGCTCTGAAAGAGTATCAGATAAAATGAGAAATTTCACCATTTTAGCAGTTGGAGACTTGTAATTCCCCCCCCCCCCACTTTCTTTAGGACACGATCCATTATGAGTGCACCACAAAACTGAATTTGACCTTGGAGCCCCTCTTTAAACATTCTCATGCTATTAAGCATCAACTTATATGCGTATTTTACCCACAGTAAGCTACTAATGGACTATAAACAAGGCCATGTAACATGAAGCTGGTATAAACACAACATCAAGCTAAGCATGTAACAAACTCTTGCTTAGAAGAAACAGCTGATCTGCATAGTTAATATTGTTAACCTGTTGCATCAGGTGCCCTGATTTAATTGGCTTAAGTGAATACATTTTCGAGACAACTCAATTTGCTGAGTAAGTGAAGTTTACAAAATTTGTAAGTGCAAAGTACTATAATCATCATCCATGTGTTTGTGTGTGATGGGGTGGGGAGAACAGTGATGGGTTGGAGTAAACAATTTCATGGCTCTGGTTATACCGCCGAATTCCACGCTTACGATCTCAATTCTCCGCCCACTGTGCAAGCGCCGAATTTCTTCGCTAGCTGTGTAAGCAAGGAATGTCTAGTAACGTGGAGTACGCACGCGCAGAAGCGGAAATTCCTTGCTAACCCGTGAAATACGCTTGACATAAGCACAGAATTCCCTGCTTCCGTAAACGCCAAATTCTTTACTTATGGTAAGCAGAGCCATGAAATTGGGCCCAGGGGGAATGTCATGGCTGTGCTTACCGCTGAATTCTGCACTTACAGTCCTCGGAATGATGTTCTTCAAAGGGTGCTGTAAGTGCAGAATTCCACAGTAGGCAGAGCCATGATAGTGGACCCTGAAATCATGGTTCAGCCATCTTGTCCCTTATTAAATTTGCAAACGAAATGTGGCTGGGAGCAAAATAGGCTGGCCCCATTGTGATAATGCAATACTATAACAATAATCACTGCTGGGAACCAGACAGATGGCATTTTGTACATGATCAAGGTGTTTTGTTTCGTAATCTTTAATCCCTGAGTATAAGGCCGAAATATTTTCCCAGAGTTGTCGTGGAAACACACATTAAAATTTTAGTAGTTGGTGAAATAGGGCATTATTGTAGCGCGGAGTTTTTCTAGAGGGAAATGGGATACTGTGTGTTGCTGTGTATGCTTCAGGCAGTTTGCGTTACTTAAATTACACAATGTGTTTTGAGTTCGGTGCATGTTATCTAGCATATAATATGCAGCCGTTATACAAGTATATGTTCTTATGCAAGGCCATAATAAAGTGGAGTGTGATGCTAAATTCACATTTTATCCAATCATGGAAGTCTACCTCCATGATCCAATTAACCAGTATTTTCTCACAGGAAAATTGAGACAAATAATTCTAGCATAAAATATGAAAAACTCATTGCAATGTTCTGTTTATTTTAAGAAAACTTGGAAGGTAATTTATAAAAAACAAAATGGGATTACGTATTGCTGTGGGAGGGACTAATAAGCCACAAGAAAATTGCAAGAATGAAATAATTTCTTAACTATTTAAAGGTTGTGTAATTAAAATGTTTTATTCTCTATAAGGTGTAAATTCTGTATTGATTCACTTTTTTGAGAGCAATACATTTTTCTCTTCAATTGATTTAAAATACTTCAGGTTTTACCCGGCCAATTTCAACAAAAATCCATTCAAGTTTTAACACCCTGCTCATTCAATTTTGTTTCAAAATTAATGCTCCGTTGAATCAGCATTCAGTCAAAATGAGTAATTCATTTTCACCAGTTTAGCATTCACTGGTCAAATAAGATCATTCAATTTCACTTGGCCGCAAGATTCATTCAATTTCGTAAAATCTGGTCAACCATTCAATTTCATCAAATGTAAATTGGTAGTAAAAATTCAACTTAAGAATGGTCAAAGTGTCGTCTTGAGTGCCTATAAATGAAATAGAATGACTGAAACGAATCTGAATGAGAAAAAACGAAATCATGTGTGCTCAAAAATGAACTTGAATGTATTAATAGCTGAAAAGAAACCCTATAGTTTGAGTGGATTAGGGGAAAATGCATGACTTTGAATGCCTGTTAATTAAATTGAATGATTTTTTGCTGAAATTGGCCGGGAAAACCTATATTACTTAATAAGAACAATCACATAAGTCTTTAAGAATATTTAACATTTATTTGATAAATTTTCAGCAGAAAAGAGTTAAATTTTCATTTTTGAAAAAGTGAGTTTGCACAGAAGTATTTATCGTCCTCAAATGTAAACATTAAACCTTTTAAAAAGTTTCCTTTTTATTGGAGGGTTTGTTGCAGTTTGTCCTGTATTTAAGAAATAAAACCTTATTTGACTAAAAATTTATGATCGTTATGGGGTCTTTGCTTGGTTGTTAACAGTGTATCCTTTTTGTTAATACTCATTACAACACAAGTTTTCTCCAAGACCAGAGAGCTGCTAACTATCCCTGATTCTGCAGAAAGTTCTGGGCCCAATTTCATAGAGTAGCTAAGTACAACAAAAGTATGCTCCAGAATAAGGTTACCGGCCAAACTACCATGTCACATGTACAATTTGTGACTGGTGTCCGGCTCACTTCTGCTTAGCAGATCATTTTTAAGCAATATTTTTTGCCTAAGCAGCTCTATGAAATTGGGCCCAGAGCTGCCAACTCTCCCTGATTCTGCATAAAGTTCTGGGCCAAATTTCATGGAGTAGCTAAGCACAACATAAGTAATTCTGGAGCATACTTAGTATGCGCCAGAATAATGTTACCAGCTGAACTACCATGTCACATGTACAATTTGTGACTGGTATCCTGCTCATTTCTGCTCAGCAGACATATGTTAAGCAATATTTTCTGCTTACGCAGCTCTATGAAATTAGGCCCTGGTTAAAAAAATTTGAAAAATCTTTCTGATTATGGAAACTTTTTCCCTATTATGTTGAATGTAATTATAATCATCTCCCTGATTGTTGTACAAAATCTCCCTAATTGCAAGATGATGGAAGCTCTTGAATACCCTTTGAACTGCAAAAAGTATTTGAATTTGTTAACCAGGGATGACACCAAAGTGATCCCTGGCTATACAGCTGTTACAGGTTGAATGGCTTTTGACACGCACCCCCATACAAAGATATTGTCAAAATAGAGAGGACTGTGAACGTAGGGCTAGATAGCTCAGTTGGTAGAGCGCCAGCACATTAATCCGGAGGTCCCAGGTTCTAATCATGCTCTAGTCAATTTTCTTTGTCCAACCCCAAATTAATTCAAATTTACCCAGTCAGTTTCCTTTGTGGTTTATTACTTGATGTATGACCATCAGTATTTACTATTTATTGCATGCTGGGTTCAATTCAAAGAATAGCTGTATGGCAAGGTCTGCACGGCACTTTGTTAACTTCACCGTGACTTAAAGGGATTGTATACGTTTGGTAATTGGAACCAACTGTTTGTTTCAATCCTATATAGTATAAAATATGTATACCATAAAACTAACCTGTGAAAATTTCATTTCAAAAGGTGGTAGCGTTTTTGAGATGTTGCCGAAAATCTGGAGCGGTTATGTCCACGCAGCAAGAATAATCTGCAATTGGCATACACAATCTGAGAAACGTCACTGCAGTAACGCTTCTCAGATTCAAATTTTTGGGGATAAAAAGTGATATCTTTTTCCATAACTGCAGTACTTCGAAGTGAAAAGTTTCAAAAAATGCATTGTACTACCAAGTAAGTTTTTATTGCCATTAATTTTCAGTCATTACCAAACATATACGGACCCTTTAACTTCACCCTGGAGGAAAGAGACTTAAATTCATTATTTTGAGATTAAAAATATAACACCATAAGACTTTGACCAGAATAATAGTTTCATGTTCCTAAAGCAGTCATTTAATGGAGGCCATTTTATCCTGTAATAATGAAGAAGACTCATCACGTTTTTTTGCCTCAAGGCTCGTCTTGATGTCACAACCGCTTCTTGAAGTGATATCCATCTTCGAGGAGGTCCTTCTCTAGTCTTTAATCAATTTGAAACTGTTCTCAAGGAACAGGAAGTCAGATTTTTGATGAGCAATTATGGATTATGAAGTGCTTCAATTTCGTTTGGTGATTAGTTGGAAGGAAAACACAGATTGCATATTTCCAGAAAATCACTTTTGTTAATATCCTGTATAATATCTTAAGGTGATGGCAGAATAAAACATCACTGCGCAATTACATTTTTAAGCTGAGCGCTTAGGCTTTGGGCCTTAACCTTTCAGTTCACCCAAAGCTAGAACTGTCATCTTTACCTGATGGGCCATTTACACTCCTTGCACCCCTATGTTCCAACATCTTTATCCCCAGTAGTGTATTTTATACATTTTATTTTATTTCTATAAAACCCTACATCCAACAGCGCAAGCGCCAATTACAGGACTCTAACCCTAACCCTATCCCTATGTTAGACACCCCTATGTTCCGACATTATTATCACCAGTAGTGTAATTTTCCTAACCCTAACCCTAACCCTAACCCTAACTCTAACCCTAACCCTAATCCTAACCCTAACCCTAACTCTAACCCTAACCCTTACCCTAACCCTATGTTAGCCACCCCTATGTTCCGACATTATTATCACCAGTAGTGTAATTTTCCTAACCCTAACCCTAACTCTAACCCTAACCCTAACCCTAACCCTAACCCTAACCCTAACCCTAACCCTAACCCTAACCCTAACCCTAACCCTAACCCTATGTTAGACACCCCTATGTTCCGACATTATTATCACCAGTAGTGTAATTTTCCTAACCCTAATCCTAACCCTAACCCTAACTCTAATCCTAACCCTAACCCTAACTCTAACCCTAACCCTAACCCTAACCCTAACCCTAACCCTAACCCCTAACCCTAACCCAATGTTAGACACCCCTATGTTCCGACATTATCACCAGTAGTGTACTTTTCCTAACCCTAACTCTAACCCTAACCTTAACTCTAACCCTAACCTAACCCTAAGTCTAATTCTAATCTTAACCCCAACCCTAACCCTAACCCTATGTTAGACACCCCTGTGTTCCGACATTATTATCACCAGTAGTGTACTTTTAACCCTAATCCTAACCCTAACCCTAACCCTAACTCTAACCATAATCCTAACCCTAACTCTTACCCTAACACTAATCCTAACCCTAACCTTAATCCTAACCCAAACCCTAACCCTAACTCTAACCCTAACCTTAACTCTAACCCCAACCCTAATCCTAATCCTAACCCTAACCCTAACCCTAACCCTAATCCTAATCCTAACCCTAACCCTAACCCTAACCCTAACCCTAACCCTAACCCTAACCCTAAACCAAATCTAACTCAAACTCTAACCCTTACCCTAATCCAGAGCTGCCAACATTTGCATCTTGCAATCAGGGAGATTTTGTACAACAATCAGGGAGATATTTAGAATTACATTCAACATAATAGGGACAAAGTTTCAATAATCAGGGAGATTGTCAAATTTGTTCATCAGAAAGACATGGAAAGATTGGTTTATTTTCAGGGAACTTTCTGCAGAATCAGGGGAGTTGGCAGTTCTGCTAATCCTAAAGTGTAAATCACAAGTGTTTTTTTCCGGAACATAGGTTTGTCGGAACATAGGTTTGTCGAAAAATGAACATAGGTTGCGAGTGCTAAGGTTAAGGTTAGGGATTAGGGTTAGGGATAGAGATAGGGGTTAGGATTAGGGGTTAGGGATTCGGGATAGGGTTAGGGTTAGGGTTGAGGTTAGGGTGAGGGATAGGGATAGGGGTTAACCTCGGTTTGGTCCACATAGCAAGCACCCTTGTTTACAGGTTTCCTCAGGCTTGCGAGCTACAGTGATTAAGTTCACTTAGGAGGCATCCTTGGTTTTATTACCAGAGATATCATAATAATAATCAGTATTAAAAAAATAAATACAAAAATAATAATCATAATAATAAATACGAAGTGTCGTCCAAGAGGAAGAGGAAGAAACTAAAATTCACAGCAAGTATTTTTGTTTGGTCAACAAGTATTCCTTCACTCCAATCAACTGCCTTTATTATATCCACAAACTTTACAAAAGAAAATTCAGTTTACACAATTGTTTTTACAAACAGTTATCTATATATGATACAAAGTAATTACTTCATATATGTATACATTGTACATAGTTTATAATGTATATTATCTTCACGCAAACTTAAATCAACGATTCTGATTGGTCAATCCACAACAGCAAGAATGTGATATTAACCCATATTGCACGGTTCATATCACACCCAGCGTATTGCGCTGTTCTAACTCTGCGTATTGTGCTATTCTAAAGGGATTGTATACGCTTAGTAATTGGAAACCACTGTTTGTTTCAATCCTATATAGTTGAAGATATATACCAAAAATAACCTGTGCAAATTTCATTTCAAAAGGTGGTAGTGTTTTTGAGATATTTCTGAAAATCGTGGTTATGTCCACGCAGGAAGAATAATCTGCAATTGGAATACACAATCTGAGAAAAGTTTCTGACACAAACGCTTCTCAGATTAAAGTTTTTGGGGGATAAAAACCGATATCCTTTTCCATAACCACATTACTTCAAAGTGAAATGTTTCTCAAAATGCTTTATACTACCAGAAGCTGCTGTACTTCTTACCAAGTAAGTTTTTATTGCCATTAATTTCATGAGTAATTACAAAACGTATACAGACCCTTTAAACTGCGCGCCAAGTTTGCTTGAAGATAAATTAGTTATTACACGCATGCTCGTGGAATATGGAAAACTACAGCACGTCCGCGCCCCATGATGCAGAAGAACTTTATTTTTCTATAGTCCATGAGCGCTTCTTTGATAACTTATCTAGTCAAGGGGATGTTTATCACAAGACGGTAAACTAAAACCTTTTAAACAAAATTCAGCCTCTTGATGGAAAAAAATCTGCAACGTCTAAATAGAAATTGTATCAAAGCTATTTTAAATTCTATTGGTTCCAGTAAAGAAATCCTTGTACAAACAAACATCAGTTTTATCTTTGACTAGTTTATCGCCATTTCATCTTTTAAACACATTATACTCTTTCTAAACTCATGGTTGTAAACATACTCAATTATTACTCAGTTAGAACTCAGTTCTTAGTAAGTTATTACTCAGTTCTTACTAAGTTATTACTCGGTTCTTACTCAGTTATAACTTAGTACTTAGTAAGTTCTTACTAAGTTATTACTGGGTTCTTACTCAGCTATTACTTGGTTCTTACTCCGTTATAACTCAGTTCTTAGTAAGTTATAACTCAGTTCTTACTAAGTTATTACTCAGTTCTTAATAATTTATTACTCGGTTCTGACTCAGTTATTACTCAGCTGTTACTACTTCTTCATTACACAGTTATTACTCAGTTCTTACTACATGTAATTAGTTATTACTCAGTTCTAAAATTTCTTCAGCAAACATTTTTGCCTTGAAGTTTTATAAACCTTGGTCCCACTAATAAGCACAATGGAAGAAGTGCTAGTCAAAGGATTTTCAAAATAAATGAAGCCGTTTACCTCAAATAAATCGATGGCTACATTCTTGAAAGTAGTTAATGTACATGTACAAAGGCTTTTAACCTAATAAACCAACCCTTAAAGCCAAATGACATACTGACCAATCACAGTCGAGATTGCTCAACCAAAAGCCTCATGTGATAAAGCTTGCCAAGTTGCCACTATTTTGTACATACATGTATACACTAGGCTCTGTCTGCTACACTTTCCTGTGATTTCTGCTCATAAGAAGGTCCAATTAAATGGCACTGGTTACCAGGGAATTCTGCGCTTACGTCAGAATCGCACGCAATAATAGAATCATACGCTTCACAGGGTGCTGTAAGTGCAGATTTCTGTGGTAAGCAGTGCCAGCACTGCTCAGGCAGATAATTTTTACCTAAACATTTTCTGCTGAGCAAAAATAGGCAGGGTACCTGTCACAGAATGTAAATGTGACAAGGCATTTTGGCTGGTTACCATTCTAGTAAGCTTAACCTTTGCTGTGCTTCTCTTTGTTATGCTTTTAAAAGCAGCTCTCATAAATTTGTTTAGCAGAAAATACTGCTTACAGAATGAGTGGGGCACCAGCCGGCGAAACAATGTATACTGTATGGAATTTTGGATGGTGACCTGTTTCTGCTGAAGAAGTTTGTTTGTGCTTAGCATGTTTTTGTGCTTACAAGCTTTATGAAGAAAGAGCCCAATTTCATCACATCAAATTGTGAATAAGATTTTGGTTGTCCGAACTTTTTTTGTCATTTCACTATTTCTGAGAAATGTCTGATTTTGGCGTTGGGCATCACATTATAATTCCTCAGTGAACCAATAAGATTGAAGGGTAAAGCCATAACATTGGCATGGTTTGAAATCAATCAACTCTAAAGTCAATTCAGACAAAACAATAATATTATTGTTGGCTCAGTGCTATGGGGCCCTTCTGTGCAATTTCATTTTCATAATAATCCAAAATAGGGAGACCGCCAACATTAGGGCTGGATAGCTCAGTTGGTAGAGCACCGACACGTTAATCCGATGGTCTTTGGTTCAAATCCCGCTTAGTCAATTTGTCTTTGTTCAACACAAAATCATTTAAAATTTACCCCGTCAGTTTCCCTTGTGGATTTTTATTTAATAATCCAAAAGGGCGTCAAATCTCAAATGAGGTCACAGGTTCAAATTCCGTTGTGGCCAATTTTTCTTTGTTCACCCCAAAATGTAATTTAAATTTACCAAGTCACTTATCCCTGTACTGCCGCTTCCCAGGTTGTATCATAAACTTGGGTGTGATCCCTGACTATACGGCAGTTACAGGTTGAATGACCTCTGACTGGCACCCTCGAACAAAGATATTGACAAAATATGGAGACTACCAACATAAGGGTTAGATAGCTCAGTTGGTAGCGTCGGCACGTTAATCCAAAGGTCACAGGTTTAAATCCTGTTCTACCCCGATTTGTTTTGTTTGTTTGTTCAACAAATTATTTAAAATTTACCAGTCAGTTTCCCGTGGTTTATAATTTGATAAAATCTAAAATGTCTTTAAATCTGAAGAAACAATAAATAAAATAAAATCAAAATCCACCAATAACTGATTTTCTTACAAAATGAATGTTTCTTTTTCGCCTAATAATTACTTTGAGGAACCCTTTTGACCAAAAAACTCAATTTAGCTCAAAAATTTGCAGAAGATTTGCTTTTAGATTTGCATCTAAAAGCACACAAATTTGTACAACAAGGGTATTTTTTCTTTCATCATTTTCTTGTAACTTCGATGAGCAATTGAGCCCAAATTTTCACAGGCTTGTTATATTATGCACATGTTGGGATACACCTAGTGAGAACACTGGTCTTTGACAATTTCCAAACGTGTTCAGTGCCTTTAAGACTGCTGTTCTAGTGATACTAATGCCGATATCACGATTCTGCTGCTCCTGGGAGACTTCTGCTCTTGCGACTACGGCCAGTAGTCAAGAGCAAGCAGTCTAGCGAGAGTAAGTATAATGTATATTTGCTGTAACACCATCTGCATTGCATGGTGAGGTATCAATTTACATTTGGTTTGCGGTAACACCATGTGCATATCTACTTTGCTGTGTAGATTTTGTTCTTTGAGAACTTGTCTTGCTATTTATTCTACTGCTGCGGAGTAGATTTCGGAATTCAGGAGACTACTTAGTTCTGAAAAGAACTGTCCTGCTTATTAAGTACTTACTTGGGGAGGTAGGAAATATGCCGGGACTACTACTTTCGCTTAGTGGATTGAGGGGACTTCTCGTTATTAACTTCACTGCCGCAGAGTGAGTTCTTAATAGGTCTCAACGTTCAGACTGTTCTGCTCTAGTCATCATCAGGAGCAGTATAGTCAAGTGAGAGCCGTTACGCTATCACAGCGACAAACATTGATTGACTTCACTAAAAGACATCACTCCGTGGCAGTGAAGTTAATAACGAGAAGTCCTCTCGATCCACTAAGCGGAAGTAGTAGTCCTGGCCGATTTCCTACCTTCCGCCCAAGTAGTAGTTAATAAGCAGGACAGTTCTTTTCAGAACTAATTAGTCTCCTGAATTGCGAAATCTACTCCGCGGCAGTAGAATAAATAGCAAGACAAGTTCTCAAAGAATGAAATCTACACAGCAAAGTAGATATACACATAGTGTTACCGGAAACCAAATATACATTGATACCTCACCATGCAATGCCTCAAAACCTACATTTAACGACTTATCCACAAGTTTAGTACTGAGCCAACACTAAGATGCAGTGAACGAAAAACAAATAATGCACCGATATTTGAAATAAATAATAGTTATAGCAGATATCTATGTTACTTCACAAAATTACGTTGTGAAAAAAGTATAAAATAATTAGTGGACTGTTCTTAATTTACATGAAGACAGTACTCATTTAGAAAGTCTTATTTTCCTCCCAATAAAAAATGTTTAACAGAGAAAGGGAAGTTCATAGAATTCGCATTTTGTCTTGATAAAAATTTGTGTCAATCGGAAAATGAAAAAATTCGGAATCAAATTTGTTGATGCAAACTTTAAATATTTCTTCACTCCACACTCACAAACAATATTTATATTTTCATATTTACAGGCAACACCTTACTGCTCGTCATCCAAATCATAAATACTTTCTTTTATGCTCTATATTTTAAATCAATTTACATTGGTTGTATACGGCAACATTTCTGTCGCCACGTTTGCACAAAATGGGTTTTTAAATTTCAACAAAAATATAAAATCGTTATTTAAAAATAATTTTGTAATGCACATGATACCTTTCTTTTCAGGCCTGGTTTGAAAAATATTTTTACTAATTATCAATGGGCACTGATTGCATCTTATGTAAATGTTTGTGGCTTTTGTGTTAATCTATAATAAAACCAGAGTAGGGACAAGGGTGGGGGAAAAAGAATGCCTGACTACAAGCTAATGATCAGGTCCATCATATTCCTCCAACTAATTTGGCCCTTATACACATGGTACAGGCTTGAATAGACTGTTAAGGCTATTTTGTTAAAGATTTTTTCTGGTTTTTCTAAGGGTAAACAAATCGTAAATCAGATTAAAGTAGGACAAATACCACGCCTGCTACGATCACTATTACAGACCATTTGGCCACAGTTTATCAGCCAAAGTCATGAATAAAATTTGACACCTTGTCCCTAGTCTTCATCCAGGAATTACACTTGATGCTCGATATGTGATTTGGTGTACCCCCCCCCATTGTGTCTTCATTCATTGTATCCTGAGAAACTCAGACATTCTTTACAGGATTTTCGGGAGGGGGAACCACCTCTGTTCAAGAGAGGAAAAGAGTACAGGAATTTTTTAATTTTATAATTTTGTTATATATTTTACTTTTATTTATTTAATAATTTTATTTTTATTTTGGTTTTTTTGGGGAACTCCCTTTGCCACAAATCGGGCATGGTTAACAAAATCAGACGACCATGGAAATATAATCTTGGTATGGCTGAAATCAAATCCATGGAGGTCTTTGGTAGCACCAGGAAAAATCTCTTCATTCAGAGCAGTTGGCTCTGAAAGAGATGGGACACTATAGCGATGGATCTTCTGCATTGAGGTCATAATGCCGAAGGCGTGACGTGGCCGAGTGGTCTAGTTCTCCGGACCGAAGCTCTGGTGTTGTCAGCAGCAGAGTGTGGGTTCGAATCCCGGTCATGACACTTGTGCCCTTGAACAAGGCACTTAACTATAATTGCTTCGTAATAAAGTTGGGAAGGTAGTGCATTCTGATTCTGCTCCACCAGCCAGGCTCCTAGTGGATGATACCCATGCCTACATCCTTACGGACTGTGAAGGGGGTAACCCTGTTTCAGCCCCAGGAGTAGGTGACAACGTGCCCCTGGTGGCAGTTAATTTGGGTCGATAGCCCAAATCGGTTAAGGGTAGCTTCACCTTGGAAGTGGCCATCCCGCCTTGTGATGTTAGGCGATCTCTCATAAAAAAACATAAACTTTCATCAAGCTGTGGTTCATCTGTATAACGTTGGTGCATGGTTTCAATAAACACAAGTCAATGGATTTTGGAAGATGGTGCCACATTTTCATAAATACACTTTCTAAAACTCACATAATTTGATGGATATACTTTTTCTTATAAATAGTCACCAGCATCTCAGAATAACCATGACAATGTCGTGAAAATAAGTAACAAAGTAACTTTGTAATACTTTTTGGTCATGTTCACGTCAACATTTCCTATTAATATATAAATCAAATTTCAAATTTCATAAGAGCTTTTATTTTGCAGAAAATAATGATTAGAAAAAAATCATTTCTGGCTTAACAGCTTTCTAAAGTTGATCCCATTTCAAGACCTGCTTTTAAGCAAAACTTGCCTGATACGATTTGGCTAATGATTGAAAATGAGTGGGGAACCAGTCACATACAGCTCACATGACATGGTAATTTGGCTGGTAACCTTTCTGAGATGAGCGAAATTGTTTGTACTAAGCTTAGGGCCTTTTTCAAACCTAGGCTTTGGCTCCAACTCTGGTTTGGGCTTGCATCATTTGATTTGGAGTGATGTGCATGGTGCTTAAACATCAAACAGAGCCCAGAGCCCAGAGCCCAGAGCCCAGAGCCCAGAGCCCAGATCCCAGAGCCCAGAGCCCAGAGCCCAGAGCCCAGAGCCCAGAGCCAGAGCCCAGAGCCCAGAGCCCAGGGCCCAGAGCCCAGAGCCCAGAGCCCAGATCCCAGATCCCAGATCCCAGAGCCCAGAGCCCAGAGCCCAGAGCCAGAGCCCAGAGCCCAGAGCCCAGAGCCCAGAGCCCAGAGCCCAGAGCCAGAGCCCAGAGCCCAGAGCCCAGAGCCCAGAGCCAGATCCCAGATCCCAGAGCCCGAGCCCGAGCCAGAGCCAGAGCCAGAGCCAGAGCCCAGAGCCCAGAGCCAGATCCCAGAGCCCAGAGCCAGATCCCAGAGCCCAGAGCCCAGAGCCCAGAGCCCAGAGCCCAGAGCCAGATCCCAGAGCCCAGAGCCAGATCCCAGAGCCCAGAGCCCAGAGCCCAGAGCCCAGAGTCCAGAGCCAGAGCCAGAGCCCAGAGCCCAGAGCCCAGAGCCAGAGCCAGATCCCAGAGCCCAGAGCCCAGAGCCAGATCCCAGAGCCAGAGCCAGAGCCAGAGCCAGAGCCAGAGCCCAGAGCCCAGAGCCAGATCCCAGAGCCCAGAGCCCAGAGCCAGATCCCAGAGCCCAGAGCCCAGAGCCCAGAGCCCAGAGCCCAGAGCCCAGAGCCCAGAGCCCAGAGCCCAGAGCCCAGAGCCAGATCCCAGAGCCCAGAGCCCAGAGCCAGATCCCAGATCCCAGAGCCCAGAGCCCAGAGCCCAGAGCCCAGAGCTGGAGCCGGAGCTCGAGGTTTGGTACAAAATTGGAACTGGGAAGTACCCTCATCCAAGGTCAAGTTCGTGCAAGGACCAATGGTTAACTGGTGGTTGTTTAGTGACATACATGGGGCATGCGCACAGAAGTTGAAGCACGAACGACTCTAGTCATGTCATGTCAACGCGACCGGTGGCTCAACAAACATGTACGTTATCATTTTCTTTTAACTAATCCACTCTGCACTGTGCTTTGAAAACGGCTATTGATAACCAGCGATGCGACCATGCCCGGTGGGCTGGTTCCAAATAGTCGACTAGCGTAGTCCAACTATCATCGACTAGACAGAGTTCGGGCTAACTTAGTCGAACTATAGTCAACGATAGTTCTTGCGCGAACTTGGCCCTAGCAGCTCTAGCATGGACAGCGCCCTCTGTAGTTGGTAAAAGGAGCTTTAAGTCCCATTTGCTCCGTCCCAGCACCACATCCAAAGGCGAAGGGATGGGCTGACATAAACACATGCGCATTGGACCATTCCCCCGACCTAATAACCCCCGGTCACCTTTTCCTGTTTACAAAAGATTCGACTATCAGTAATAATGTAGCTCTATTGTGTAAATCCATTGCAAATGTGCAGCATAATTGTTCTTATAATGCATCACTACATCCTGAACAAGAATTTGTACAAGCTCATCAGCACATCCCAGCGGTCTTGGATGAGACCGATTGGGCCGAATGAAAAAGTCTGACTGCTTTGACTCCTAAAGAAAGTGTCATAGCAATCCCTTGCATTGTTCATATAGATAAATAGAAAGTACAAAAAACCATAGTACATTTATACATGATTCACAGCAGCACTTGATCCTTCTGGAAGATTTGGTCTATTGATTATCGATTATTGAACATCGGTTACTCATTAAATATAATGAGTACCGGTCGTTGATTTTCATTGATAGATTATCAGTTATTGATTAAAAATTATTGATTACTGATTCTTGATAAGTTATTCTTTGTGTGTTAATTCTTGGCATCTTCGTCAAATGACCTCAACGAAGTTGACTGGGAAGACTCCTCGTCTGTTGGGCATTCCTTCCACTTCACCGATCTGGAAAATCATGAACGATCAAATTAATAATAATAATAATAATAATAATAATAATACGAGACATTTATATAGCGCATAATGCAGGAGCCTCTATGCGCAACACAAAACATAAAACAATTAAATGAAATATATAAAGCAATATGTTACAAAAATATAGCTTCAAACAAATGAGTCTTTAAAAGTCCCTCGAAAATCAGAAGAGAGTCGGCTTGGCAAATATGAAGACCCATAATATACATGTTATCACGAGAGGGCATTATCACTCAAGAAATACTCTTGACTTTGGGATGTACCAAGGCAACACAAATCAGCAAGATTCATTTTGTTTGGTGAGAACGATTTTTTAAAACTTTTTTTCACAGAATTTTGAAAAAACATCAAAAAGCTTGGGATTTTAGGTTCAAAAGGCAAACAAAAAAGGGCACTGTAAGAGTTGAGTATTGAAAATTACTTATCAACAATACAAATGAGATCAATCTTCTCTTAGTGCTCGTCCGAATTCAAACAGTTCGAATGTCAAACTGTGTAGGAATTTTTTCTCATTTAAATTCTGGTCTTGTAAAAAAAATTCTGGTCCAGTAAAAAATTTGAGCTGAAAAGCTTTCAGTCTTATGGATTTTCCCTCCAAATTCAAGCCCTGTTCTTTTAACTTTATTTTTCAAAAAAATTCATCGCCATAAATCAAAAGAGGTAAAAGCCTCATTAGTCAGGTCGAAACATCAGAACAATTCAAAACCTGGGATAAGAAATATCTGTTCAAATTAATTGTTAATTTCATGGCAGCGCATAGGGACGTCAATGTAATATGCGCTTTATAAGTATCATTTTATTATCGCCACTTTTATTAGTTCTTTAATATTATTGGATATGAATAATTGTACAGTGTTTTTCAGGGTTTTTTTTATGGAACACAAACCAAGAAAAAAAAGAGGAAATCAGATGATCTGCTGAAAAGATACATGCCTAGAACTGGCTTGAAAGTGAAGCATCTTCAAAAATTTGAACAAATCTGACTTTTATTGCAGACTTTCCACTATAAATTGCTATTGAGCATAACTTGCTGTGAGTATTTTGACAAACAAGACAGGTGTGCTAACAGGTGCAATGACAAGTGGCTTGACACGTTCCCTGAAGCAGCAATAATTGATGGACTTGCCTCAATGCCAACCAGCGCATATATTGATGCAGTCGGCATTCACCAGGTGTTCTTTCTAGGGTTGGATACCTGCCCTTTTCAAAACCATGGCTTGGCTAAGGATTAACCCCTGTTTACCTGCGAAGGTGAATTCAAAGCGAATTTGACATCGTGAATTCGCAACAAACAATTCGCAAATGCGAAACATTCGCAACGGAAAACAGAGTTGTGACGTCAATTTCGCTTCGCATTCACAGGAAGTACGAACCAGGCTTTACGCTCCAACAGTTAGTTTGAAAAATGTGCGCTTTCATTACGGGGCTTCAAACAGGCCGACAGCGCCCTGGCCAGAGCCCAGGCCGGAGCCCAGGTTTGAAAAAAGGGTCTAAGTTTGACTTGGGTAATGTGGAGTGTTCTCACTTACCCACCACTCGTTGTCTGCCTCACCAGTTACAATAATCACCTCCCCTTCTTCAAAATCCAACTCATCTTCATAATCGGCATGACAATCAAACAGGGCTCGTACTCGCTTCGTTCCTCTCTGTAGTCAAGACAATCAAACAAAAATAGGGCTTGTGACTTGGTCAGGTTTTTTTCCAGATTTTTGAGTATTTTAAAACACACATCGGTGTAAGGGTTAAAAACCAATTATCTTCTATATTCTCGATGCAAGGTTAACATCTATTAAGCCGTTGCGGTGCCCGCTGCTAACACGTAGGATTCGAACTGCCTCTAGTCACCAGGCTAGCTCGGTGGTCTAGTGGTAAGACATCTGCTCTAGCAAAGCAAAGGTCATGGGTTCGAATCCCACCCGAGTGATTTGCCTGTGGATTTTTTTTCACAGAACTCGGGAAAGTACGGAGTATACAGTGCTCAATACACACATTGGTGTAAGGGTAAAAACAAATTGTATTCTTTATCCTCGATGCAAAGTTAACATCTAGGAATGGTCCTCTACTGAAAATTAAAAAAAAGTCGCAAGAGTAGAAATGTTCCAACTTCTGCATTTCAATCCCAACAGGCGGGAATCAATCGTAGTCGACCTTTGTGTAGTTGGAATGTCCTGCACCCATATAACTTGCCGCTAGCCAATCAGCAGGCGGAAAAGTTAGCAAAAAAATGGCGGCCGCCAAATCGACCAGCATTTTTTGTACCGGATGTTTTGGTTCATAACTGACTTTTTCAGAGCGAAATTTGAAACATGACATCATTACATTCCAAGGAGGAATTTTTCATCAGTCAAAAGGTAAAATTCAAGGCCGTTTTGATTGATTATTATTGAAAGTCAGGAATGAACCAAAACATCCCCATATAAAAATGTAGAGACCCATTTTTCTCAGAATGATGTCATCCGATGTTTTGAATGTTGACAAATTTTTCACAAGTATCAAATAAAATGGGAATTAACACCACTTTAACGTGAGGTTAGAGACTTGTAATTTTTTTTCCCACTCAACTATCTATTGGAAAATGAGTAAATCACAAAAATGAAATGGTAATTTCCCTTCCCCTTTAGAATTGTATACGTTTGGTAATTGGAATCCACTGTTGTTATCCTATATAGTTGTAGATATATACCATAAAGTAACCTGTGAAAATCTCATTTCAAAAGGTGGTAGCGTTTTTGAGATAATGCTGAAAATCTGGAGCAGTTATGTCCACACAGTAAAAATAATCTGCAATTGGAAAACACAATCTGAGAAACGTTGTTGCAGTAACGCTTCTCAGATTCAAATATTTGGGGATAAAATTGTTTCCATTACCGCAGTACTTCGTAGTGAAAAGTTTCTCAAAATGCATTATACTATCCAAAGCTGCTGTTCTTTGTACCAAGTAAGTGTTTATTGCCATTAATTTTCAGAGTCATTACCAAACGTATACAGACCCTTTAAGAATCATAATGTGAATGAATACATACCGTTACAGGTGTTTTTTGGGCTCTAGGTGCCGGTGTGGGTTTGGATGAAGGTGCCTCCATGGCTCCTTTCTCATCCTCATAGCCAGATGTTGAGCTCCGGCCACTACTTGGCCGGCTATTCGGCTGACTGTTTGGTCTGCTGTTGGGTTGGCTGTCTACTTGACTACTCTGTGCCGAGTAGTAGCTCGTGGAACTGATTGGCCGTCCTCCATTGCTTCCATTGCTGTCAATACTCGCCGTGGACAACTTCTTCTTGTAAGGGACTGAAAACCAAAAAATTGTTGTGGCGGTGTAAAAAACATTGTTCCTCCTAAAATAGCAATTATGCTACACGAGAGTTTGAAAGTACATGTACAAAACATTGTATCTTGCTTAACCAGTTACAACTGAGATTCAAATTTGTTGATTTTACTTTTTTCGAATGAATTTTCACTTGAAACAAAACCGGACAATGATTTTGACAATACCTGGAGGTGGTCCTTCAGTACTCGGAGGTCTGTTCTTCATCACCAGGTTCGGTTTCTCACTGAAAACAAAAATTAAAAGGTTACTATCAAAGAGGAAAAAAAGTTGAAACCTAGTTAATATTAATAACTAGTTCTTATATAGCGCATTTTACAACGTATCAATGCGCTTTACATTTATTGCACTGGTCATTGGGCCAACATTCCTTTATCTTTCTCCGCTCCCTAGAAAGTATACACCCCCGGGCTGCCGTGGCGCTCCGAAGGCTTTTCAAACACAACCTCTACCCTCGCAAGTACCTATATATACCCCTGGGTGAAGAGAAGCAATTATAGTAAAGTATCTTGCTCAAGGATACAAGTGTCATGACCGGGACTCGAACCCACACCCCGATGACTTAACCAACGGAACTTGGTTTTGATGCTCTGAACCACTCGGCCACATGACTTGAGTCAGACGCTAAGCATACAAACTGGTTGAATACTCTATGTCTAAGCATGAAAATATATTCAGCAGGCCTGGAAATACACTAAGGCAAAAATAAAATAAAAATTGTTACGTTGGCGTAACCCGACCGACCTGAAAAATACGGCCAACCCTGGATATATATTTTTTTTCAAGGGAAAAAATTTAATCATTAAAGTCTATAGAAATCAGTTATAAATACGTTTAAAACCATTTCTGACCGTTTCTCTTCAATTGTATGGCGATAGCATCCATGGAACTTTGGAGTGCACAACATGCAGAAGATCGTCGCTGGCCGATAATTTAATACATATCTTGTTCAACCAGACTCCCACTGTACTGCGCTACGCTAAACATATCATTTTGGTTGCAAAAAAACCAAAACCCAAAACAATACCTACTTACCTACCCTATTTTTTGTAGCCCGTTACAACAGAGGCCACAGCCTCCGTTATCCTGGCCTTGGTGCCCTTTCAAAAGTTTCCCATAGACTTAAAGATTTTCCAATAGAAGTGCCCTTTTCAAAAAGAAAATGGCCTTGTCCTCTCAAAGATGAAATTCCAGAATACTCAAACATCTGTTTTTACCGCTTGAAACAAAACCTGTAGTTGTTCATGCAGAGCTGCCAACATTTGTATCTTTCAATTAGGGCGATTTTGTACAACAGTCACGGAGATATTTAAATTACATTCAACATAATAGGGAAAAATGTTCCATAATCAGGGAGATTTTCAAATTTATTCATCAGAACATGGAAAGATTGGTATGTTTTCAGGGAAATTTCTGCAGAATCAGGGAGAGTTGGCAGCTCTGGAAGTTCATGCTTAAATGTATTATACAGGATTGGTAAGCATAAAAAACATCATCGTTTACTTTTAGTCTGAAAGCTTACTGATTATGAAGTTCATACTAGAACAATTTTGTGTGTGAAATATTTCCCTCTAAAATGAAGTCATATTCGAGAAAACTGTATCTGAAAACTTAAAAAAGAAAATATAAAAAAATGCACCTTTTTCCCCCCGACTCACACAACGGATTAAGCCCAAATTTCCACAGGTTTGTTATTTCATATTTGATCACACAAAACATGAACACTGTCTGCGACTATTTTGCCAGCTCTACCAATCCTCTATAATAAGTTTAAGTTAAAACCAGTGATTTATATCTGAACTTACGTTAAAAGCGGCCTCATATTATCCATTGTTGATGACGGTGGACGTGTTGGAGAAACTTTACCCGATTTAACTGAAACAATTTCAAAAAACAAAAAACAATTTTTACCCCTGATGAAAACAGTGCAGGAAGGAAAGGAAGGAAGTATGACAAGATTGTGTTTTTGAATAATCAATCAAACAATTCAGACTCTATCCCATGGGAGCTTTTTTCTTTAAGATATTGGGAAAAAATGCAAAACTCTTTGTGCACAAAGGATGCTGGCAGAGTTTTGTCCTGCCCCTCTTAACCAAATCACTGACCCCTGTTGATTGACACCCCTCTAGGACATGTGGCGTGGTCCAGCTTAGGATATCATGGCATATGAGCTAACCTACGCTGTGGTTAAGACAATGGAATATGTCAGCAAGAGCTTGTTTAAGGGTTTTAACCCTTTCATGCACCATTTATTTTAGTGATAAATTGATCATATGGACATATTAACTGTTTACTTTTTTTTTAGAACCCTCAAGAGTCCTCTTTCACATTCTGATAACTGTGTGGCCGTGCGATCTTTATTTTTCATTTTACAACTATTTAAGGGATTTTAACTGGTCGCTAGCGACCGGTCGGCGCGTATGAAAGAGTTCAGATTTCAGGTTTCAGGTTTCTTTCCATATTATAAGGCAGTACAATACAAGAGAAAACTTTTACGGAACTTATAATAGTATGGGAAGGTCAGACAAGAAGCCAAAGCTTGTACGAGGTCTGCCCTCTTCACAAAGAATACATATCAACATCTAGTTACAAGGGTTATGGGTGTTAAAATGCGTAGGAAAGAAAACCCAATTACCTGGAAATCCTTTGGGGCTCTCCCTAATGGATGTAATCCTGGCTGGTGGGGTAGGGGGTGGGATTTGGGCAAGAGGGGCAGGGTCTGAGGCCGTCCTCTTGTGGGTCATGTAAGGAGGGTGGGGGGCTTTCTTCTTGATTGATACACTCCCTGGTTTGTTGAGGGGGGCAATAGCAACAGGAATAGTATTTGTGTAAGGGTAGTTGGGATGAAGGGTAGTTGGGGTGACAGGTAGTTGGAGTGGAGGGTGTCGATATTTTGAGAGATGGAAGTATTTAGATCGGGGGTTGGGACGGGAATGGAAAATGTTGGGGGTTGGAGGATTTTTGAAAGGATGTCCATGATTGACGATTGTAGGTGTGGACGATTTGTAAAAGATTCAGAAGTGTTGACGGGTAGACCGAAAAAGAAGTGAGAGTTACGGATGGGGTAGTGAGGAGTGGGTTTGGTTGGAACAGAAGGGAAGGATTGTGATGGACAAATCGGGGGATGCGGGAATCAGAAATGGGAATTCAACCCCCAGTTTATGATTTGACAATACATGTTTTATTTTAAAAGTTTTGAAATTTATTTTAAGGTAATTGAAAATGAAATTAAGGGTACAGGTGTGGTGGGATGGGGATGGGGGTGGGGGGTTATATTGAAGACAGAGGCCATAATGGGTAAATCGGCAGGAGATGTTGATCGTCAGTAGCCACGTGTTAAATGACCATTGGTGAACATGCAAAAGAAGAAAAAAGAACAAAACCAAAATGAGAGAAAATAAGAAGAAAAACCTCGCTGACAAACTTAGGGTGTTAGATAAACGTTGTACCAAAAAGAAATACAAAAGTTATGTCTCAATTCTTTGAGAATTTCTTAAACAAATCTAAAGAAATCATGGCTGCAAACGGTCAAAGCATATTAATCTATGATATCCACTTTTCAAAACTGAAAACTAGTATGCAGCAATGACAGAGTTACACTGTGTTAACCTTTAATTTAATTTTAACCCTCCTACTGTCTGACCATTCAATATCATCCACAATGGGTTTGAAGGTCTAGTGTTAAGTTTCATCCATGTAAGTTATGGGTGAAGAAATTAGTAATGTCTGAAGCATGAACCTGACTCAATATCCAAACATTAGTATGCTGATTATAGTTTGTAATGGCTGAATGGTTGTGATTGCAAAAACATGGAAAGATTAGAAATGTATTACTGTTAAATGCAATTGTATTATGGTCATTATAAAAATTGGTACTGGTCTAAAATTGTAATGAGTAATCTTTCTCTTAAAATTACTGCAGCTTATAAATAAAAAAAGCTCTGAACTCTTTCAGTGCCCAGCTTGTAAGGTCATTCTTTTTGTAAATAAAGGGTTACACGGTCTATAGGTTGGTTGTGTACAACCTCTCCTTTAGGAAGAGGAAGGGGTACCAGTGAATACATAAGAAGCCAACCAAACTTCTTGCTTCTTAGAGTAGGGTACCATTAGTTGAACAAATCT
The DNA here is from genome assembly GCA_021014325.1 of Plazaster borealis. NCBI lineage: Eukaryota > Metazoa > Echinodermata > Asteroidea > Forcipulatida > Labidiasteridae > Plazaster > Plazaster borealis. Next base: position 20,567,040 of record CM037455.1, on the reverse strand, counting down.
CCTATAGGTGTAATTGAGGTCCACGTCAATGGTTACCAACCTTTCCTGGGTGGTACCGGGGGCGGGGGCATTAGTGGGCGTTCTAGAGCCTGCTTTTCCATGATGGCGCTATCTGTGGAGGAGCGTGACCTCCTACTATCCGGTGTCCGTTCAGATGATGATCGTTCTCGTGTTACTTTGGACGGAAATGTTCCGCTCGGTGACTGCAGAAGAGTCTGGGGTCGGTATGGTCTTTTTGCCGGGCTCTGTCATACAAAGATACAACCGGAATATTTCATATAAATGACAATCCCTACCTGAATGCCTGGGTTTTCATCCATTGGGATTTTTCTCCCAAATCAAAAACCGAACATTACTTTGTTGTCTCCTCTTCAAACCCAGATGTTATCAGGAATACTTGTTTCCTTTTCAGAACTAAACAGGGTCCCCCCCCTAGAATTTTTCAAAGCTGTGGGGCATTCTTGAACCAAATTTTGGAAGTTTGGCCTAAGTATGCTGAAATGAAATCCTCAGAAAGTTATTGACTTGGTGTTTGGCTTTTGTTTTAAAAGCCCTACTGAGCAATCTGGGGCATTCTAAATGGTTTCTTTAAAAATATTGGTGAATTTGATCTGAAGGAATAAGATTACAGGAATCGAATTTGTGGGGAAATTCCACAAGACCGCAGGATTTGTAGCCTAAAATGTATGTTTACTAGACCAGTTTTCACAAGGCCAGAAATGTTTTTACAAGACCAGAATTGAAATGAGAAAACCCCCCAAAACAAACTTTACAGTTTAACATTTGAACTGTTTTAATTTGAACAAGCACAAAGAGAAGATTTGTATTTCTCATTTGTATTATGGGTAATTATTCCTCGATACTCAACAGAATTGAAAGATATTTATCAGACTGAAAGTCAACATTTAAACAAAAACACAAGGCCACCGGACTTATCCAGAGCTGCCAACATTTGCATCTTGCAATCAGGAAGATTTTGTACAACAATCAGGGAGATATTTAGAATTACATTCAACATATATATTTGGTTTGCGGTAACACCATGTGTATATCTACTTTGCTGTGTAGATTTTTGTTCTTTGAGAACTTGTCTTGCTATATTCTACTGCCACAGAGTAGATTTTCTTGCTATATTCTACTGCCGCAGAGTAGATTTTTGGATTTCGGTAGACTACCAAGTTCTGAAAAGAACTGTCCTGCTTCTTAACTACTACCTGGGCGGAAGGTAGGAAATCGGTCGGGACTACTACTTTTGCTTAGTGGATCGGGGGACTTCTCGTTATTAACATCACTTCACTTCACTATTACATTCAACATAATAGGGACAAAGTTTCCATAATCAGGAAGATCTTCAAATTTGTTCATCAGAACATGGAAACATTTTTTTTCAGGGAACTTTCTGAAGAATCAGGGAGAGTTGGCAGCTCTGCTTGTCCAGTCATGAGTTTACTGGCCCAATGCTAAAATCACTAGACTCGGGCATGCGGTCCAGTGTAAATTTCAAGGACTAAAGGGTTTGTCACACAAGGCAATTTACAGGCAACCAGTTCCAGGCAATCTCCACTAAGAAATCTATTCACATTTCAGGGTTCTCATTATCTTCTTGGGGATGGTATGTTAAAGGCACTGAACACGTTTGGTAATTGTCAAAGACCAGTATTCTCACTTGGTGTATCCCAACATATGCATAAAATAACAAGCCTGTGGAAATTTGGGCTCAATTGGTCATCAACGTTGCAAGAAAATGATGAAAGAAAAAACACCCTTGTTGTACAAATTTGTGTGCTTTCAGATAGGAATAAAAGGCTGCTTGCAAGAAGTCTCTTATTATTTTAGTAAGAAATTACCTCTTTCTCAAAAACTACGTTACTTCAGAGGGAGTCGTTTCTCACAATGTTTTATACTATCAACAGCTCTCCGTTGCTCGTTACCAAGTCAGTTTTTATGTTAATGTATATTTTGAGTAATTACCAAACGTGTACAGTGCCTTTAAAGCTAAAAGATTGTCTCTTGAGATGCCGAACTGTTCCTTGTGGATACAGTGCAAGTGGTTGCCTCCACGTTGCCAAAAAAAATTTGCCGTGTGACATGGTCTTAAGATTCTTGGAACTTCCACGTTACCTGTAAATGTCTCAAGGGTTTCTCTCTCTCCTCGATTTCATCTTCGCTGAAGTCCACCCCGTCTGAGTTATCACTGCTGAAACCCCAGTCAAACTCTACGTGTTCACACAGGAGAAGTTTCCCCAGCGAGGCTTGACGTATTAGCTCTTCACACTGACCGAAGCCGTTACGGACGACGATATCCAAACTGGTTTCACTGTGAGAGTTTTCTGTATTTTTAACGACAACAGGTTTTTCAGTTCTGATTTATGGCTGTGTAATGCAGGCCTGGGCCCTATTTCATAGAGCTGCTTAGGCAAAAAAAGAAGCTAAGCACAACAAAATTATGCTTACCAGAATAAGGTAACCAGCCAAAATACCATTCCACATGTACAATCTGTGACTGGTATCCTGCTTATTTTTGCTTAGCAGAAAACTTTTAAGCAATATTTGCTGTTTAAGCAGCTCTATGAAGTTGGGCCCTGATGCTTCATTTTTTGAAAGGGCAAGGGCACCAAGGCGTTTTCTTCTTGGTAAAGGGCACCACTATGAAGGAAATTGGGAATTTCTAACCAAGGCAATGACTAGGGGGCAATGGAAGCAATTGCACCCAATGCCTCCGTGAAGCATCAGGCCTGAAAATGACAATCATGTATAAAACAAAAAGAGAACATTCATATGCAGAAATTATCTTTGTAATAAAATAAAATATCAATTAATAAACCACTACGGAAAATGACTGGGTGAATCCCTGTTTTGCCACTTCCAAGGGCCCAATTTCATAGAGCTGCTTAAGCAGAAAACATTACTTACCAAAAATGAGCAGGATACCAGTCGCAAATAGTACATGTTAAATGGTATTTTGGCCGGTTACCTTATTTTGCTAAGCATAATTTTGTTGTGCTTAGCTACTTTTTGTGCTTAAGCAGCTCGAATTTGGGCCCTGGTTGTACAATGTATCATTAAATTAGGTGCAATCCAAGCATAAATACAGCAGCATGAATGGCTTCTGACTGGCACCCACAACACAGTGACAAAATGAGGAGACTGCCAACGCTAGGGTTGAAATTATCACTGCTGTTTACTGCTCTACCACTCAGTTGGTAGAGCACCAGCACCTTAATCTGGAGGTCGCAGGTTCAAATCCCTTTCTAGATTAGCACTATCTGGGCATATAGTGATAATTATCACTGCTGTTTACTGCTCTACCACTCAGTTGGTAGAGCACCAGCACTTTAATCTGGAGGTTGCAGGTTCAAATCCCTTTCTAGATTAGCAATATCTGGGCATACAGTGATAATTATCACCGCTGTTTACTGCTCTACCACTCAGTTGGTAGAGCACCAGCACTTTAATCTGGAGGTTGCAGGTTCAAATCCCTTTCTAGATTAGCAATATCTGGGCATACAGTGATAATTATCACCGCTGTTTACTGCTCTACCACTCAGTTGGTAGAGCACCAGCACCTTAATCTGGAGGTTGCAGGTTCAAATCCCTTTCTAGATTAGCACTATCTGGGCATATAGTGATAATTATCACCGCTGTTTACTGCTCTACCACTCAGTTGGTAGAGCACCTTAATCTTGAGGTCGCAGGTTCAAATCCCTTTCTAGATTAGCGATATCTGGGCATATAGTGATAATTATCACCGCTGTTTACTGCTCTACCACTCAGTTGGTAGAGCACCAGCACCTTAATCTGGAGGTCGCAGGTTCAAATCCCTTTCTAGATAAGCACTATCTGGACATATAGTGATAATTATCACTGCTGTTTACTGCTCTACCACTCAGTTGGTAGAGCACCAGCACCTTAATCTGGAGGTTACAGGTTCAAATCCCTTTCTATATTAGCAATATCTGGGCATATAGTGATAATTATCACTGCTGTTTACTGCTCTACCACTCAGTTGGTAGAGCACCAGCACCTTAATCTGGAGGTCACAGGTTCAAATCCCTTTCTAGATTAGCAATATCTGGGCATAAAGTGATAATTATCACTGCTGTTTACTGCTCTACCACTTAAATGGTAGAGCACCAGCACCTTAATCTGGAGGTTGCAGGTTCAAATCCCTTTCTATATTAGCAATATCTGGGCATATAGTGATAATTATCACTGCTGTTTACTGCTCTACCACTCAGTTGGTAGAGCACCAGCACCTTAATCTGGAGGTCGCAGGTTCAAATCCCTTTCTATATTAGCACTATCTGGGCATATAGTGATAATTATCACTGCTGTTTACTGCTCTACCACTCAGTTGGTAGAGCACCAGCACCTTAATCTGGAGGTCGCAGGTTCAAATCCCTTTCTATATTAGCACTATCTGGGCATATAGTGATAATTATCACTGCTGTTTACTGCTCTATCACTCAGTTGGTAGAGCACCAGCACCTTAATCTGGAGGTCGCAGGTTCAAATCCCTTTCTATATTAGCACTATCTGGGCATATAGTGATAATTATCACCGCTGTTTACTGCTCTACCACTCAGTTGGTAGAGCACCTTAATCTTGAGGTCGCAGGTTCAAATCCCTTTCTATATTAGCAATATCTGGGCATATAGTGATAATTATCACTGCTGTTTACTGCTCTACCACTCAGTTGGTAGAGCACCAGCACCTTAATCTGGAGGTCACAGGTTCAAATCCCTTTCTAGATTAGCAATATCTGGGCATAAAGTGATAATTATCACTGCTGTTTATTGCTCTACCACTTAAATGGTAGAGCACCAGCACCTTAATCTGGAGGTTGCAGGTTCAAATCCCTTTCTATATTAGCAATATCTGGGCATATAGTGATAATTATCACTGCTGTTTACTGCTCTACCACTCAGTTGGTAGAGCACCAGCACCTTAATCTGGAGGTCGCAGGTTCAAATCCCTTTCTATATTAGCACTATCTGGGCATATAGTGATAATTATCACTGCTGTTTACTGCTCTACCACTCAGTTGGTAGAGCACCAGCACCTTAATCTGGAGGTCGCAGGTTCAAATCCCTTTCTATATTAGCACTATCTGGGCATATAGTGATAATTATCACTGCTGTTTACTGCTCTATCACTCAGTTGGTAGAGCACCAGCACCTTAATCTGGAGGTCGCAGGTTCAAATCCCTTTCTATATTAGCACTATCTGGGCATATAGTGATGATTATCACTGCTGTTTACTGCTCTACCACTCAGTTGGTAGAGCACCAGCACCTTAATCTGGAGGTCGCAGGTTCAAATCCCTTTCTATATTAGCAATATCTGGGCATATAGTGATGATTATCACTGCTGTTTACTGCTCTACCACTCAGTTGGTAGAGCACCAGCACCTTAATCTGGAGGTTGCAGGTTCAAATCCCTTTCTATATTAGCACTATCTGGGCATATAGTGATAATTATCACTGCTGTTTACTGCTCTACCACTCAGTTGGTAGAGCACCAGCACCTTAATCTGGAGGTCGCAGGTTCAAATCCCTTTCTATATTAGCACTATCTGGGCATATAGTGATGATTATCACTGCTGTTTACTGCTCTACCACTCAGTTGGTAGAGCACCAGCACCTTAATCTGGAGGTTGCAGGTTCAAATCCCTTTCTATATTAGCACTATCTGGGCATATAGTGATAATTATCACTGCTGTTTACTGCTCTACCACTCAGTTGGTAGAGCACCAGCACCTTAATCTGGAGGTTGCAGGTTCAAATCCCTTTCTATATTAGCACTATCTGGGCATATAGTGATAATTATCACTGCTGTTTACTGCTCTACCACTCAGTTGGTAGAGCACCAGCACCTTAATCTGGAGGTCGCAGGTTCAAATCCCTTTCTATATTAGCACTATCTGGGCATATAGTGATGATTATACAGAAATAAATGGTCATAAGGACTGAGCAGCTTTGTGAGACTGGGTACAGGACTTACCGAAATATGCTTTTCCACCCCCTCTGAGTAAGATCTTCATACAATCTACTTTATTGAGTCTAGCAGCGAGATGGATGGGTGTGTCTCCGTTATGATCCAGTTGGTCCATGCATCCAATATTCTGCACTAGAAAGTCTACAATGTGAAGATTGCTGTCGTCTTGCTGTTTAATGGCAAGATGGAGGGCCGTCTCGTTGTTCAACTAAATTAGACAAAAAGAGAAATTTTACAAAGCTGAGAAATGGTCAACCAACAACATAGACTTGTATGGGATTGTTCTTTTTGGTCTTTTGTTTGTTTTTCTTCTATGGTTGCCTTCCCAGTTAGTTTTTAATATTCTTTACATAGGTAGGGTTAGAGGCGTCTGTCTCCTGAAAAGTTCAAAACATTACCGATGCCAGCAGGGATAGGCCTATATGTAATTAGTAACTTTTAGTTCTCTGTTGGCGGGACAGACGTATCCCCATACTGTGGTTTGGGCACTGGCCTGGTGACCAGTCTTGTTTCTTTATCTTTTTATTCCAATCTGTGCATTTTAAAATGTTTTATGCACTTTTGATCATTTTTATGTAAGGGGCGCAATATAAATCTTAAATTATTAATTTTAGTTATTAACGTCATAATGTCACTCCACTTTCTTTAACGGTTAAATGGAACTTGTGGCTTCCGTTTAACCGTTTCTACCGATTCCAATCAGAAAGATGAGCCCATGTAACCCAGTCTTTACAGTCACAAAACCACAAACCACAGTGGGGCAGCCTACACAGCAAAATGGATAACAAATTGTAGGGGATTAAAGATAATGTATTACATTTGTTGAGAAGATTAAGATAAGAAACATTCCACCAACAAAAGGGATGTCAATCATTCTCTGGATCGCTCTCCTGGGGCTAATATTTTAAAGAAAAGGGAAGTTCTCATTTTTGTTTTTACTGTTGGCTTTGTTTAAACCGTTTATTAAATTTTGAAATGGATTTCAATGTTTGTTTATGATTAAAAAGTTAACCGGTTAAACGTCCCAACCCTAACAACCAGGGTAGAACAAGCGTAGAGCTCCCGATAAGTAGAGCCATGAAATTGGGCCAAAATAGGTGGATAGGCCTATGGTTTAAAGAAGCCTACCGTATCCGAGAGGGATGCCGTCAAGTCAACTCCTTCAGCAAAGACTCTAAGTAACTGACTAATGTCTGACAATAGGATGGCTTGGCGTAGATCTTGCAGCATGACAGAAGGACTGGAACTCGTCTTCAAGATGTACTTCCGCCTCTCGTACTTTGCTCGGATGAACTCTTTCCTCGACTCCCTGAGAAGCAGAGAAATATATAAAAAGATTTAATACAGCAAGATTTGATAAAAAAAACCCACTTAAGCCTGGTTCATACTTCCTGCGATTGCGAATGCGAAGCGAATTTGACGTGAATTTGACGTCACAACTCTGTTTTCGCTGCGAATATTCGCAAAAGTTGAGCACGGTTCAACTCTTGCAAATTATTTGTTGCGAATTTGTGACGTCAATATTCGCTTCGCATTCGCATTCGCAGGAAGTATGAACCGGGCTTTAGACTTTCGTTAAGAGAAGGGATTTGTCCTGGTGTTTCTATCATAGTCGACAGCAGATTGCACTGCATCAAGTTACAATGTGTTATATAAATAGGTTTCATAATTCAAAAACTGGGCATATCGGTCTTAAAGGCAGGGTACACCTTTGGTAATTACTACAACAATTAATGACCATACAAACTTACTTGGTACAGAGCACTGGAGAGCTGTTGATATTATAAAACATTGTTAGAAACGACTGCCTTTGAAGTAATGTAGTTTTAGAGAAAGAGGTAATTTTTCACCCAAAAATTTGAATTTGAGACAAGCCTTTCTCAGGCAACGGAAAACACACAATTCTATGCAACAAGGGTGTTTCTTCTTATATTATTTTCTTGCAACTTCAATGGCTAATTGAGCCCAAATTGTCACACGTTTGTTATGCATGTTGGGATACACCGAGTAAGGGTACTGGTCTTTGACAATTACCAAAAGTATACCCTTCCTTTAAAGGCACTGAACACGTTTGGAAATTCTCAAAGACCAGTGTTCTCACTTGGTGTATCCCAACATATGCATAAAATAACAAGCCTGTGAAAATTTGGGCTCAATTGGTCATCGAAGTTGCAAGAAAATGATGAAAGAAAAAACACCCTTGTTGTACAAATTTGTGTGCTTTCAGATAGGAATAAAAACTTCTTGCAAGAAGTTTTTATTATTTTAGTGAGAAATTACCTCTTTCTCAAAAACTACGTTACTTCAGAGGGAGTCGTGTCCTACAATGTTTTATACTATCAACAGCTCTCCGTTGCTTGTTACCAAGTCAGTTTTTATGCTAATATTTGCTTTGAGTCATTACCAAACGTGTACGATACCTTTAAACATACTGTAACTCAGACTAGGGAACTAGATCGATGGCACATTATAAATGCTTCATATTATTATTACTCACATAGTACTGTTGGGAAGTGGTTTGCAGGAGGACTCTAAACTGGCTTCATATACCTCGTTAAAATCTTCATTACCTATGGTCATTGCAATCTGTTGGAACAAAGACAAATTAGATTAACTCAAACATATCAAAGACGCTAGGTCTGACTTTTGGTCAATCTGACCCAAAAGATAGATTGAACATTTTAAATAGCTATTTTTATTGATTTGAGAAAGTTATATGCTTTCATTTAAGGTATTGCACGAAAAATTCAGCCATAAGTGTTAGTTAACTAAAAACTACACATGAATTATTGTCAGGATCCTGACATTATCTCCCGTCCATCAGCGATGTTTAAACAATTTCGCATGTTACATGTAATTTGTGTATTGTCTGTATCACATACAATGCACACACAAAAAAAGAACACATCCAAAATTGTTTTTGCGAAAGTTTTCGTTATTTTGTTCCTGACTTCTGGAACTAGTGACTCCCAAATACCTGTTCGCAAATACACGGTGTGCACAAGTTTCCCATAAAGCCGCAGTGCATGCAGGTCTAGCTAGCGATCAAAAGCAATCAATTTGATCGCTAGCTAGACCAGCATGCACTGCGGCTCTATGGGAAACTTGTGCACACTGTGTATTTGCGAAAAGGTCGATTCAACCGTTTAACCATTTCTATAGATCCAGATTCAATCCAAATTGAGAATCGGAACTATAGTGCAGGGTACCAATAATCGTTGGTGTAAGCCCTCTATTTTGTGTCCGATTTGGAGCCGACCTGTTAAAAGGAGGAGCAGATGTCAGCACACTTTCCAGAATTAATTTTGTTATACTAAACCCAGTCCCGATAGTCACAAAACCAGTGTGAAGGCGCATCCTTTGCGCTTGTGTATTGTTTTCAGTGCAAAAAGCAAAAATGTATAACAAATTGTTGAGGATTGAAAATATTGTATTACAAATTGTAGGGGATTAAGAAAAGACACATTTCCACCAACAAAGGGATGCCAATAATTCTCCCTGGATAGAGTCTGGGGCTGACATTTTGAAGAAAATGAAGGTCTCAGTTTTTCTTCTGTCGGCTTTGTTTAAACATTAAGGAAATTTGGAAATGTACTTCAAAACTGTCTTTTACAGTTAAAGGGTCTGTATACGTTTGGTAATGACTCTGAAAATTAATGGCAATAAAAAATTACTTGGTAAGAAGCACAGCAGCTTTGGATAGTATAATGCATTATGAGAAACTTTTCACTTTGAAGTACTGCGGTTATGGAAAAATATTTGTTATCCCCCAAAATTTGAATCTGAGAAGCATTACTGACAGTAACGTTTCTCAGATTGTGTATTCCAACTGCAGATTATTCTTCCTGCATGGACATAACCGCTCAAGATTTTCGGCAATATCTCAAAAACGCTACCACCTTTTGAAATAAAATTTTCACAGGTTAGTTTTATGGTCTACAGCTATATAGGATTGACACAAAGAGTGGGTTCCAATTACCAAACGTATACAATCCCTTTAAACAGTTGACCTGTTTTAAAACGTCCCAACCCTTGACGGGGGTGGTTAGGGTGAATACTTACGAGAAGTTGTGCCGTTCCTAATCTGTCTAATTCTAAGGATTGGACCCTGGATATGTGCACGCCTAGTTCCCTGTGTACTCCAGAGCATTCTATACAGGTTAAGATTCCTAGATTGGTAGACAACCATTGAGGATCTGTGGATGACAAATAAAGAAGTGACTTATTAACCAATTACTGCCGGGGTTTAACAAGTTTTTTCCATGCTCACTCTCAGCATTCATTTTCGGAATTTCCTGAATATTTTTTGTTAACAATGACAGCCAGTCCCGTTCAACCCAGATTTCACAAATCTAATGTTTCTGTAACATGAGTGATATAAGAGTTACCCTGAACCAATGACAATCAATCATGTTCAACGCAGGTTTCTCAAATCTATTGTCACTGTATCATGAGTAACAATACACTTACAATACTCTTAACAATGACAGTCAATCACGCGCTGGCCCGGTTTCAAAAGTCTGTTGTTGTAACTGCTTGAACTTGTGACGTCATATGCAAGGGGTCTATCCCCTGGATACTGGTCGGGTGGTCGGGTTGGTGCAGTGGTATCTTTCCTCGCCTTCCACCTCTAGGACCCCGGTTCGAATCACACCGCAGGGCACTACGTAGATTGGGTTTTCAGTCCCTACCTGACTGCGTGGGTTTTCCCTAGAATAACTCTCTGGGGTTTTCCTCCCACATCTAAAACTGAAATTTCCTTCCTTGTCTTCTCTCCATTGGGTTCTGAGAGTCCGTGGCTTCACAACCAGAATAAATGAAATGAAATGAAATGAAACCCCTGTCAGCCAACCTTACCTGGTGCTGAACAATCACAGCATACATCGTTACATGGTAGCCTTCTGACCTGCCGGACGATACAATGCGTCAGCTCCTGTAGACCCTTGTTTGGAACGTCGGAGGGTGAGCTATTGTCGTCAAATACCGCATCCAGAGCGTACTTCTTGCTGTTGTTGAGAACCGATATCCACTCAGCGGCTTCCTCTTCAGTTTCTGCCATGAAGTGATACGTTCTGTCTCCTGTAAAGTGAAGATCCAATGGAAAAATAACTCATTAACCAGTTAGGACCGGATGATGTGCAGGCCTTGTGTTTGGGGGAAAAAATCCACAAGACTGCTGCCGTCGATTTCACCAAACTCTTCCTAACTTAGGATTAATCTTAGGGCTTAGGACGAGTCCCAGCCTTGCACTGTAACATGTAAACCTTAAGATTAATCCTAAGTTAGGACGAGTTACTCGTCCTAACTCGAGATAGGATTAATCCTAGCGTTTCGTGAAATCGGCTGCAGGGCTTGTAGATCAATACATCTACTGGACCAGAAAATTTGTCACAAGACCAGAATAAAATGAGAAGAAAAAAAAATTAAACCGTTTATATTTGAACAAGCACAAAGAGAAGATTTGTCTCATTTGTCTTTATGGTTCATACTCAACAGAATTGAAAGATATTTATCAGATCAAAGTAAGCATAATTTTTAAAATAAACTCGAGATGAGGTATTATTCTTCAGACACAAGACCGGGGGTGGGTGCCAGTCAGAAGCCATACAACCGTTAGCTGCCGTGCAGCCAGGGATCACACCTAAGTTTCTGATACAACCTGGGAAGCGGCAGCCAGGGGATCACCTTAAGAGGATGTGAGTTTTGTATTCCAAACATCAAGTTATAAACCACAAGGGAAACTGACTGGGTAAATTTTAAATAATTATTTCACTGCGTGTTGATCTCATTATTTATTAATTACAAAGTTTTACATGGCATATGGGGATGATAGTACGGCACACACCCTTTAAACACAAGGCTGCATGGGATTGCAGTTGTTTCTAGAGTCAGTGGCCACACCAGCAAGACAAAACAGAAAGAAAAACATGAGCAACACTTCTAGGGTCAATCAGTAGTAAACGCCATGGAAGAAGATTATAATGAAACTTGTATTACTTGTTTTAAACTTCAAGTTTGTTTTAAACTTCAAGTTTGCTTTAAACACAAAGCCACATGGGATTGCAGTTGCTTCTATATTGGCCACACCAGCAAGACAAAACAGAAAGAAAAACATGAGCAACACTTCTAAGGTCAATCAGTAGTAAACACCATGGAAGATGTTTCTATTGAAATTTGTATTACTTGTTATTAAACTTCAAGTTTGCTTTAGACACAAGTCCGTATGGGATTGCAGTTGCTTCTAGATTGGCCAAACCAGCAAGACAAAACAGTTCGAAAAACATGAGCAACACTTCTAAGGTCAATCAGTAGTAAACGCCATGGAAGAGAACTATAATGACAATTTGTAATACATGCACTTGTTATAAACTTTTGAGTTTGCTTTAAAGGCACTGGACACATTTGGTAATTGTCAAAGACCAGTATTCTCACTCTGTGTATCCCAACATATATGCATAAAATAACAAACCTGTGAAAATTTGGGCTCAAATGGTCATCTAAGTTGCAAGAAAATAATGAAAGAAAAAACACCCTTGTTGCATAAATTTGTTTGCTTTTAGATGCCTGAAAAAGACTTCTGGCCAGAATCAGATTCAAATATTTCAGTGAGAAATTACCTTTTTTCTCAAAAACTACGTAACTTCAGAAGGAGTTGTTTCTCACAATGTTTTATATTACAACAGCTCTCCGTTGCTCGTTACCAAGGAAGTTTTGATGCTATTTGTGTTGGAGTAATTACCAAACGCGTACAGTGCCTTTAAACATATGGTCATAAATGTAAGGAATTGCATTGGCCTGAAAAGAGCATCTACACCATCAAAATAAAACAAAGAAAAACACTAGCAACATTTCTGAGGGTAAATGACATTTATAAATGAAAATTTGTAAAATTCGTTTTAAACTTTGCTTGACTACAGTTGCCACACCGTCAAGATGAAATAGAAAGGAAATCATGACCATATTTAGCAATCAATCCCAGCATTGCAATCCCTCTTCACAAAGTCCCAAAACAGATAAAGAAAAACAGGACATGTAAAAAGTCCTGTACAAATACTTTAATTTCCTTGCAATTACCCTCATGTTGAAGCAACGATAGTCAGTGTTAGCATTGAAAGCTTTGACCTCTGTATCCAGTTACCAAGCTTAGTCAAGATTACAAGATAACTTTGTATAATATCTCCAGCATTTCCTTGTAAAACAGGAGGTAATTATGGGCTAGTTGTAAGTGAACTTTCATACTAATACACCCCTGTAATATGCATTGTGATTAACCCTTTAGAGACCATAGCGGCTGCAAGCGGCTTGTATCAAAATACCCATAGCGGCCACAATCGGCTTGTCGAAATAGTTATAGCAGCCACAATCGGCTTGTATCCAAATTCCCATAGCGGCCGCAAGCGGCTTGTACAAAAATGCCCATAGCGGCCAGAAGCGGCTTGTATCGAAACACCCATAGCGGCCACAAGCAGCTTGTATTAAAATAACCATAGCGGCTACAAGTGGCTTGTACAGAAATACCCATAGCAGCCAGAAGCGGCTTGTACAGAAATACCCAAAGCGGCCACAAATGGCTTGTATCAAAATACCCATAGCAGCCACAAGCGGGTCTGTATCAAAACACCCACAGCGGCCACAAGTGGCTTGTACAGAAATACCCATAGTGGCCACTAGTGGCTTGTGCAGAAATACCCATAGCGGCCACAAACGGCTTGTACTGTGTATTACAAATGGTTGTGACTTTACCAGGCATGATATTTGGTCCTTGGGAAAAAAGGTAGGACAATTTTATTGAGTACAAGGGCTGACCTACATGTACACACATGTTACAGACTTCTATAGATTTTTCTGGCTGTTTAATAAAATATTTTGCTGATTTGTCTGAGGGTAAAAAATCGGAAATTAGATTTAAGTATGAAGAATGTCATGCCTGCTTTACGCCCCCCCACACTTTTAAAATTGTTCCCTCACTGCTGTCTAATAAAATACATGTACATATTTATTGTACATATATTTATTGTTTGACATCGACTCGTACAGCATGTGCTGCATCATGCCTTCGTATAAAAACAAAAACACAAAGCAAATGTGGACCAAGTCCCACTTTCCGGCAAAAGCCGTAGAATAAGAATGGTCTCATCACTAAAAAAGAGTCAAATTGGAAAGCGTTGAGTGATTAACAGCCGAGCCTTCTTCCCAGAGCTTCCGATCTATCTTCAACCCTTCCTCCCCAGTCCAACCGCTCGTCATCGTTGTAATCTTTTCCATTCCCAACGGGGCACATGTCTCTTTTGAGAAAGCAATTAACGTTTCATTTTTGTTTTTTCGCCGGGAGAAGTGAATTGGGATTGAATTGAATCGCTGATGTTGTGATTTTTTTTTACTATAGTCGTAAAAAAAAGGGGTTAGCAAATAGTCCCTGCTTGGAACCGTTTCAGGATATGACAGGCCAATTTGATGTCAGAAGGAATGTGGTGTATGGAGCTCTGATGTATGTTTTTGCTGTTTAGGAAATAGATGCACTTGTAGTATTTGTATAAGATATGATCAAATTTTAATAGTTTGGTTAAATGGAAATGACATCCTTGGTAATTGCTGAATTTTTCAAGAAAATGTGGATTTGTTGTGTAGGAATCTGGTGTATGGAGCTCTGATTTATGTCTTAGCTGTTTAGGAAACAGATGCACTTGTAGTACAAGATATCATCCACATTTAATAGTTTGGTTAATGGTTAAAGGGAAATGACGTCATTGGTAATTGCTGTAATTTTCAAAAAAATGTGGATTTGTTGGGTAGGAAATCTGGTGTATGGAGCTCTGATTCATGTCTTAGCTGTTTAGGAAACAGATGCACTTGTAGTACAAGATATCATCCAATTTTAATAGTTTGGTTAATGGTTAAAGGGAAATGACGTCATTGGTAATTGCTGTATTTGTTGGGTAGGAATCTAGTATATGGAGCTCTGACTTATGTCTTTGCTGTTTAGGAAATAGATGCACTGGTAGTACAAACAAATAAAATATAATTACATAGCATTAAATGTTAAATTTTGTCAAATTTTGCAATTCTTGCAAAATATTTTACTTGCTTGGCAGGGGATCAGGCATGGGCAACTTTAAATTTCACAATTTGGCTGATATTAAAGGGGCACATTGACTTCAAATCTCGTAAAACATTGCTGCTTGAAATTGCTCCTTACCCTTTGTAAGGGTTGTTCCTGCACAAAAACACCCACAGTGTGTTGTGTAATTAGTGAGTAGTGATTTAAAAAACATAACTTTACCTCTTGAAATACAACCAGCGGAACATACGGCCCGCCATTTTGTGGACTCAAAAATTTGGTTCTACAAAATGAGGGACCGTGTACTGTCACAAAATTAAACAAAAACCAGACAATTTCAAGGTATATTTATGTTAATCATTATATTCTACTTTTAAATGTCTTTCCAACCATTTCTATTTCATAACAAAAATGCTTGTTATAGCCCATAGCACCCAATCCAAGGCAATATGCCCCTGTAACCTCCCGGGCCAAATTTGATAGAATTTGCTTTAAAGCACAAAATCTAGCTCAGCAAAAAACAATTTTGCAAAACAAATAGAGGTTACAAGCCAACATACCATAATCACATGTACTGTTTTTGACTGGTTTTGTAAATTACACTTTACTAATACAAGAAATTTAAAAATAATACTCCACAAACTTGCCAAAAGGTCAAAGTTTGTTTTTACTCTGCAAGTGCAGTGACGTCTTCCATAAATTGCACTTTACAAATACAAGAATTTAAAAAAGTAAACAATAATAATAATAGTGTCACGTATTTGCCACAAGATCAAAGTGTTTTTCACTCTGCAAATGTAGTGACGTCTTCCACAAAGTGCACTTTACAAATACAAGAATCTAAAAAAGGAAAAATAATAAAATAATGTCACGTACTTGCCACAAGGTCAAAGTACTTTTTACTTTGTTCCTCCAGCGATGGTTTGACCTGACAGGTGAGAAGGTTCATCTTGACCGGTGGTTTACTGACCGTTGAGTGAGCTATCAATAGATACCCATCCATGATGTCACATCGTCGTTTCTGGTACACCTTACGCAGACCCTCCGTGCGTTTACTGAGGTAGCCGGTCTTTTCCGTACCGTGGGCTTTATCGGTCTGGAGCTGGTGGAGGCTGTAGCCTTGTTTCTCTGGTGGGGTCTGTTGGGTGTGATGTTGAAAAAAATAAGAAGTCAATAAAAACAAAATTAAAAAATTGTGTTGAACAGATGGCTGTGTACTGTTTAAAACATCAGTCAGATCGGTGGAATGGACAACCCTCAGATGAAGGTTTTGTACATTGACAGAGTGATGTACTTACAGAATATTCATGGATGAATATTCATAAGTAGAATATTTATAATTTGGGGTTGAATATTCATAAGTAGAATATTTATAATTTGGGGTTGAATATTCATAAGTAGAATATTTATAATTTGGGGTTGAACAAAGAAAAATCGACTAGAACAGGACTTGAACCTGCTACCTCCGGATTAGCCTGCCGGCGCTCTACCAACTGAGCTATCTAGCCCTGTGTTGGCGGTCTCCCTATTTTGTCAATTTCTTCGTTTGGGGTTGCCAGTAAGAAGTCATTGAAACGGTAGCTGTAAACACAATATACTCAGTACCTTTCCGAGTCCTGTGAAAAAAAGAAAATCCACAGGTATATAACTCGAGTGGGATTTGAACCCAAGACCTTTGCCATTCTAGAGCAGATGTCTTACCAACGAGACCACCGAGATTGCCCGGTAAAGCTACAGGCAGTTCCAATCTTATATTTTCAATACATGTACAGTGCCCGGCGAAGGCGTTAATAATTGAAGTTAAAGGATGACTTTCCTCACCTCTTTATCCAACGAGAGGCTCGTCTTAAGGAGATTCCTGAGATCCAGTAGCTTCTTCTTTTCCTCATCATGTCTCATCTTGATCTTGTGGACGTTTTCTGAAAGCTCATCGATGTAGGACTGGAAGTTCTCGATCGTCTTCAGGCCTTCTCGGTAGAAACTTCAAAAAGAGACAAGAGGGAAACAAACATGCAAATTTCATTACATTTCATTTATTCTGGTTGTGAAGCAAAGAACTCTCAGAAAAGCAAACTTAATCACTATACTAGCCAAGAACCCAAATGGAGAGAAGACACTGAGGAAGGAAGTTTCAGTTTCAGCTGTCGGAGGAAACCCCAAAGACCTATTCCAGGGAAAAACTCAGACAGTCAGGTAGGGAGTGAAAACCCAATCCTCGTAGTGCCCCCAGCGTGATTCGAACCAGGGTCCTAGAGGTGGAATGCGAGGAAAGATACCACTACGCCAACCCAAACGATATTTCAAGAAAGAAAAAAAGAGAAAAAAACTGCACGGGATGCTTTACAGTGTTTTTCAATTTTCTGTGGTACTGAAATTAAGGAAAAATGAGGGATTCAGCTGAATGGCAGGGATCAAAATTAACACTGGACCGCAGGCCGAGGCCAGTGATTTTAAGCATCGGGCCAGTAAACTCATGACTGGACAGTACGCAGGTCTTGCAAAAATGTTTAAACTGAATAATTTTACAAAAAGTACATGTACCTCACCGAGTAATAACTTGAATAAGAAAGATATAATTCCAATGTTGACTTTGAGTCTGCACAAATTTCTTTCAGTTCTTTTATTGAAGTTTATTCACCCATAAGACAAATGAGATCAATCTTGTGTCAGTACTTGTTCAAACTGTTTAGATTGTGTCACTTTGATTCTGGTCTTGTGAAAACAAAAAAAGCTCTAGTACAAAATTTGAGCTACAAGCCATGAGGTCTTGTGGATTCCCCCCCCCCCAAATTCGAGCCCTTGAACGGTCCCAAAAAACCTACCTGTTTTCAACTCTGTAAAACTCCACTAGATGCTGGACAAGCTCTGCACCTTTTTTGGATTTGATGTCATTCACTTTGATCAGGTACTAGAAAAAAACCAAAATACACATGTCAGGACAACCATTAAACATGTCCAAGGTTCTTTATGTGGCGTGTCATGGCCGAGCAGTCTAGTTCACCGGACCCAAGCTCTGGTATTGTCAGAGTGTGGGTTCGAATCCCGATAATGACACTTGTGCCCTTGAGCAAGGCACTTAACCATAATTGCTTCGTAAAAAGTTGGGGAAGTACACATGTAGTGCATTCTGCTCTACAGTGTATCAGCCAGGCTACTAGTAGATGATACCCATGCCTACATCCTTATGGACTGTGAAGGGGGTAACCCTGTTTCAGCCCAAGGAGCAGGTGGCAATGTGCTCCTGGTGGCATTTGATTTGGGTGTAGAACTCACCTTGAAGTGGCCGTCCGGCCTTGTAATGTTAGGCGATATCTCATAAAAAAACCCACTTCACCACACTACTAGCCATCCAAGTTCACAAACTGCATATTATAATCATACAGTGCAGCAGGAATAACACATGCACAAACTGTATATAAATACCTACTGTGGGGTTGTTAAATTCTTTTTTTCCCAACCTCGTACGACACAGCTCGCATAGACTAGAAATGTAATGTTTGTAGACACCTGATGACATCATCATGACATCACTACAACAGTTTTATCTACTAGTGAAGATCTAACTATGTGTGCTGTTTGTAGTTTATATGAGCTTGGGCAGTGCGTTAGTGGAGACTTGCCGGGGAGAAGAAGAAGTATTACAAATAATTTTAACAAACGAACAAAAACTAAAGGTGTTCCGGGCTAAGCCTGAGCACCTACTAATAAAATTTAATTAATAGCCAAATCCTTTACACTTACCTCACACATTTGAAGTTGAAACATTCGTCTTTCCTTCTCCATTTCCTCTGCCACCTAGAGAGAGAAAGAGAAAAAAAGAAAACAAATTTATAAGAGGTAACTCTTCAGGAGAGTATACTGTTCGAGCAGAGTATACTGTTTGAAACGTTGAGACCCCGTCGGCTCTTTTCAGAGCCAACACTCCCACATTTTCAAAAATGTTTTTTTTGTAAATTTAAATGCCAAAATATATCTTATTTATAACTGATAAATAACATCAAAAAAGGGTTAAAATTAGCATTGAATGAAAATGTGCTGATGTAATATATAAAAAAACCACTTCGACTTTAAACCCTCTTTTCTCAATTCATTCTCTCGCATCTCTTGGTGTTTCTACTTTCACAACTTTTGAACCAAAGGTGGTATCAACATAATGTTTTAAACAGTATTAAAGCATAGATTATGCTCTTTTCAAATCTTTTCAAAATTTGAAAATGACCTGGGCCGACAAACGACTCATTTTGCTTGATCGCATCACATTTGATCATCTTTTGTCTATTTAAAAACAAAAATTATACACAGTGAGGTATTATTAGGAGAGAAGATTTTGAGAAAAACCTGTAATCAGGAAAAAACCCTGAGAAATCACATGTTATTAGGGATATGAAATTGCAATTAACGACCTTATACGTGTAGCAGGGTTCTCCCCATGCACAAGCTTGCGTATCGGGCCGATACCCAAGAATTGCGTGCCGGTAAAATTTCGGTAAAAATACGGTAGTTTTACAAAAAACATGAACAGAAACCATAGGATGCTCCAAATTGCACGAAAACAAAGAAAAACACGAAGCAGAAAACATTCCGAGGACCTTGTTTCATGCCAAAATGTTGGCCCAGAATGCCAAACAGTTTTGACAAAACCCTGTAAAGTACTGAGCCGGTGATGCACTACATTTGCATGCACTCGAGATAAATCACAAATCTAGGCTTGTGTTTGACTGCCATCAATTTGTACATGACTTTTCCTTTCATTCATTTGTCATTCTGTGCTTTAGAGGAAGTGGGTCTTAACTCTGATGGTTGGAGGTTTGGCCGGGATATGGGACCGGATTCAAGGTTGGACAGACTGAGTGGCAAAGAAATAATGTCAGAGGATGTGCAATGGAAACATTAGAGAAAGAGGGAAGTTTAGTATACATACATGTACATGTAGATGATTTAAAGGGATTGTATACGTTTGGTAATTGGAACCCACTGTTTGTTTCAATCCTAATGACAATAAAAATTTACTTGGTAAAAGTACAGCAGATTTGGATAGTATAATGCATTTTGAGAAACTTTTCACTTCCAAGTAATGCGGTTATTGAAAGAGATATCACTTTTTATCCCCAAAAATTTGAATATGAGAAGCTCTCTCAGATTGTGTATTCCAATTGCAGATTATTCTTCCAGCGTGGACATATAGCCGCTCCAGATTTTCGGCAATATCTCAAAAACGCTACCACCTTTTGAAATGAAATTTTCACACAGGTTAGTTTTAGGGTATATGTACATCTACAACTACATGTATATACTTTGTTTTTCTCTTCTAAAGGCACTCCACTACAAGCCTTGGCTTATTAGGATCGTGCCTCCACAATACTGTATTTTTTTGCATTTATGTCATGTACTGTTCAGGATGGAAATAAATGTAATATTGAATTGAATTGAATTGAATTGAATTGGATTGAAACAAACAGTGGGTTCCAATTACCAAACATATACAATTCCTTAAAAGGATGGTTCATCTTGATTTTTTTTGGCAGAATTGCTCGGTTTCTTCCAATGATGATTTGATCAAGCAATTAATGCCAAGTCATTAGAACCACTTAATTAAAAGCGTGGTTTAGGGCTAACAGAAGTTTAACATTGTTGGGGTTGGGGAAAGTGTGTTACGGAAACCAATTCTAGTTCAAGGTTTAGTCAAACCGATTTGTATTCAGCTGACAAACCACAAAATGATCATGTCATATGCATTTTGGTGACCATAACTTCCATGCTGTAACCATAACCTTATTTAAGAATTATCAAAAAGTCATCAAAAAGTCTGACAAACCACAAAATGATCATGTCATATGCATATTGGTGACCATAACTTCCATGCTGTAACCAAAACTTTATTTAAGAACTATCAAAATGTCATCAACAAAGCAGAAATTATTGCTTAAACAAATTCTGCTAAGCAACAATAAGCAGGGTACCAGTCACAGATGCTACTTCGGGAATGGCATTTTAGCTGGTGACCTTTTTCTGGTAAGCATAATTTTGTTGTGCTTAGTTAGTTTTTGTGCTTAAGCAGCTCTATGAAATTGGGCCCTGCCTCCTAAAGAGGGTTCAACCCTTCAGTCTGACCCTGCCTGTCACCCTGTCTGACACAACCTTGCCAAGCAAAAAGACCTACAGAGGGTTTTACCATTCAATCTGAGGGTAATTATCACCCTGTCTGTCACCCTGTCTGTCAACCAGTCTGACTTACCTCGGAACCAACTAGAGTTCGGATTAGACCTGCCTCTTTAGCTATCTGCTTCTTTTCTCTCTCAATCTTGGTACTAGAGGAGAAAAAAAATAATGAGACAAAAAACATGATTACTCGTATAATTTTTTTTAAAATGAGATATCGCCCAACTCACAAGGCCGGACAGCCACTTCAAGGTGAGGGCTACACTTAACTGATTTGGGCTGTTGACCCAAATCAACTGTCACCAGGGGCACGTTGCCACCTACATGTACTCCTGGGGCTGAAACAGGGTTACCCCCTTTACAGTCCGTAAGGATGTAGGCATGGGTTTCATCCACTAGGAGCCTGGCTGGTAGAGCAGAATGCACCTTCCCAACTTTTATGAAGCAATTATGGTTAAGTGCCTTGCTCAAACACACAAGTGTCACGACCAGGATTCGAACCCACACTCTGCTGCTGACAACACCAGAGCTTGGGTCCGGTGAACTAGACCACTCGGCCACGACATGCCATTGTTTACAACACACAATAATAAGACAATACTGTGCAGTGTGCATGTACGACTGGCAGTTCCATGGCTTTTTCCAAGCCTTGGCTATGGGCTCCAGCTCAGAGCTCCGTTTGATGCTGGAAACACCCCGTGCAAAATGTACACTGCTCTTAAATTTATGACAGAGACCAAGCCAGAGTCGGTTCCCAAGCTGAGGTTCGGAAAATGTCCTAAGAATGCTTTCTGTATTCTGATAAAAATGGAAATATCTTATTATGATAATAATGTTTACAATACACAAGTAATAATAATAGAAACAAAATCTGAAAGAGGGGGTTCTTCAGCGGCCTGAACAAACTTTTCCTTCAGTAATAAAATAACAAAATTATACATGATCTGGTTCAGTAAAATACCGCACATGGTTTTAAAAAAATTTTATTGAACAAACTTTTCCTTCAGTAATAAAATAATAAAATTATAAATAATAATCTGGTTCAGTAAAATACTGCACGTTTTTGTATGGTTTTTTTTATTGAAAAACCTTTTCCTTCGGTAATAAAATAATAAAATTATAAACAATCTGGTTCAGTAAAATACTGCACATGTTTTTTTATAGTGAAACAAATCAACAATTGTAATAGTATACTCAAGTACATTGCACACAAGGGATTTAAGTGTCCCCGTACAAAAATGTAAAGACCCATTTTTCTCATGTCATCAGATGTTTTGGATGTTGACAAATTTTATCGAATAATAAAGGGTATCGAATGAAATGGCAATTTACACCATTTTAACATGAGGTTAGAGACTTGTTATTTTTTCCCCACTCACATGAGGACTCTAGCCTATCTATTGAAAAATGAGTACATCACAAAATTGAATTGGTAATTTCCCTTCCTCTTTGAGGCAAGGCCGTCTTCATTTACACGTATGCATAGAGTAATCTGGTTGTTGCTCTATGATAATAATAATGTTCTCAAGTAACTGATCCCCTTTACTATGTATGTATTACGCCCCCTGACACTGTGACAGATTGGAATATTTACACTTGCCATCTGGGCCAAATTTCATAATGCCTGTGAGCACAACAATTTGCTAAGCACAGAAAACTCTTGCTTAACAAGAATAGGTTACAAGCCAAAATACCATATACATGTACATGTAGTTACTCATTCCTTGCTTAGCAAAAGAAATTTGAAAAGCATAATTTACAAGCATGATTTTCTGCTTGACAGCTTTATGAAATTGGGTCCTAGGCTGAAGCCATCAAGCTCTGCTAAGTTATTTTTTAAATTACTGCTCACAAAATGTATCTGCAAAGACAAATCCTGTGGGACACCTTACTGTACAGGAACAATAACTCCTGCATGGCTGCATGAGCCCAATTTCAAAGAGAGCTGCTTACGCACAACAAGTTGCTAAGCAAAATTAAGATATGCTTACCAGAATAAGGTTACCAGCCATTCAGCCAAAATACCATGTTACACATGTACTGTACATGTATGTACCATCTGTGACTGGTATACTACTCATTTATGTTTACATGGTGCAGAAAATTGTTGGCAGTATTTTCTGCTCAATGAAATTGGAGCATGGTCAAAGACCTATTTCTGCTCAGGCAAACTGAGTTACGCTTAGCAAAAGAGTATCGTTAACAGCTGTCTGTAAATTGCTCCCAGTCCCTTGTCACGGACTGCTAAGTTTGTCATTATAATGTAAGGAATAGAGCTCTACAGACCGACAAACTTTCCAGGAAATCCAGGTTGTTTTTGAATTACTTGTTTTCTTCTTGACACAATTAACATTGGACACAGCGGGGAGGTGGTGTGTGAATCACTGGTGATGAATTAAACATGACACATCGTCTGTGTTCTAATTTGTAAACCAATATTCTTCTTGTTTAACATCATCAACATTATGTACATGAGAATGCAGGGTTCTCCCCAGTTTTTTTCAAAACCTTGGGGCATTCTGGACCCAAATTTTGGAAGTTTGGCCGAAGCGCGCTGAATTGAAACAAGGTCTTCGGAATGTTTCCTACTTGGTGTTTATTTTGATTTTAAAAGCCTTACTGTGCAATCTGGAGAATTCTATATGGTTTTCTCTTGATGTCTTTTGTGGGAAAAATAAAATAAATTAATAAATAAATTGTGCGTATCGACAAGCAAATCGCACGTATCGGCCCGATACGCTAGCTTGTGCATGGGGGGAAACTTGGAGTGTCTGCCCGCTGACACCAAGGACAAAAGGGATACGGGTGTTTTGACAGAGTGAGGACGTCCTCGCTTGCTTTCTTAAACAAAACCAACCCTATACATATTTCAAAACAAAAAGGGTTTCACTTTCAAAAATTAACATAATGCTTGAATCTCCCCTAAATTGCGATGCCTGATGACAAGCATCAAAACAGGTGCAAGTACAAAAACCATTTAAAGGTAAAGTATACATGTACCTTTGGTTTTTGGAACCGTTTGATTGTTTTAATCCTATATAAATGTAGATATATACAATAAAACTAACCAGTGAAAATTTCATTTCAAAAGGTGGTAGCGTCTCTGAGGAATCGCCGACAATCTGGAGCAGTAATGTCCACGCAGGAAGAATAATCCATAATTGGAATACACAATCTGAGAAACGTTTCATGCAGAAACGTTTTTCAGATTGAACTTTGTTTGAATCCCTCTCTCTAAAACCACATTCCTTTGAAGGGAATCGGTTCTCAACATGTTGTTACATGTACATTATCAACAGCTGTAGTGCTTCTTACAAAGTAAGTTTTCATGGGAATTAAATTTTGGATTAACTACCAAAGGTATACCCTCGCTTTAAAGGCCCTGTACACTATTGGTAACATCAAAAACACAATGTTCACAGATTCACACATACATGTAACTTACATGATTTAAAGTAAGTAATGGTAGAAAGGGTTCCTTAAAATATTTCTGCCTAAAATGCTATCATTTCTGAGAAATGAGAAAAACAATAGTTTTTATCACGCGCGATAATTTGAAAAAACAGAAAACACCTAAGGTCTCTTTTCACTATTTTCTCGTGACCTCGATGACCAATTAAGATTAATAATGGGTAACCGTGACCCCATGTTGACCTTTACTTCCGGGTCAACCGGAAGTGGAACCATATCTCAAGAAATACACAACCGATTTCATTTCAACAGGGGGTAGCGTTTCTGAGGAATCGCCGACAATCTGGAGCAGTAATGTCCACGCAGGAAGAATAATCCGTAATTGGAATACACAATCTGAGCAGAAACGTTTCTCAGATTGAACTTTGTTTGAATCCCTTTCTCTTAAACCACATTCCTTTGAAGGGAATTGTTTCTGAACATGTTACACATTATCAACAGCTGCAGTGCTTCTTACCAAGTAAGTTTTTATGGCAATTAAATTGTTTTGCGGTCTCTCAAAAAGTGGCACAATTTTTGAGATGGTTCACAACAGAAGCTTCCAAAATCAAACAGATTTCTCAACAGATTCTGCGACTCTGAGTAACAGTTCAAAGTACAACTGAAAATACAAGAAGGATAATTGCTGTTTGAACAGATTTGTTATGTTGCAGAATATACCGCCCCTAACAAGTGCACTTCATCTTTTTAAAGGTACTATACAGGACTGGTAAAGATACAAAAACATTGTTTAATTTTAGTCTGAAAGCTTACTGACTATGAAGCTCATACAAAATTTTTACTGTTTTCTTGCTTAGCAAAGAAATTTGCTTAGCAGAATTTTCGCCAAACAGCTTTATGAAATTGGGCCCAGGTGGTGATGTTTGCTGCGCTACATGTAGGTCTTGAAGGTGTTATACAGGATTGATAAGGATAAAAAACATCACTGTTTAGTTTTAGTCTGAAACCTTACTGATTATGAAGTTCATACTAGAACCATTAGTTTCTGTGAAATATTTTCCTCTGAAATGAAGTTAAATTCGAGAAAACTGTATCTGAAAACCTAAAAAAATCGCAACAGCTGATTTAGGTTGTTACATCCAAAATTACAGACAATGTGTTTAAATGCTGAAAATTGGGCATAGTTTTTTCACTATTTTCTCCTGACTCACACAACGGATGAAGCCCAAATTTTCACAGGTTTGTTATTTCATGTAGATGGTTGATCACACAAAACATGAACACTGTCTGCGACTATTTTGTCAGCTCTACCAATCCTGTACAATACCTTTAAAGGTATTTAATGTACACTTTTGGTAACACCTCAAAATCAGTGTCCACATTTTTTGTGATTCAACATATGCATGAACAAACAAACCTGTGAAAGTTTGAGCTTAATTGGTCATCGAGGTCACGAGAAAATAGTGAAAAGAGACCTTGTGTGTTTTCTGTTTTTTCAAAATATCGCGCGTGATAAAAACTATTGTTTTACTCATTTCTCAGAAACGATAGCATTTTAGGCAGAAATATTTTAAGGAACCCTTTCTATCATTACTTACTTTAAATCGTGTAAGTTGTGTGTGAATCTGTGAACATTTGTGTTTTTCGATCTTACCAATTAGTGTACAGGGCCTTTAAAGGGTGTGTACAACATTGGTAATTGCCAAAGACCTGTATCCAAACTCGATGTGACCCAACATATACATGAAATAACAAACCTGTGAAAGTTTAAGCTAAATCGGTCTTCGGAGTCATGAGAAAACAGTGAAAAAAAATCTTATGTGTTTTAACTTTTTTTCAAATATCGGAAATTATCCTGCAGGATAAATACTTTTATTTTACTCATTTCGTAAAAACTATGGCATTTTAAGCAATACTATTTCAAGGGAAGTTTTCTACCATGACCATCTTTATACTACATGTATGCGAGTTATGTGCAAATCTGTGAGCATTTATATTTTCATTCTTACCAATGTTGTACACACCCTTTAATGAGAATGTGGCTTGCCACTGAAGTTTGTAAACAGACAGAATTCTTACAACCACTCGAGGTGGGGGGAGGGAATCAAAGTTCAATTGGGAAGGGTTACCATGATCATTGCTCGGCAATCTCACTCATTGATGGAAAATCACAAAAGCATCTGGCTACTGCGTCAACACTGCCCTTCAATGGAAGATCAACATTTACTGGAAAAGGGTGTGAACACATCTGAATAATCAGTGGATAGCTCCTTACACGCTGTAACAGGGCCCAATTTCATAGAGCTGCTAAGCACAAAAATTTGCTTAGCATGAAATTTCTTCCTTGATAAAAACAGGATTACCAACCAAATTTCCATGTGTTGCATATTGCTTGTTACTGGTATTCAGCTGTTGTTTGCTTATATCCTGAAAATCACATGGAAATTTGGTTTGTAATCCTGTTTTTATCAAGGAAGAAGTTTCATGCTAAGCAAATTTTTGTGCTTAGCAGCTCTATGAAATTGGACCCTGATCACCGGTTCACCTTCTAGGGCAGTTTGCGGTGGCACCATGGATGTCGCTCTTATGAATTCCGTTTGTTTTGCGAACAACCAGAAGTATTATCAATATTTAGATTTTGACAACAATTGTACTTAAAGGGTATCAAACACAGTGGCATTTTTACATCATTTTAACGTGAGATTAGAAAATTTTAGCATTTGAGAAAGACTCTACTAGGGTCGAAACATCAGGCCATTAACTATTGTTTGCATTTATACCATAGGTCCTTTTGGTTGGTAAGCAGCTAATTTTATTTTCTCAGATTAGAAAAATTGTAAATTTGTTTTCTCATTTTCATAAGGACTCTATTGGAAAATGAGTGGATCACAAAACTGAATATGACCATGTTAAAAGGACACGTTGCCTCGGACTGGGCGCTTTGGGCTATAAAAAGCATTTGGTATAAAATGAATATGGTTTGAAAGATGTTTTAAAAGTAGAATATAATGATCCACACAAATATGCCTTGAAATTGTGTGGTTTTCCTTTTACTTTGTGAACAAACACAATCCCCAATTTTGTAGAGCCAAATATTTGACTCCACAAAATGGTGGACTGTTTTGGTTCATGAAGTGGAAAATGAGTGAATCACAAAACTTAATTTGACACTGGAGCCCCTCCTTAATGAAATATTCTTCAATGAAATATATTCGTTGGTAGGGCAACATTTTCAGAGCATTTTTGTTTAGCATCACTTTAAGATAGTTGGAAAATCTCATATGGCGGACCGTGTTAGTTCACGATGAAAAAGGAAAACCACACAATTTCGAGGCATATTTGTGTGGATCATTATAATCTACTTATAAAACATCTTTCCAACCATATTAATTTCATAACGAACGCTTTCAGACGTCTTTTATAGCCCAAAGCGCCCAATCCGAGGCAACGTGTCCCTTTAAAGGCACTGAACACGTTTGGAAATTGTCAAAGACCAGTGTTCTCACTTGGTGTATCCCACAAATATGCATAAAATAACATGCCTGTGAAAATTTGGGCTCAATTGGTCATCGAAGTTGCAAGAAAATGATGAAAGAAAAAACACCCTTGTTGTACAAATTTGTGTGCTTTCAGATTGGAATAAAAACTTCTCGCAAGAAGTTTTTATTATTTTAGTGAGAAATTACCTCTTTCTCAAAAACTACGACTTCAGAGGGAGTCGTTTCCTACAATGGTTTATACTATCAACAGCTCTCCTTTGCTTGTTACCAAGTAAATTGTTATGCTAATATTTGTTTTGAGTCATTACCAAACGTGTACGATACCTTTAAGTTTAAACTGTACCCCTGTGAGGTCCCCTATGCTCCTAAATCTCCCCGGTCTCCACTTACTATTTGGAGTCGTAGTCCTTATACGCCTTCTCAAAGGGCTTCTTCATGTCCCCCTTTAGGCCCTTCAAGTCTCCCTTGAGTAACGAGTCTAGAGGGAACATCACAATGTTGTTGATGTTCTGCACCTGCGGATAAAACAACCAGACAAAATAATAATAAGGAAATAAGGCAAATAAAAACCAACGTGTTTAGCGTCCTGCCCTTTTGAAAAAAGGAAGAGGGCCTTTTTTTTTCCAAGATGATTGCCAGCTTTTTTCAAAATGGCCGCCACTTGGACTCAGGAAATGACATACATGTATTGGCTTCTTATGGGAAACATGCAAAAACAGTCTTTAAATATGTACTAATGTTTTAATTCGGCCTCTGGCCGCGAATACATTTTGTAATTGTGAATAAACCATTTCAAATAATAAAAAAATGCAACAGAAAATGAGACCAAAATAATGAGATTGTTAAAAAAAATTGGGTTTGTTTTCCACAAAAAAAAAAGCAAAAAAAAAAAAGCAGGCGGCCTCTAAAAAGGAAGCGGGCGGGGACGCTAAACATGATTTTTTTTTACTTGGCCTAACACATGACAGTGATACTCTGTCCTTTAATTTGTATGGGATGTTATCTTTTTCACTTTTTGTTTTTTTCTTTGGTGGGGCAGAGAGAGAAAGGTGCCCGGAGGAAAAGTGCGGTCATAATTGACATAATTTATTGACTTATTTAAAAATTTACAGACAAGCCTAACATTATCTGAGTATGCTGGTGTGGGGAAATAGTGATTTGACTGCAGGCTGTAGTTTCTGGTTGCAGTGGCAATATTGATGTTTTTACACGATGGGTTTTCTTCCGTAGAACAAGCTCCCTGTTGTATTCCGAAAGGAGGGGCCCTGACTTATTTTCTTTTCAGAGTCATTTCTATTCGTTGAACCTTTGTAGTTTGCTCTGTTTTTATTTGTTTGTTGGGGTGTTTGTTGACTGGTTTTTTTCCTGGTTTGTAAGGCACTTTGGTTTCATGCTCTGAAGCATTTGAAATTTGCAAGGTGGATACAATCAAGTAAGGTTCATGGTCACACCTTGTCATACCTGCCAACATTGAAAAGTCAAAAATAAGAACACCTTAACTCTTTCATGCGCCGACCGGTTGCTTGACCGGTTTAAATCCCTTCACAAAAATAGTTGTAAAACGGAAGATAAAGATCGTACGGCCCCACAGTTTTCAGAATGGGAAAGAGGACTCTTGAGGGTGCTATTGTGACCTGTTTTTTGGGGGTCACCATTTGCAAAAAAAAAAACCGGTTAATATGTCCATATGATCAATTTATCACTATAATAAATGGTGCATGAAAGGGTTAACACACAAGTGTCATAACCAGACTTGAACCCAATCTCTACTGATCAGAAACACCAGAGATTGAGTTCAGTGTGCTTCACCGCTCAGCCACGACACGTCACAAGTACATGAAGCAATCTTAAACTGTTGCTCCAGACACTTTCATACCACGTTACACTCAATCCAGAAAGGTGGATTGAGATCCGGCATTTTTATCATGACCACAGATCAAGATCTGGTGTGGCATTTACACCAGTGCCTGATCCAGCTCTGATCCCACTTTTGATCTGGACCAGATACCAAGGCCCCGTTCCCACTGGACCCCGCATTGATCTCGCAATTCGAGAAAAGGGCGATCAGACCCCGCAATTTCCCGAAAAGGGCGATTAAAGGGCGATCAAGCGTAAGTGGGAACGCGAGGGCGATCAGGATCAGACCCCGCAAATTTGATCCACCTCGGGAGTAGGATTAAAGCGGGATCTGATCGCCCTTTTGGATTAATGGGCGATCAAAAGTCTAGTGGGAACGCAAAGGGCGATCAGACCCCGCAATTTGAGGGCGAACATCCGGTACGGTAGGCCCGAATGGCGCGAAAACGGTGTTCTTTTTTCTTCTATTCCCAGCACGCACCACGCATTTGGTGACATTATAAGAATTGCAAGTAAAGCATAAAGCAGTAGTGACGTCGCGTGACGATACCAACAACTACTTGAACGCTGTGTGAGTTGGCAGCGGCAGCACACACGAGTCGTATCAAAGTCTGCTCTGAAAAGCATGCACCCATCTCCGGCGTGCGTTTATTATTCAGAACGATGTCTGTACACGCATTTACTATGGCAGCCGGTACCCAGAAGTAAGCCATTTTGCAATGACATTTAGCGTGTGATTTTTCTGTGTGGAAGGGCAACCCGACTATATTTCTTTTGCAGCTATCTCGTACCTCGTACTCACGATCGTGCCTTGTGATCGACCCCACTATATTGTGAGACATTACGGATTATATGATGGGTCCGAGGATGACAATTATTTTCAAAAGCCGCTGGACTATCTTTGATGTTCAAAGTGTTCATAAATATGGACAAAAAACGGTCTTGTTGAACAGACGGATTTCCTTTAAAAACTATGGAGTAGAAATGGGACTTTTTGTGACCCATTCATCTAGGAATAAAAACGAGGCAAACATTTAAAAGAATTTTCAGAGTGAGTTTGGCGGTGTATGATTTTTCCTGTCTGTTTTGTATTTGTTTTTAGAATATTTTACAAACGATCTTTCTTTAAAAAATGTACGCTGTTTTTTTTTTGTTCTACAATAATAATATATCGGCATAAAAGCCGAAGGTCAAAATCAACGTATAAACAGCGGTTTATAATCCGAAAATTACGGTACACGTTCTGTACAACGCATCCACACTAAACCCAAACCGACCTGCGTTGGTGAACTTTGAATCCACTTCCGTTCCCAAAAGGGGGATCAATGCGCGATCATACTCAAGTGGGAACGCGGCCGCGATTTCCGCCTGCGGCTAATCCTGCTGCTTGATCCTGATCCCGCATTTGTGGATCCAGTGGGAACGCGGTCCAAGCAACAAAGATAAACACACAGCTGTCTTACAAAAACACAAGCAAAAAGCCCACCATTCCTAGCAAAACCGGAAATGACCACATTGAATTGCTATGTCTGATCCACCTTTGCGTTTAAACTTGTTTCTGGAATCCACTTTGCCCGATCTGATCCACCAATTGCAGGGTTCAACCCTCCTCAAAAGGTGGATTAAAATTGCAGGATCTTGAACCCGGTCTGATCCTGCTTCTTTGCGTTTACACTAGCTGTTAATCCACATTGAAGAATCAGATCCAGGTCTGATCCACCTCTCTGGATCTACAGTAGTGCTTACACTAGCTGTTAATCCACAATGCAGGATCTTGAACCGGGTCTGATCCTGCTTCTTTGCGTTTACACTAGCTGTTAATCCACATTGAAGAATCAGATCCAGGTCTGATCCACCTCTCTGGATCTACAGTAGTGCTTACACTAGCTGTTAATCCACAATGCAAGATCTTGAACCGGGTCTGATCCTGCTTCTTTGCGTTTACACTAGCTGTTAATCCACATTGAAGAATCAGATCCAGGTCTGATCCACCTCTCTGGATCTAGTGTAAACGGGGTCTTAAAAGTGAAGTTTGGAATTTACCAGATTCTTAAGCAGTGCTGCTAATTCCTTTGTGATGACAGAGAACTTCAAGAAGGCTGCTCCTAGGTCAGGCTCCTTCTCCTTGGATAACGTATTGGAACCAAGCTTCTCAAGGTTCTCAGCGAACGAGAGGAGGTTGCCGACGTAAGCTGCAGGAGGAAAATAAAATAAAACAGGGATGAGATTTGCCAAATCGTCTTGTGCCTGGGCGTAACAAAACTGTGACCAGCAAAAGGTCATTTGAAACAAGCAATTACTGTCCAAGAAAACTGATTGTGAGAGTTTGGTCGTTGATCTGCCATTTTATAAGTCATTGCAGGAAAGTTAAACGCCACGTGGGAATAGAAAAACATGTCTTTGAAGTAATTCTAGCAACAATTATACAACAGGCATGCTCTACTGAGTTTTTTAAAGAGCTATTTGAATGCTTGTGACCTCAGGCATGATGGAAAACAAATCAACGCATACTGGGCCAGCCGCTGCTGGGCAGCAATTTATTACGAACAGAAGCGTGTAAAGGTAAATGAGTAAACTTACAATTTCTCATAAGACCAAGAAGAGGGATTAGCGAGATCCAAATGTATACCCCAACAACTCACCCCCCAAATTTTATATCAAATTCACATTGAACTCGAAGATCACAAATTTGAAAGGGAAAAAAACGGAATTCTGGTTTAAACCGGAAGATTCTCATGCCTGTGACCTGCTAGGTCAAAAATTGTACTGATGTGTGCCCGGGAAAACATTGTATAACCTTCTGCCCTTCTTCTGGGCACAAAACGAAATGTGAAAATTTCTGAAAATGGTCGCAGGCCTGGGTTCCCTCTTATTCTTTAGCAAGAACCTCCCAGATGT
Source organism: Plazaster borealis (assembly GCA_021014325.1). Classification (NCBI taxonomy): domain Eukaryota; kingdom Metazoa; phylum Echinodermata; class Asteroidea; order Forcipulatida; family Labidiasteridae; genus Plazaster; species Plazaster borealis. Next base: position 20,534,161 of record CM037455.1, on the reverse strand, counting down.
TGCAATTCATGAAGTTTCTGACTTTGTGCATCACTTGAAATACAAAACAACAGGTTTGGACACAATGTGGACTATTTGTTTACTTCTTTTGAGAAAAGTTAAAGGCCCAAGGAGATTTGAGACAAATTTGAGAAAATCCTGAAACCAGGAAAAGTCTTGAGAAATCACTTCCTGAATAAAACATTTGAATCTCAGGCTGACTGCTGATTGTAATCTCACAAATGTGCACCACTGTTGCCATCGTGTACATGGTCAACCTTGTGAACATCTTGATAATGTCTTAAGAAAAGGCTGTTCAAAATTATCAACATTTTCAGGAGCGTACAAACCAAAACGCTAAGGGGGAGGATGAAAAGCTCTACTCTGTAGTCTGGGACATGTTAAATGGTTTAATGTTTATTAATTTCTTTGAATTTAAACTTAAAGGCACTGGACATGTTTGGTAAAATTGTCAAAGACCAGTATTCTCACTTTGTGTATCCCAACATGCATAAAAATAACAAACCTGTGAAAATTTGGGCTCAGTTGATCATCGAAGTTGCAAGAAAATAATGAAAGAAAAACACCCTTGTTGTACAAATTTGTGTGCTTTCAGATGCCTGAAAAAGGCTTCAGGCCTGAAGTCTTTCTCAGATTCAAATATTTTAGTGAGAAATTACCTCTTTCTCAAAAACTACATTACTTCAGAACAGCTCTCCGTTGCTCGTTCCAAGTACGTCTTTATGCTAATGTATATTTTAAGTAATTACAAAACGTGTCCAGTGCCTTTAAATCTAAACAAAAAGCTGTTAAGACTTGTACTACTGGTAAGAGGAGGACATAAAATGTGTGGGGATCGTGTCTTTATGCATTCAAAAAACGGAGGAATTTGGAATCGCGAGATCAAAACTAGTTATTTGACTCATTTCTCAAAAATTACAGCATTTCAGGCAAAATGTTTCAAGGGGAGTTTTCCATCATGAACATCTTTATACCATAATGTTCATGAGTAAGTTACATCCATGGAGGTACATAGTAAGTGCAAATCTGTGTGAACATTCATATTTTCAATCTTACCAATGTTGTGCACACCCTTTTGAAATAAGGTACACTACAGATTGAATACAACATGTAAATGTACTTATGTTTATTATGCACTACATTTATTTAAAGGTATTATGCAGGATTGGTAGAGCTGACAAAACAGTCGCAGACAGTGTTCGTGTTTTGTGTGATCAACCACATACATGAAATAACAAACCTGTAAAAATTTGGACTTAATCCGCTGTGTGAGTCAGAAGAAAACAGTGAAAAACCAGGCAGAATTTTCAGCATGTAAACACATGGTCCTTCATTTATGCATCTAGAATGATTTACAAGTTTGTAACAACCGAAATTAGCTGTTGCGTATTTTTGTAAAGGTTTTCAGATACAGTTTTCTCGAGTATGACTTCATTTCAAAGGGAAGTATTTCACAGAAAAAAAGTAGTATGAACATCATAATCAGTAAGCTTTCACTTTCAGACTAAAATTTAAAGATGATGATCTTTTTATTATTCTTACCAATCCTGTAGTGTATAATACCTTTAATAATAATAATCAACCCCTTGCAGCCCCCGGCATGGATTTGGCATCAGACCTCTCCATGGTTGCACTGCGTACAGTATTCATTTAGACTTTTGTCTGTGTGTTAGTTTAGCAGCCTGACTGCAGATATGAAACTGAATCTTGACTGGTAAATTGCTTCCAGCCTTATATGGTTATGATGGATTTGACAGGCTTTGTGTCAGAGTGTGGCCAGACTCTTGTGGCAAGATTCTTGTACGGTGGGGTGTACCAGATTCAAAGTCAATACTACTAGAATCTTTAAAAAAAAAAACATCCACTAAAAACATGGTACAATGTACATTGGTATGATACATTTTCAACTACAGAACAGACTACAGACTCTTGTGGCAAGATTCTTGTATGGTGGGGTGTACCAGATTCACAGTCAATACTAGAATCTTAAAAAAAAGAAACATCCACTAAAAACATATGGTACAATGTACATTGGTATGATACATTTTCAACTACAGAACAGACTACAGACTCTTGTGGCAAGATTCTTGTATGGTGGGGTGTACCAGATTCACAGTCAATACTTGAATCTTAAAAGAAAAGATGTGTGCTTTGCTACAACATGTACACGTATGATATTATTATTAGGCAAATTGTGAAATCAACAAACCGGGGTTGATTTCACAAAGAGCTAAGATTGATCTTTAGGGCCCTTTCACAAGGGGCATCTTACAGGCAACCATTTCAGGGGAATCTCAAAGAAAAGAAAAACGCCTCCACATGTTAATTTCCACATAATTTTCTTGGAACAGTAAGATAGTAAGAAGTAACTATGTACAACCATGTGTAAAATCACAAAGAGCTACATTGTAAGATTGATTTTAAGGGTCATGTCACAAGGGGCATCTTACAGGCAACCATTTCAGGGTAATCTCAAAGAAAGAAAAAAAGCCTTCACATGTTAATTTCCACATAATTTTCTTGGAACAGTAAGATAGTTATGAAGTAATTATAAATAGTTAACTTGCGGGTACAACCATGTGTAAAATCACAAGGGCCATGTCACAAGGGGCATCTTACAGGCAACCATTTCGGGGTAATCTCAAAGGAAAAAAAAAAAAGACTTCACAAGTAATAATAATAATAATAATAATGAACCATTCTTGTATAGCGCATATCACATTCACGGAGAAGTCTCTATGTGCTTTAAGATGAAAAAGAAAAAGAAAAAAAAGAAGTTATATTTATATAGGGATTGTACAAGAAGGAAAATTTAGTTAATACAGCAAGAAAAATACTGAAGGCTACTGAAAAAATAAATGTGTTTTGAGCATTGTCTTAAATGAATTGACTGTTTCTGCTTGCTTTATGTTGTCAGGAAGACTATTCCATAATTCTGCTGCTGCTACTGCAAAAGCTCTGGCCCCATAGAATCTAGTGTAAGTCGAGGGACATACTAAGAGAGACTTGGATTTTGAGCGGAGATTTCAAACAGGATGATATTTTTGGATGAGGTCTTGGAGGTATTTAGGGCCTATACCTTGCAAACATAAGAATGTTAATGAAAGTATTTTATATTGAATACGGTATTTTATCGGAAGCCAGTGTAATTCACGCAAAAGAGGAGAAATGTGATCACGCTTTTGAGCACGTGTCACCAATCTCACAGCAGTAATAATTTCCACATAATTTTCTTGGAACAGTAAGATAGTAAGAAGTAACTATAAATAGTTAACTTGCGGGTGTAACCATGTGTAAAATCACAAGGGCCATGTCACAAGGGGCATCTTACAGGCAAACATTTCGGGGTAATCTCAAAGGAAAAAAACAGCCTTCACATGTTAATTTCCACATAATTTTCTTGGAACAGTAAGATGGTAAGAAGTGACTATAAATAGTGTCCTTGCGGGTACAACCATGTGTAAAATCTCTTTTGGGAGAAGTGTTGGCTCTGAGAGGGAGTGACAGACTTGAGTGCTATATAAGAAGCCACTATTATTACTTGAAACATGCCCTGTAAATCTCTCAATATTTCCTTCCCTTTTTGAAAAACTCCTTCAAGTTTCCATTGTCTCATTGCAGTGACCCAACAAACAAACGGTGCTTTTAGCCAATCTTGGATTCCTTTCAATAAAATCATTTAAATAGATGTTAAATTTAACTTTGCACCAGGGAAAAAGAATATAATTTGTCAGTACAACTACAAGGCTTGCCCTTAACACAAGCCCGGCGTACACTAATAATAATAATCATAATAGTAGTGGCTTCTTATATAGCGCACATATCCGTCACTCAGTGACGCTCAAGGCGCTTTTAACGTTCATTATTTTCCTGCAAGGTATTGTGGAGCTACGTTTTTGAAGTATGAGACCAAGTCCTTTACATAGCACCATGTAATGGTTTACAAGGTGCTGTGGTGCAATATGCTGCCGATCAAACCAGGAACACCGGGGCGAACCCCTTCTCTTTTCGATAAGTGCACTGGGTTCTTTTACGTGCATTACACAACACACCGGACCTACGGCTTAACGTCCCATCTGAAGGACGAAGCATGTGGTTAAGTGTCTTGCTTAAGGACACAAGTGTCACGACTGGGATTCGAACCCACACTCTGCTGATCAGAAAGACCAGAGCTTGAGTTTGGTGTTCTTATCCGCTCGGCCACGACACGCCACTGTCTAGTAAAAACTGCTGCAAGTTAATAAGCACCCCTTCTCAACTTGCCCTGTGGGCTACTAAAAACTGTCCGACCTACTTGTTGATAATGGTCATATTTCTTCCTTTACAGGTGAACAATAACTTTAAAAAACCAGTAAACTGGTTGTGATTAATACCATTATCAGAAAAATACAAATATGACAATACATGTTTAAAATCTGGTCCACCAATTTTGCAGAGCAAAATATATAGACTGAACATGTTTTGTGCACACTGAATGCTAATATTAAGTATAGTTATGCTAATAGACCGTGCAAGTCTCGCGCGTATTCAAACATTTTTGGGACCACTTTGGTCCCAACTACGATGCTTTAAATAACGCGTGGAGGAAACAAACTCATGCGCTTTAACGGGTCCCAGTGTTCGAATACGCACGAGACTTGCACAGTCTATATTGAGTAGCAAATGATGTTGAGCAGCAACTGATACAATTTGCATAGCATTTGGCTCTGCTGTACAAGGGAAATCGTTCACTGCTAAAACTTCCTGGGGGTACATAAATAAAATGGGCTACTTCACAAAAAGCTTTTAAAGCGCAAAGCCTGAAGTAGTACACTGTCTAACACATGTGTGTCACGTACAGTATACACGAACAGGCATGACAGCTGAGGTCCAAAATCCTGTCATCACGGAGATGCATGCATAAGTATGAAGAGATATTAATTAGTACAAAATCAATTAGCCATTCCCATAAAATAAGCTAATTACATTCATGCATGCGTACAGACACTATTGGTTGGGGTAAACCATATAAGGGTAAAAACAAATTCTTTATCCCCGATGCAAAATTAACATCTACATGTATTAAATCATGGCGGTACCTGCTGCTAACACATAGGATTCGAGCTGCCTCAAGCCACCAGGCTAGCTCGGTGGTTTAGTGGTAAGACATCTGCTCTAGCAATGCAAAGGTCAGGGGTTCAAATCCAACCCGAGTGATTTGCCTGTGGATTTTGTTCACAGAACTCGGGATAGTACTGAGTACACAGTGCTTAATATAGGTGTAGAGGGTAAAAAACAAATTATATTCTTTATCCCCAATGCAAAATTAACACGCCATATACATGTAGTTGTGCACTAGGCAGACGCACAAATGCGTATATGTCACGCCACCATCAGCCCCATACAAAAAGGTGCACTGTCTCCTCATTTTCCCCACAAGTAGTGTTAAGTGTAGACACGCAGTGTGCAATTGTAATGGCGAAGGGTCTATTGATTGTGGTTGCGTAATGTTTCATTAATTCCAGAAGCTAATTTATTTGTGAAACCGCACCTTATAATTACTGTGTATTCAACTCAGAGACTGTAGAGATGTCGATAGTTACAACTCTACATGTAGCAATCGGATGATAATTCTGTTTTAAATTTCAGTTGGTTTTTGGGGGGGGTTTCAGTCCAACACCTCTTGGGTTTTTGTAGTATTTATTTGTTGTATTATTCTGTTTAATTATTTATTTAATTATCCATTTTGTAGTTTATTTATGTTTATATTTATTATTATAATTCAAATTATTATTATTGAATAATTTGGGGTTGAACAAATAAGAATTGACTAGAGCGGGACTTGAACCTGTGACCTACGGATTAACGTGCTGGCGCTCCAACAACTGAGCTATCTACATGTAGCTCTAATGTTGGCGGTCTCCCTATTTTGTCAATATCTTTGTTCGCGGCTGCCAGTCAGAAGCCTTACAATCGACTGCCGTATAACCAGGGATCACACCCAAGTTTCTGATACAACTTGGGAAGCGGCAGCAGAGGGATCATCTTAAGGGTCGCAGGTTCAAGTCCTATTCTAGTCAATTTTTCTTTGTTCAACCCAAAATTATTTTTAAAATTTACCCAATCAGTTTCCCTTGTAGTGGTTTTATTTCTTGATTATTATTATAAATTTTTACTTTTTATTTATTTATTTATACATGTATATTTATTTTACTTGTCCTTTTTTCCCTTTTTTCTTTCTTTCTTGGGGGGGGGGGTGCTTCCAGGGATATCTATAGATCAAGGCACATACATGTAATATAAGTATGTAAATTTGTGAAAACAGAAAGTGATACCAAAAAGCAATTCCCGTTAAGTAAAAACATCACAAGTTGTCCCTTGGAAATATTTTTATTGATAAGACTAACAAATACAACGTATGCACTACGCATGCATGCCCATTTCCGTTTATATTTCTTGTATTATAAATACAAACACGCCATAAACATGTACATGTAGCCTACAGTGTGTTCGTAACAATACATACATTCTTCAGTGAAAAATTTCCCTTGTATAGCACAGCAAAATGCTCCGCAAAATGTATCAGTTGCTACTCAAAGATCATCAATTGCTACTCAATATTAGCATTCAGTGTGCACAAAACTTTTCAGTCTAAATATTTTGCTATGCAAAATTGCCGGACGAAATTGTTCCCTGTTTTAACATTGCTATCAACATGAGGACTTTCCTTTGTCCATCTAAGTTAACACTCTCCATAGAATAAGCGCACAGAAAAATGTGAGGACACAAAATTACAATTAGGATTCCAATGTGACGACAGCATTGTCCCTTTTGTGTTTCTTTGTTCAGTTGTCCCCTCTCTTCCGATAATATCATGACATGCATACGTGTACATGTATACATGGTATACATCAACATCTTGTAAATCATTGGTATGTACATTACACGTAAGGGTTCTCCCCATGCACAAGCTAGCGTATCGGGCCGATATGTGCGAATTGCTTGCCGATACGTGCAAATTTCGGCCGATACGCAAACAAAATACATACGGTAGTTTCACAAAAAACATGAAAAGAAAACTATATACATTGTAGAATGCTCCAAATTGCACAGTAGGGCTTTGAAAACCAAGAAAAACACCAAGTAGAAAACATTCCGAAGACCTTGTTTCAATTCAGCGTGCTTCGGCTAAACATGTACATCCCAAAAGTTTGGCTCAGAATGCCCCACAGTTTTGAAAAAACCTGGGGAGAACCCTTTAAACCGTATTATTGACTTGGCATGTGTAGTCAAGGATCAACAATTTTTTGTATTATTAAATCAAAATTTCATCAAACCCAAAGACCTTGACGTTCGAATTAGGATTTTCGTGATACATTCTAGATACACGTAATGTACACAGTCCAATTTCAGTCCAAAGGGGAAAACAGATTCAGGGAGGAACTGCAAACCCAATCCACATGCAAGGCTCCGGTCTGAGGTGGGAATCGACCCAGGGTTCAGAGGTGAAAGGCAGGGAAAGAAACCACAAAGCCAACCTGATCAATATGAGTGGATACTGGTCTTTGACAATCACCAATAATTGGCTGCACATCAATTCCGCAAAGTTGTACAATCATGATTCTTCACATTAGGTACAATCCCTTGTGACATGACGACCCCTTACTGACCCAGTGACCTCAGCCAGGTTTCACTTTCACTATGAGGGAAAAAGATTGAATTTCTGTAACTCAATAATGGGCAATGAACTTGTGTACTGTAATTTAAGGAATAATTGCATCCAGCAAGTCTGCATCCTTATTAGAGCAAAATATGACTGATATTGTTCAGCAAAATATGACTATTTTCATTTGGAATAATTTGGGGTTGAACAAAGAAAAATTGACTAGAGCAGGATTTGAACCAATGACCTCTGGATTAACGTGCCGGCGCTCTACCAACTGAGCTATCTAGCCCTATGCTGGCTGTCTCCCTATTTTGTCAATATCTTTGTTCAGGGGTGCCAGTCAGAAGCCATTCAACCTGTAACTGCCGTGTAGCCAGGGATCACACCCAAGTTTACATTACAACCTGGGAAGCGGCAGCCAGGGGATCACCTTACATGTAATTACGGGGATGCAACTTTTTTGTTTCAAATATCAAGTTATAAACCACAAGGGAAACTGACTGGGTAAATTTTGCAAAGGGCAAGTCCAATGGAAACTCTTTGAGTCGTTGGGAAACTTTTGAAGGGGCAACAAAGTCAAGATCAGGGCAACCGAGGTCATTGCCCCAGCAAATTTCAGGCCTGCCTTAGTGTTTATCACCAGTGCTCTTCATTTCATTTCAGTTCATTTCATTTATTAATTCTGGTTGTGAAGCCAAGGACTCTCAGAAAAGTGAACTTAATCAATATACTAACCAAGTATCCCCATGGAGAGAAGACAAAGAAAGAAGTTTCAGTTTTAGATGTGGGAGGAAAACCCTGCAGAATTATTCCAGGGAAAACCCACGCAATCAGGTAGGGACTGAAAACCCAATCCACATAGTGCCCCCAGCGGGATTCGAACCGGGGTCCTAGAGGTGGAAGGTGAGGAAAGATACCACTACTCCAACCCAACCGCAGTACACTTCTCTCAGTATGGCTACAGCTTCTATACTGTTGATAACGTCTACTCAATCCTGAATGCATTTAATGCTAAATAATGTACTTCAATTCCTTTTCCCAGTGGCACATCATCAAGAATTATTCATGAGTTGGTACTTTGCCATAATTGGTCCTGGGAGATCACTGAGCTAGCAGCGACCAAAATCACATGTGGGCCATTTTTACCTTCATAATACATGTACATTAAGATACAAATTATAAATAATCAAGAAACCTTTTTTTTTCCAAGCAACAAATTTCACAATTCACAAATTGTTCTCTTGAGGAAGGGGATAGTTTGATCATAAAAAATGGATTTTAACAAATGAATTCCCCCCTCAAGAAAAAGAGTAGCTTTACCAACTCAATAATGTTAGATTGTTGTGACTGTGTACACCCAAGGTACTGTACACACTGTACTATGAGCATCCCTGTATGTAAGTATTTAGACCCTACATGTACATCTCATAAATAAACAGGACATTTACAAAGTGCCTTTTACCAGAGGATGCAAAGCGCTGGAAAAAAAAGGAAAGAAGAGAAAAACAGAAAAGGAGGGGGTGGAGAGGCAGTCAGGAGAAACCAAGATTACATGAACTGAGCTTGAATTATTGGTTTAAATCTAGGGGTGTGGTCATCAGGGGTGTTGTCATTAGAGGGTGTGGTCATACAAAGACTGAGGTCTCCTTTTTTGTCTAGAGATGGAGTCCCTCATCTTCCAGGGTCGTGAGGTTCTTCCATAACTGAGGGGCAGAGACAGAAAAAGCCCAGTCACCAGTCTTAATGTGATATTTGGGAATATCAAGACATCCGGTTACGGAAGAACGAAGACAGTGAGGAAGACTTCCGGGTATGAGGTAGAGATGAGAGGTAACTCAGGGAAAGGTTGTCGACAGACTTGTAAGTTGTATGTATGAACAAGAGTGCGGAATTGAATACGATTAGCAACTGGAAGCCAGTGGAGATCTCGAAGAAGAGGAGAAACATGGACAAATTTGGGCTTCTTAAAAATGAGCCTCGCACACCTGTTTTGAATTCTTTGAAGACGAGAGATGGTTTTCTAAGATACAGCATTTAGAAGACTGCTACAATTATAGAACTGTGAAGAATTTCCTTTTGTACAGCATAGAAAAGCGCTACACAAAATCTATCACTTGCTACTCAACAATCATCATTTGCTACTCAAACAATCAGTGTACATAAAACTTGTCCAGTCTAAATATTTTGCTACATGTGGCGTGGCCGAGCGGTTAAGAGCACCAGACTCAAGCTCTGGTGTGTCTGATCAGCAGAGTGTGGGTTCGAATCCCGGTCATGGCACTTGAGCAGGATGAACCCAGTTACACTTATCGCTAAGAGAAGGGGTTTGCCCCAGTGTGCGCTACAGCATCTTGTAAACCCTTACAAGGTGCTGCATAAATGGGTCTCATACATTATGTAGTTCATAAAACTTCAAAATCTTTCTTAAAAAGTGGTTCTCTTTGTTCAAGCACCTTGAGCACCTTACAGGTGGATTTGTGCACTAGTCTACATACTGTACATGTAAGACTCCAATATAATAAGAAATACACTTGTATGAAGTGTTGTATTGTGACATCTACATTGTACATCTACGCTGGTACTCAGCAAAGTCCACTTCTGGATGTAAGAGCTGAGGTGAAGACTAGGTGCGCGTGAAACAGGTGGGAAGTTGTGCTTGGTAAATTTAAGTGCAAGTAAAAACAAAACTAGCTAGGACTAATGGGTGTAGATGTGTGACCTGAAGATGGACACTGATGGATCAGTGATGACGGTCTGCAGGGAGTGCGTTCCAAAGTCTGACTGCTGTGGGCATGAAGGCGAACTTGTAGATATCCTTAGAGGAATGAGTTGTGAGGAGCTGGTATTTTGCCGGATGGTAGTTTCTGAGTCTAGTATCAGACATAGTGGAGAAGTACTAATCTCTGTCAATTGCGATAAGTCTTTGGGAAATTTTGTACAGCATGATCTTAATAGCTGCTTCCCTTCTGGAGTGGAGTGAAGCCCACTGCAGATTCTGAAGAGTTGTGGCAATTTGTACGCCCTCTTTTTTTCTTTACAGCATTTTTTTGACATCTTACATTTAACATACATGTTCCAGATCCTGGCTTTTACGTAGATCCTTAATACTTGGAAACACTCACAGGGTCAGAAACACTGCACAACGTACATGTACTTCCCATGGTTTCCCAGCTGCCTCAAATTTGGCCACTTCCTGAGCATTTTTGGTGACTGTTTGGACAGATGCTCTGGCCAGCGGTAGGAGTGAATTTCCGCTACGTACCCATGTACGTACTGGGTTCATTGGCTAAGGGTGTAGAACTCTCATGACCCTGGGTCAATATAATTACAGTCAATGTGTTTGTTTTAACTACATGTATGTTTCAACCAGATATGCAACTGCAGCTAGCGTAAAAAAAATTAAAAGGCAACAAAAAACAGAATTTGCGCTAGGAAAAGTAAATTTTGTAATGTATTTTTCAGTTTTCAATGGCACAGCTCAGAAAGCACAAACGAAAAATCAGCTGGGTCCAATTTCATGGCTCTGCTTACCCCAGAATTCTGTGCTTACAGCACCCTGTAAAGCACATAGTTCTACGGGCAGTACATGTAAGCGCAGAATTCCGCGGCAAGCAGAGCCATGAATTTGGACCCTGATCAGCTGAAAAGTTGACTTGGGTCCAATCTCATAAAGCTGTTTGAGCAGAAAATATTGCTCAGCAAAAAAACAAACAGTTGCAACATTTAGGACATGTCATTTAGGCTGGTATCCTGTTACTGCTAAGCAAGAAATTTCTATGCTAAACCATGGAGGTAGGAATTAAATTCCACCTTCATGGCTAAACACAGTTCTGTGCTTTAGAGCTTAGTGAAATTTGGCCGTGTGCAATAAACACCTTTAAAAGTCAATGCTTTTTAATCAACCGAAAGGTCTATTACAAAGTATTTGACAACCAGAATAAATTTGAGTTACATGTACTCACGGAGGAAGGAAATGCAAATTGTCTCAACCATTGACTGCCAACTGAATATCGATTTGAAAGACCCATTCATTATTCAATGCAAATTCAATTAGTTTAGGTTTGTACAGACTGAGCTTTAAAGGGATTGTATACGTTTGGTAATGACTCAAAATAAATATTAGCATAAAAACTGACTTGGTAACGAGCAACAGAGAGTTGTTGATGGTATAAAACATTGTGAGAAACGACTCCCTCTGAAGTAACGTAATTTTTGAGAAAGAGGTAATTTCTCACTAAAACAATAACAACTTCTTGCAAGAAGTTTTTATTCCTATCTGAAAGCACACAAATTTGTACAACAAGGGTGTTTTTTCTTTCATCATTGTCTTGCAACTTCGATGACCAATTGAGCCCAAATTTTCACAGGCTTGTTATTTTATGCATATGTTGGGATACACCAAATGAGAACACTGGTCTTTGACAATTACCAAACGTGTACGATGCCTTTAAAGGGATTGTATACATTTGGTAATCAGAACGCACTGTTTGTTTCAATCTTATATAGTTGTAGATAAATATACCATAAAACCATGATAAAAATAACCTTTGAAAATCTCATTTCAAAAGGTGGTAGCGTTTTGGAGAAATTGCCAAAAATCTGGAGCGGTTATGTCCACGCAGGAAGAATAATCTGCAATTGGAATTACACAATCTGAGAAACGTTACCGTCAGTAACGCTTCTCAGATTCAAATTTTTGGGGATAAAAAGTGATATCTTTTTTTCATAACAGCAGTACTTCGAATTGAAAAGTTTCTCAAAATGCATACTATCCAAAGCTGCTGTGTTTACATGGATTACCAAGTTTTTATTGCCATTAATTTTCAGAGTCATTACCAAACGTATACAGACCCTTTAATGACATGATGAAGCCATTTTTGTACAACCACAACACATAACACACAGCACATTACAAGGTACATAATGTATGGTGTGTGTTGTGTGCGAACAGAGAAGTCTCTCCACACTAATGTTTTAAAAGGCAGGGTACTCTACAGTAATTGCCAAAGACCAGTATCCTCACTTGGTGTATCCCGACATATGCATACAATAAAAATAAAAGGGAAAATTTGAGCTAAATTGGTCATCGAAGTTGCAAGAAAACAATGACAGAAAAAAAACACAATTGTTGCCCAAAAGATTTTGAATCTCCATGAATCGTTTTTTTTATAATTCTGTTGGCTGGTGTCTGTTCGCGAATGCTGCGGCCAGAGATGCAGTTGGTACCCGCTGTCACCTCGCTAAGCGTGGATGGATTTGACAATCTTGTGAAATATTGTGACAGCCTTTTTGCTGTTTTCTTGGCAAGTAGACACTGTATTCAGCTGAAACTTTCATATATGATAATAATAATAATAATAATAACGTAAACTTATAAAGTGCCAAAATCCGCCTAAAAAGACGCTCAAAGCGCTTCACAGAGAAACAGTATAAAAAGCTAGGGCCAAACACAATTTATCTAAGCAATAAACCTGAGTAATCACAAATACTAAAACAACAGACATTATACAAATTAAAACAAAAACCCTAACAAGTCTAAAAAAAACTGGACCAGCCAGTAGCAGTTAAAAAGCAAAACAATTTAAAAGACGACAAACAGGCAATATAAAAACCCGACCAGAACCACCCCCCCAAATGTGACTTTTTTTTATATCTTTCTTTATAATTTTGCCTATAAATCAGAATTACTCAAGACAAAAACCAATCTTGTATGACTCTTCATGTACCTTTAATATTCGCTACCTTATGGAGACTGAGGAGAAAACAAAAAGGAAAACAAAAAGTCTCAGCAGGGGAATTCTAAAGACTGGGGTGCTCCACAAGGAACTTTGTGTATAACGTACATGTATACTGGAGGATGTTAACTACATGTATGTACACTAACAGGGACAAAGGAAAGAACAAAAGATGTCTCCACAGGGATGTTAAAATTTGAATGTGTTTACATTGTGCAACTGTTAAATTTTAAGTACTGCAGGCCTAAAGCATGGGAGAGTGAGTTAAAAAATAAAATTTAAAAAAATCCAAATTTTTACCAGCAGAATGACAATGCTGTTAATGATTGTTCTTACACTTTAAAAACCCCCAAGTCAGAGTCATTAATGAATCACAAGGTACTTAAAAAGGGTAAAGTACAGAGTACAGTGGTATTTTGGCTGGTAACCTTATTCTGGTAAGCAAAATGTTGATATGCTTAGCTACTCTTTATGTATTAGCAGCTCTAGGAAATTGGTTCTTAGGTCATGGAGTTGGTACCAAATCTGGGCCAAATTTAATAGCTGCTTAATATACAAAAAGCAGCTTTGCACAACAAAATAAGGTTTTAATATTTTATTATTTATTATTTTATTTGGCATTACACTCAAACACAGATAAAATACATAAAAAGTAAACTGATTACAAAGCCAAGGGTAGCTCTTTAACCCTTAAAACCCCCACAAAGACAAACAAATACGTACATTTATTACAAAACAAGAAAACATTGGGCAGGAAATAGCGAAGAATGGTGATAAAAAATGTTAAAAACTGTGAACAATTTAGATTGAAATGAGAGATTGTTTTTACTGCCCTTTTAAATTTATAATACAAGAATAGGGTTACCAACCAAAATACCACTTCACGTATATAATACAACTGGTCCTCCTAATCTTTCTCACATGAAGCTTCTTGTTGTTTAGCAGAAATACACTGTATGTTCAGCAATAATTTCTGAGTAGTTTTACATATGAAATTTGACCCAGCTGTCTCCACACTCCTCCAAAAGCCAAATGTGCAACAATCTCTCTTTAGTTTGCAGTACTTAGTCATTTAATCGTTTCTGTTGCGGGTACAACACACAGTACAGATGGCTGTGCACTGTTTAGAACATCAGTCAGATCTGTGGAATGGACAACCCTCAGATGTTGGTTTTGTACACTGACAGACTGACAGAGTGATGTACTTACAGTGGAATATTCATGGATGAATTCATAAGTGGAATATATTAATCAATTGGGGTTGTACAAAGAACAATTGACTAAAGCGGGACTTGAACCTGTGACCTCCGGCCAGATTAATGTGCCGGCGCTCCACCAACTGAGCTACATGTATCTAGCCCTAATGTTGGCGGTCTCACCGTTTTGTCAATATCTTTGTTAGGATGCTCAGAATATTTATGAGCAGAATATTCACAAGCCAAATGATCATGGATGGAATATTCATACATTGGATCCAATCATCAAATAATTTACAACAATTTCATAACATACAATGTACTGTCAAACAAACATCTTAGTAGAGTTGACATTGTGGGCTTTCCCAATTTGTTTTCTATTATCCCTTTTCTTCAATCTTTCTTGTTAAAAAAAATTGTGGGGTTAACCCCACGATATAAAAAAACAAAAAAAACAAGTACAGTTCCTACATATGTAAAAAAAACAACCACAACTTCTATCTTGTAAGAGGAACTTTATAAAGCAACAACAAGACCCTATTATATTGCACACATAATTATTGTCTGCCATAGACTATAGTGTTAGCCAGAGGGGTGTCTCGGTGTCTTTTGGACACCCTGTTTAAAATGTGGACACCCTGTTTTATCTTGTCATTTATTACATGTATGTATTGTAAGTGAACAATTTAGACACCCAGTTTTTAAATTTCCAGCAAATTTGGAATCCTTCTACAAAATCCTGGCTAAAACCTTGTTGTCTGCGTGCTTAAAAGCATTAAAAGACAAAGTACTTGACTGTACATCATAAAAGACGGCTTTGGAAATGTAAAACTTATAAATAACAAACAAATTACTATGGGTTTTTACTTAGGCATTGCATGGTAAGATATCAATGTCCCGGCCGATTTCCTACTTTCCGCCCAGGTTCAGTAGTACAGTAGTTAATAAGTAGGACCGTTCTTTTCAGAACTTAGTTGTCTCCCGAATACCGAAATCTACTCCATGGCAGTAGAATAAATAGCACTTGAGAAAAGTTCTTAAAGAACAAAATCTACACATCAAAGGAGATAGACACATGGTGTTACCGCAAACCGAACAAACAAATTGCTATCATCAAATCCAGAAACTTGTAGCATCACACTAAAATACAGTCATGTCAAGTTGACCGACTGAACGGAAATAAATTTATAAAGCATTAATCAAGAGGTCACTCAATTCCCTTAAGGCACTGGGGTCGATTTCACAAAACTCTTCCTAACTTAGGACTAGTCCTAGTAGGCAATGCTAAGAGATAGGACTAGTCTTAAGTTAAGACCAGTTACTGGTCCTAACTTCAGATAAGACTAGTCTTATCTCTTTGTGGAATCGGCCCCTGGACACGTTTGGTAATTGTCAAAGACCAACATGCATTTAAAATAAAAAAACCTGTGAAAATTTGGGCTCAATTGGTCATCGAAGTTGCAAGAAAATAATGAAAGAAAAAACACCCTTGTTGCACAAATTTGTGTGCTCTCAAATTGCCTGAAAAAACTTCTGGCCTGAAGTCTTTTTCAGATTCAAATATTTCAGTGAGAAATTACCTTTTTTCTCAAAAACTACGTAGCTTTAGAAGGAGTCGTTTTTCACAATGTTATATACTATCAACAGCTTTCCGTTGCTTGTTACCAAGTAAATTTTTATGCTATTTTTGGGGGGGAGTAATTACCAAATGTGTACAGTGCCTTTAAACCCCTGAAAGAAAAACAGCTCAAGTGAAGCTAAAGGGCAATTGGGCAGGAAAGGGCTTGTTTGACCAAGCGAAAACCCTAGCATGTGATTCCGACCCAACACCTTTAGAATGTGCACTGGTTCACACTGTGCTCCCATTCATGACAGTTAGTAAACACGCTTTCAAGTATCAAGGTCACAATTATAACACTATCGTTCATTTATTTGATGCTCATTCAGTTTGATATTTTTTGTTATTACTTCAATTGTGCGCTGAAGTTGAAAACTAATGAAGCCCTTTAGATTTGGGTACATTTATACATTGTATATAATACCATTGAAGCCCTCAAAATAATGTATTTAAGTTATTATAGGGTACAAACTACATACACATACAGTACATCATGTACCGTATGTAGCATGGTTTGATCGGCAGCATATTGCGTCACAGCACCTTGTAAACCAATAACATGGTGCTATGTAAAGGAATTGGTCTCATATAAACATGTACTTCAAAAACAGGAAAATACTGAATATCGAAGCGCCTTGAGCGACACTGAGTGACGAATATGAGCGCTATATAAGAAGCCATTATTATTATTTTTATTATTTATTATTGCCTCATAATACTTTAGTGTGTAACTTTGTAAGTCCAAAATAAGAGAAATTAGCCAAGCACACAAAACTTTGTACAGGTGTGGCCCCACTGGTTTCATGCCAGTGATCCAGTAGGTTTATCAAGTCCGTGGGGCTACTGTCCCAAATTATTGGACTTTGGCCAGTTGTCCAGTGTGTATTTTGAGCACTGGCCGGAGTCTAGTGACTTCAGCATTGGGCCAGTAACCCACAGGGCTAAAATACCCACTTGACCACCAGCCAGAGTCCAGTAATTTTAGCATTGGGCCAGTAACCCACAGGGCTTGAAATACCTACTGGACCACTGACCAGAGTCCAGTAATTTTAGCATTGTGCCAGTTACCCACAATGCTCGAAATACCCACTGGACTACTGGCCTGAGTTTACTGATTTTAGAATAAAGCCAGTAACTTCAAGAATCAAAAGAGTAAAAACTCTTACTTGAATTTGACTGTCCCAATTTTTTTTGTCAAGTAAAAAAACTTCATCCTCAACAAATACAAACAATGTATTTTAAACAGAATTGTACAGTATGTTTTTTTCTTTCTAGTGATCCACGTATTATACATAGTGAATTTTCTGACAGCCCTACGTACGTGTAGAATGTTGGCTTACAAGTGGAGTTAAGTTCTTGAAATTTGAGCCCCAAACCTTTTTTAAATAATCAGACATTAGGCCTACTCATTATGCAACAGTCCCAATGGGGAATGCGGATACATGTACAGTATGACACAAACTAGATAGCGCAAACCATGGGAACATCTTTCAGTGGCCCCCGGTGTATTACCAACAGATTGAAACTGATGATCGAATAAAATTATTTGTATTAATTATCCAACTCTTTGTCTACAAAGAAATGGGAGAGGGGAAAAAAACGCCTGGGGGCTTGTCAAAATATGGATTGATAAACAGATATAAACAGAGTTAAATTCTGCAGTTACATACACGTAGACAACAGTATTTCCTTGTCATAAATTGTTTTGTTTAAGGCCACATAAAAAAAATTGTTGATTGTCCCTTTTTTAAGGCTTGGGGGTGGGAGGACCTTTTTGATTATATATATATTTTTTTATAGTTTTGTTGACATTGCTAAATATGAAATAAACTATAAAGAAATCATCACAATCACTATAAAACAGAATGTTTGTGTGATTTTGATGTTTTTAATTGATTTGTTATGAACTCCTAGATGACATTTTCAGTAAACATTTTCAAAGAACTAAAACACATTGTAGCCAAGTAAATATCTGAAGAATTGTTCTTGTTTTTTCCAACATGAATAACCTTTCTTCAAACATATTTTCAAACCTAACTGTGTTTGCGGAGCAGAACGGAGTCAAATTTGACTGAAGTTTTGGCCGATATGCCCCCAAAAAATAATAATACGGTAGTTTCACAAAAAAACATGAAAAGAAAACCATTAGAATGCTCCAAAAAGCTCAGTAGGGCTTTGAAAACCAAGAAAAACACCAAGTAGAAAACATTCCTTGTTTTAAGTCAGCGCGCTTTGGCCAAACATCCCAAAATTTTGCCCCCAGAATACCCCAAAGTTTTGAATAAACTTCGGGAGAACCCTGCCTTTAGCCATCTCAAATATACCCCTTCTTTGCTCTGTTTTGTGAGCGTGGAAAACTTGAGTGTGTTCAGTTCAGCGTCACGCTCCGTCGAGGTTGACGGGGCCAGATAATGCCGCTCCTGCGAGAACAATAATTAATGCATGCCCTTCTCAAGACATCCCTCTGTTATTCCATGAAGCGGATAATTCCATGCATTATTAATTTGGCTGGACATGAAATTTAGTACAAGATGAAGAGACAAAAGAGAGGAACACCGGTGTCTGGTCAATGTTTCATACAGACAGTTCACATAGAATGCATGAATGATCACACAGATGATCCTTGCGCTATGGTCAGAACTTTATGCCAAGAACTTGAAAACTGATTGCCATACTGCCTGTTTTTCTACTCTTGTCTACTTTGCATTATGGTACATATTGAGAAGTAACTACAGTACATTAAATTTGTGGGTACAACCATGTGTAAAATCTCTTTTGGGAGGAGTGTTTGCTCTGAAAAGAGCCGGTGTGGTCTCGACGTATACTCTGCTTGTCTTCGGGAAAATATGTTGTTGTACATACAAGCATGTACATTTTTTAAAAGTTTTTTTTTAATGTTGGGTTTTTTATTTGCCAGCAAAACTATTTCAAGGGAAGTTTTCCACCATGACCATCTTTATACCATGTAAGTTACATTATGTGCAAATCCTACGAACATTTATATTTTCAACCTATACCAATGTTGTACATGTACACACCCTTTTTATCGCTGAGAAGTCGGTAGTGTTACTATTGTACTACCTGGGGTCGATTTCACAAAACTATTCCTAACTTCGAACTAGTCCTAGGCAATGCTAAGAGATAGGAATAGTCTTAAGTTAGGACCAGCACTTAAGACTAGTCCTATCTCTTAGCATTGCCTAGGACTAGTCCTAAGTTAGGAAGAGTTTTGTGAAATCAACCCCTGTAGTGTTAACTGAATTGAATGATGAAAAAATATGGTGATGCAAGGGGAAAGACAAAGCAAAACTAAACTATCAATAATCATTATCACAACACAACATCTTCTCTTCGTGCTTGGTCAAAACTATTTACATGTTAAACTTTATAGGAAGTTCCTTCTCATATGACATGTAGATTCTTGTAAACAAAATTCTGATCAAGTGAAAACTTTGAGCTACAAGCCCTGCCGTTTTCGGGCAAGGCACTTTTCATTTTGCAGAGGGCACTTCCAATGGAAAATCTTAAAGTCTGTGGGAAACTTTTGAAGGGGCACCAAGGCCAAGACCAGGTCAATGTACCATTGGGCATCCTCACTTTTAGAAACGTTAAATGAGGGAGAATCCCCAGCTAGATGTCTTAACGTTCCGAAGCCATGGCCTTCGTTTAATTGTAGGTCTGGGCAAGGTTTTAGCCAGGATTTGGTAAAAGGGTGTCCAAATTTGCTGGAAATTAAAAAACTGGGTGTCCAATACTTTTACACGTAAATGACAGATAAAACAGGGTGTCCAAAAGACACCCAGACACCCCTCTGGCTAACACTATGGTCTGGGTCTTGTGGAATTTTACTGCAAATTCGAGTCCTGCATACATGATTTTTAACTTTTTTTCTAACTGTGAGATCAAACAGTAGCAGGATATGAAAGGCCCACTTTTCACCATGGCAGGGTCACTTACTGTTTCCGGTGTTGTAGATGCATTTAACTGACTTCCTCATCTTGCCAAGGCCGCTCCTGTCGGAATCCAATGTCTGTCGGAGATAATGAGATGAAACAACAAATTAATTGTCTGTAAATCAGGTACATACATTGAGTAATGGCCTTGTTGTTATTAGATTGCAGAATGAGCCTTGCTCTTTGGTAAGAGTAAGGTGATCGAGTCTTAAAGGTAATACACAGGGTTAAAAGGACATATATGTTTGGTTATTGGAACCCACTGTTTGTTCCAATCCTATAATACATGTAGAACTTTGTAGATACCATAAAACTAGCCTGCAAAAATTTCATTTCAAAAGGTGATAGCGTTTTTGAGATATTGCCGAAAATCTGGAGCAGTTGTCCACGCAGGAAGAATTATCTACAATTGGAATTTTACACAATCTGAGAACGTAACGGCAGTAACGCTTCTCAGATTCAAATGTTTTCGGGATAAAAAGTGATATATTTTCAATAACCGCAGTACTTTGAAGTGACAAGTTTCTCAAAATGCATTATCTAAAGCTGCTGTACTTCTTACCATGTAAGTTTCTATTGCCATTAATTTTCAGAGTCATTACCAAACGTAAATAAGGATAAAAAACATCATTGTTTAATTTTAGTCTGAAAGCTAACTAATTACGAAGCTCGTACTTTTCTGTATACCCTCTAAAATTTTAGTAATATAAAAATCTGAAAACCTATTAAACAAATACAATGTTGCTGATTTCAGTTGTTACAACAAGAATTAAGGAGTGTGTTCATAAATGCTTGAAATTGTGCATGGCTTTTCACTATTTTCTCCCGACTTGCGCAACGGATTAAGCCCAAATTTTCACAGGTTTGTTATTTCATGTATGGTTGATCACATAAACCATGAGCACTGTCTGTGACTATTTTGTCAGCTCTACCAACCCT
Source organism: Plazaster borealis (assembly GCA_021014325.1). Classification (NCBI taxonomy): domain Eukaryota; kingdom Metazoa; phylum Echinodermata; class Asteroidea; order Forcipulatida; family Labidiasteridae; genus Plazaster; species Plazaster borealis. The sequence goes on along the minus strand of CM037455.1, from coordinate 20,513,075 downwards.
TAATACCTTTAAAGTTGCATGGCATGATTTTCGCCAAAATAATTGTTTTTTATCATTTTTTTATCTGAATGAATTTTGACAGGTTATGCTGTTTCAAAAATAAAAAAATAAAAACATACAATAAATTTCATATAATTTAAAAGGTAATCTCAAAACAAACTCTCAAAAATAGTAAGAATTTTGTTTTTATGTATGGGCCTATGTAAAATATCAAATCAAAACATCAAGTCAACAAAATCTATTGTGAAAAAATACCACTTCATTGGACCTTAACCCTAACGGCACCAAATCCATCAAAATCAATCGGTGGAATATGGTTGATTTTGTAAGATTTGGTACACCACCAGATTGAAACATTTGGTTGATTTTGGTGGAGTTGGTTTTTTCAGCTATTTTAAAGTTGGTCCTTTAGCCATTTCAAACCACTGCTTGATTTTGGTAGAGTTGGTCTTTTTGTGTTGAATTGAATGCAGTGTTAGGCCCTACACTATACCATATAAGTACATTGTACATACATGTACATGTACTATACTGCAATGTTGTCTGTGATACTGTGTACTTCATCAAAATTACTAGTTTTATGCATACTACAGTACGCACATTCCTGACATTTATTTAGGGATCAGTAAATAAACAATGCATGTATTATAGCTCAATACAATGACTTGGGTACTGCATGTACTTTTTATACACTTGCATTGTGTTCTTCAAGTTTGTTCAATTCAATCAACATTTATTTCAGTTGGTTGATTGTGATGGATTCAGTACTTTAACAACCAGTAGTGACACTAGAGTTGGAAGCCTACTGTACCAAGTCCATCAAAATACTCCAAAATGTTAGTGATTGATTCTGATGGATTCAGTACATATGCAAAAAATAAATTGGTTGATTATGATGGATTCAGTACAGTTGCATATTTACTGTCTCTCAATTGATTGATTTTGGCGGATTTGGTATGGTTTCTAGCCAAAACACCTAGGGAGTTAGGGTTAAAATACATTAACATTACACCGGGCAAAATTCACACACTGTTTAGAGTTCACAAACATTTGCTTGTTACATATTTACATGAATGAATTCTCTCAGCCAAAATCTAGAGTGATATTCAAACATTTTGACACTTCAGAATACCACCCAAGGCATGCTTGCCCAAGGATATTTACGTTTGGCGCAAAGGTTTGAAATGTTTGTAATACAGCATACAAAACATCGTAAAAAAAACCTGTTTAAGTCTGTCTTTATACATGGGGTGGGGGTACCTTTACTTTGTATACATTTTTCCAGTTTGTTTATAAATATGCACTTAAAACAAAATTTGTCAGCAATTTTGTTTGTTTAATTCACTGGTTCACTCAAGTATTGATGTCTTATTCAGCATTCTCCCTTAGAGGCAAAGGATGTACGGTTTTCGGAACCGTTCGGTTGTTTTAATCCTACATAAATGTAGATCTACTATAGTACTATAGGCCTTATTATTTTATGTAATATACAATAAAACTAACCTGTGAAAATTTTATTTAAGTTAGGTAGCGTTTTTTAGATATCGCCGAAAATCTGGAGCGGTTATGTCCACGCAGGAAGAATAATCTGTTATTGGAAAACTCAAACTGAGAAACGTTTCAATCATGCCGAAACATTTCTCAGATTATAATTTGTTTGAATCCTCTCTCTAAAACCACATTCCTTTGAAGGGAATTGTTTCTCAAAATGTTATACCTTGTGCTTCTCACCAAATAAGTTTTTATGGTCATTAATTTTTTGAGTAATTACCAAAGATAATGTACATGTATGCCCTCCCTTTAGCAGTGGTCTGCTGGCCAAATGCTAGATTAAACACCTGAGGACGAGTCAGAGTTCACTCAAAGTAGTCCGGCTGGCTAGTTGGCTAGTTCAGTGTTGAAAAGCGTCCAAAATTAATATGAAACAATGGATCAGCGAAATGAAAAGCTAACTGGTCCTGCTGGCTAGACACTGGAAAAGTTACATACTACAAGGCTAACCCTATTATTAATAAATCCTATAGGCCTACTCCATGTCTGTTCAAAGCGTAACACAGAAAACAAACTAAAAACTACAAAGAATTAACTTTCATTGACCATTGTTACTACATGTATAATGGTACATGTACATGTACATGTACTTTATAGACCATGTGACATGTGACATGTGACATGTGACATGTGACATGTGACATCACATGTTTTCAAAAGAGCCACAGAGCCAGGGGCCGATTTCACAAAGAGATTTAATAAGACTAGTCTTATCTGAAGTTAGGACCAGTAACTGGTCTTAACTTAAGACTAGTCCTATCTCTTAGAATTGCCGAGGACTAGTCCTAAGTTAGGAAGAGAAAATTGTGAAACCGACCCCTGGACTTTCTGCAGGCACGATACACCAGCCCAATGGAGGAAAACATAAAATCTTACACTTTATGGAGATTGCACCATCTGATTTGTATCAACTTTGTTTTGAAGAAAGGGGCACATCTCAAAACTTGTTCAGCTAATATTTTTTATAGCTCTTTAATTATGAAGAAATTATGACACAAAATTCCCAAGGTCAGTGAGTATCTTGCCAGCCAGAAAGGCATTGGAATGTACAAGGCCACTCTTTTTGTAGAGGATATTATGGTATGATCAAGGATAGTGTATTGAACAAGGGGTGTTTACTTCCTGCACAGTTTAGAACATTGTGAAGAATTTTCACATGGTGTTAAAGGCACTGGACACGTTTGGTAATTGTCAAAGACCAGTATTCTCACTTGGTGTATCATCCCAACATTATATGCATAAAATAACAAACCTGTGAACATTTGAGTTCAATTGGTCAATATCAAAGTTGCAAGAAAATAATGAAAGAACAAACACCCTTGTTGCACACATGTGTGTGCTTTCAAATTGCTTGAAATGGCTTCAGGCCTGAAGTACGTTACTTCAGAGGGATTCGTTTCTCACAATGTTTTATACCATCAACAGTTCTCCGTTTTATGCTAATATATATTTTGAGTAATTCCCAAACCTGTCCAGTGCCTTTAAAGGTATTATACAGGATTGGTAGATCAAAAACATCATTGTTTAAATTTAGTCTGAAAGCTTACTGATTATGAAGTTCATAATAAAAGTAAAACCATTTTTGTCTGTGAAATATTTCCCTCTCAGATGAAGTCATACATTGTATTCGAGATGACTGTATCTGAAAACCTAAAAATTAAAGGCACTGAACACGTTTGGTAATTGTCAAAGACCAGTGTTCTCACTTGGTGTATCCCAACATACATGTATGCATAAAATAACAAGCCTGTGAAAATTTGGGCTCAAATGGTCATCGAAGTTGCAAGAAAATGATGAAGGAAAAACACCCTTGTTGTGCTTTCAGATAGGAATAAAAACTTCTTGCAAGAAGTTTTTATTACTTTAGTGAGAAATTACCTCTTTCTCAAAATCTACGTTACTTCAGAGGGAGTCTTTTCCTACAATGTTTTATATCAAACAACAGCTCTCTGTTGCTTGTTACCAAGTCAGTTTTTATGCTAATGATTGTTTTGAGTAATTACCAAATGTGTACGATACCTTTAAGGACAATGTGTTCACATGCTGAAAATTGTGCATGGTTTTTCACTACTTTCTCCTGACTCACACAATAGATTAAGCCCAAATTTTCGCAGGTTTGTTATTTCATTAACATGGTTGATTAAACAAAGCATTCAATTATAAACACTGTCTTTGTCTATTTTCTCAGCTTCACCAATCCTGTATATAAATACCTTTAACAACAAAACTCTGAATCAACACAACTTCATCCTTTCTCATCACACCATGACAAACATCAAGAACCAAGGTCATGAATCAACTGTTTTTATTCATTTCCACACCAATGCAAACATAAACACAGACAAGAATGCAGATTAAATCCAACGTACATGTATGTCTCTACCACACCGCCATGTCCATTCTATTCTTGAGGGATCATTTACAAAGTCAGCTAGCCCCAGGCCACCAAGGGCAGGATTTCATTGGGATTCAGTTACAAATCATGACCTCCCCCATTAGTTTCTTGAGGACAGCAAACAAGCAGTCAAGACAACTGATAACCTTGGTAGTGCAAAGGTAGTAAGTTTAAACGTGTATACACTTTTGGTAACAGCTCAAAATCAGTGTCAACATTTTGTGTGATTCAACATATAAGCATGAACCAGGCCTGCATGAACAAACAAACCTGTAAAAGTTTGAGCTCAATTGGTCATCGAGATCACGAGAAAATAGTGAAAAGAGACCTTGTGTGTTTTCTGTTTTTTCAAAATATCGCGCTTGATAAAAACTACTGTTTTACTCATTTCTCAGAAACGATAGCATTTTAGGCAGAAATATTTTAAGGCACCCTTTCTACCATTACTTACTTCAAATCATGTAAGTTGTGTGTGAATGTGTGAACATTTGCGTTTTTCGATCTTACCAATAGTGTACAGGGCCTTTAAAGGCAAAGTAAACCTTTGGTTTTTGGAACTGTACGATTGTTTTGATCCAATTATATACAATTAAACTAACCAGTGAAAATTTCATTTCAAAAGGTGGTAGCATTTTTGAGATATTGCCGAAAATCTGGAGCGGTTATGTCCACGCAGGAAGAATAATCTGTAATTGGAAAACACAATCTGAGAAAAGTTTCATGCAGTTAAACGTTTCTCACATTGAAATGTTTTTGAATCCCTATCTCTAAAACCACATTCCTTTGAAGGGAATTGTTTCTCAAAATGTTATAGGGGGCCTACATTATCAACAGCTGCAGCGCTTCTTACCAAGTAAGTTTTTATGGTCAATAATTTTTGGAGTAATTACCACAGGATACCCTCCAAATATCAGTAACTACTCCATGTTCCGAACTTCCGACACACCTACATGTACATGTAGGCCTACATTGTACGTTCCGAAAGCCCTAAATGCAGAGCTCAAAGTCAAATTTACACCGGACTGCAGGCCGAGACCAGTGATATTATTTTCGGGACAGTAAACTCACTCATTCAATTGAATAAACAAAATTATTTGTAACAAAATGAAGTTCAAATGTTGACTTTGAGCTCTAGTGATAGATCTTTCAATTCTGTTGAGTATATCAAAGTAAACTCACCCATAAGGCAAATCTTCTCTTAGTGCTTACAAAGTCAAATAAAAACTGTGTACCTTAAACTGTGTAAACTATTTTTTTCGCGTTTTGATTCTGGTCTTGTAATTCAACATTTCTGGTCCAAAGGCCTACTGGTCTGGTAAAAATATTGAGCTACAAGCGTTGCGGTCTTGTGGACTTCCCTACCATATAGAATTTTCTGTTTGTATTATCAGTAAAATTTACTAAGTTTTTCAATTATTCACCTACACAACTGAACTCATAAACTAAATTCTTGTTTTCCCCACATATTCCCCTACAGTGTAATTCTGAGAATCGCAGAAAACTTGGACAATGCTGTATAGGATAAAACTGTGACCAGTAAGCATGGAGAACGGAAGTAGCACATAATGCGCTGAACTATGGACCGTAGAGGAATTCTTTTTTGTTGTGGTGTGATACAGTAGAGCTACAATCTACTGCCATAAGCCTGAGTTCTGAGAGTACCCCCCCCCCAAAAAAAAGGGGGGGGGGTTGATGTGGTATGGCTTTATTGGTAAATGGTGTGAGTCACTGATATGGCATTGTTGTGTGTGGATAGGAAGTCCTGTTTAAAAGTAGTCAACATATTATGGTTAAAAAATGTGCACAAAACCACGATGGGATTGTGCACAAAATGTTTGCATTGTTTTGTGGTTTACATGTGTAGTGTTGAATCATAGTGCAAGACAGTGAAATAAAAACAATGCAAAGTGTATGTCAGAAAAGTACAGATGATGCGGAGTCGGTGCAGCAAGGTCGGAACTCGATTATGCATCTCTTGGGGGGGGGCAAGTGCCACGTGCCCCCCTTAGTTACGCCACTGCTTATTTCAATATTTTGCCAAGTTAAACCCAGTTTCGGTCCACGCGAAAGCGGATGCGAAGCGAATTTTGGTGACGCAATAATCGGTACTATGCTGTTTTTTCCAATTGTGACGCAAGAAAATTCGCTTCGCTTTCGTGTGAAGTATGAACCGGGCTTTACATGTTGTACTATATACCCTTGTATTGTACACTTTATTGGACCAATATGTTAGGTCTACATATGGAATTTGGAAGTGCCCTTTGTAAAATGAAAATGCCCTTGCCCGTTAAAAGATGAGTTTCCAGGCCTAATAAAACGCACATCATACACACACAATGTATGCAACCTACATTGTATACAATATCACAAATTGACCATCAATCATTTCTCGTAAAAAATTAGCTTCACTTAATGCACAATCAGAAATGCCACACATGTTACCACTTCAGAAAATGAGTCACAACGTTTTAATAACAATAGAAGTTGTGCTACTAGGGTGGACTATGTACAAATGATTTTACTCTAAATTTGCATACATTATGTATTCAAGAACACAACAATCAACCACTGAAACTACGTCGGACTCGGGTGCAATAAATGTTGTATTACAGTATGTATCTCGATTTTACAAAAATGTTGTGTCTCTATTTTACAAAAATGTTTAATCTCGATTTTACAAAAAATGTTGTATCTCGCACGAAGAGGCTCCGTGCAAAAATGTTGTATCTCGGCGAGTACTTGCTTTGTGTGTAGGGCCTACATCCGGGCTATTTTAAGGGAGATAAAACATTTGGACAATTTCAAACTGGCGCGTAACGTAAGTGCTACATGTACATGTACAGTATACTGCATGTTTGCAATGACACAACGATAGTTAGGTCATAACGCTTTCCACGAATGCAATGGGAATTTAATTATTTTTTTCTAATGTGCCAGGTCCAAAAAAAATGAATAACAGGGAACCACATTCAGCTGTTTGCTGGCTGTTTTGCATAACAAACTATTCAGACAGGAGACGAGCAGAGTCAGGAGGCGAGCAGAGTATACTGTTCGAAACGTCGAGACCCCAGACGAGCAGAGTATGATTGTAACTGTTCGAAACGTCGAGACTCCACCGGCTCTTTTCAGAGCCAACACTCCCACAAAAGAGTTTGTGGTACAAGACAAGATCTAAGATTAAGCGGTAGAGAGTTCCAGATGCGCGCAGCTGAAGAAAAAAGAAGAGAAAAATGAGTGTCACCCAGACTTAGGATTTTCTAGACAGTGTCACAATGCTGCAGAGCGGTATATTTTGGAGTTGGCGTTGAAAAATCTGGTTGTTAGGTTAGGAAGAGAGTAAGAGCATTGTTGCCGTTGTCAGAAGTAACAAAATGCATGATGACCTTTCAGTGGCACTTTGTCCAAGTACAAGTACTTGCGAATATTCCTGATATTCCTGATGATGTATGATGAGATGTTGTGTTGTTTGTGTTTGATGTGTGTGTCATGAATCAAAAAAAAATAAAAGAAGTTCGAGCTTGCTTGCGAGGGCTATCGATCGAGCATCATGAAATGTATGGCACTGAAACTGTTAACTGTTGGTTGACGGGAAATAGTAGAATACTCTGTTATCACTTATCATAACTTCAGGAAGTTTTTTTGTGTTGTGTGTCAATCTCCTCTGTCGAATCTTGCAAGTCTTGCAATAGATAGATGCATTGGGCGTTTGAAGTAAATTTCAGGATGATGTCACGAATCGGTAAAGTGTACAGCGTAAACCACTGCGGGCCCAGTACCGACCCTGTGCACAGAGTAGTTTCAAAACAACAGGGTCTGATATTTGCGGTGCCAATACACATACATGCTGAGTTCTATTGTAGATATTTGCACCATGCTTAAAGTCACCGGTGATGATGATTTCCGATGGATGAAGGAGATATTCTAAATTTTACACATGGTTGTACCCGCAAGTTTACTATTTATTTTAGTTACCTCTTATTATTCTAATGACCTGAACTACACTTGATGTAAAAGTTCCAAGTCCAAAATGATCATCCATCAAAGGTGAACAAAAAAGTAAAAGAAGCTGCAGGGGGTTTCTGCAACTGGTTGCAATTAGTTTTTATAATGACCTCAACTGTGAGGTCCAAACAAACATCCACCAATAACATCTGGTGGATTTGATACAAAATGTGTAACAATGTAGTACACCTAAATCAACTGTAAATTAACCCACTGATGATTGACTTCAACTACATTGTATGAGACTGTACATTTGTAACAAACCTTTAATGACTTCAAATCTGATAAAAAACTTCCTTTCAATTTTTCTTTGATCAACCCCAAAAATCGTTCAATTCTGTTGAGCAAATAAAATTTACAACCATGTACCAATAATATGAAACATTCTTTTCTTAGTGCTTACAAGTTACAAAACAGTTATTAAGTTTCTGTCCTTGCTCATAGATGGTTAAAACTGTGTATACATTTTTTTCTTCTCATTTTGATTTGGTGATTGTACAAATAATTCTGGTCACAGTAAACATTTTGAGCTACAAGCCTTGTTGATTTTCCCACCAAATTCAAGCCCTGTGTAATGTACCTGTAACCTAAATGTAGTTTATGTTTAAGTAACTACATGTGTATACAGGCCTACATGTATTCTAAAATTCATGCTGCTGAAACTTCCTGAGGGCAAGTCAACAGCACAGTTTGAGTTTACTACATACCTGTAGCCCCCTGGGCTTTCTGTAATTTCTATAGGGGGGGGGAGAACCTGCAGCTAACACCAATATGGGTAGCACTAGTGGCAGACTTTAACCCTAACTCCCAACCAGCTTTTTTTTAAAACCTTCCCCATTCCATCAAATTCCAACATGGATAGTGCTACTGCTAATTCACTGTACCTAACCCATCAAACTCCAACAGTACAATTGTAATAACAGTACCCAATCCATCAAAGTCCAACTGTTGGATATTGGTGGAGTGTGTATCCTTGGTCCTGTTCAAAGTATGAAGAGGGGGGTTTGGCATAACCCAACCCAGCAAAATCCAACAACTGTTACTGCACCATGGTTGAATGGTTGGGTCTGCCATTGTAAGAAACAATGGGATCAACAATGCACCACATACATACAATAACATCACATGCCTTTATCAATTGTTTATTCCTCCTCCTTGCGCTTACAACAAAGGGATCAACAATGCACCACATGTACATCATATGCCTTTGTCAGTTGTTTATTCCTCCTCCTTGCAATTCACCATACCCAATCCAACAACGTCCAACAGAGAACTGCAAGTCTACAGTACCCATTCCATCACATTCCATCACTTTATCTATAGTACACAGTACCCAACCCATCATATCCCAACAAAACAAACTGTTGGAGTTTGAGGGGATAAGGACTGTTAGGGTTAATATCATCAGTTGATGCAGGGCTCACCCTTAAAGGCAAAGTATACCTTCGTCTTAACCGTTCGATTGTTTTAATCCTATCTAAATGTAACTTGATACCATGATAAAACTAACCTGTGAAAATTTCATTTCAAAAGGTGGTAGTGTTTTTGAGATATCGCTAAAAATCTGGAGTGGTTACATGTATTTCCACGCAGGATGAATAATCCGTAATTGGAAAACACAATCTAAGAAACGTTTTATGCATGAAACGTTTCACAGATTGAAATTTTTTGAATCCCTTTCTCAAAAACCACATTCCTTCAGGGGAATCGTTTCTCAAAATATTATACATTAAAAACGGCTGCACTGGGTCTTACATCAAGTAAGTTTTTATGTTATTAATTTTTGAAGTACAATAGTTACCAACGGAAACCCTCCCCTTAACACTAGCCTGGCGTAAATTGTCTAGTAAAAAACGGGCCAGTAATTAGTAAACACCACTTCTCAACTTGCCCTGTGGGCTACTAAAAAGTGTCCAACCTACTTTTTATGCGTGTGATTTTTCTTCACATCATAAATTTGTTAAATGTATTATAGTTTTAAGTAAGTGCATGTTATTTCATTTGACCAACAAACTGGTTATGATTATTATCAATACATCATCAGAAAGATAAAAAGGTTTTGACACTGTACATGTTTGAACTTTGGGCTAGTGAAACTTCCATGGTGGGGTAAGTAACATGTTAACTAGCCTGGTGGGCTACTTTCTAGCGCAAGGCCTGTCTGATGGTTGACCACACCACATAGAATGACTCATACAGTCAGTATTCTACCATTGGTAAACAGGGAGCTCCTCACTTTACAACAAGAGACTTTTCACTTTGGTTTGAAGTTACATACAACAGAGACAGACAACAAACATTGTGGTCTGTCTTTTGTCAACTTGTTTTTTTGAAAATATTCACAGTCAGAGGATAGGGGAGGGGGAGTCTAGACAAACAGTAACACAAAACTGACTACAAAAAAACAAGGAGAGAAAATTAACTGTGACAGTCTGTACATTTGTACACCTGCTTAATTCCCCCCCCCCCCCCCCCCGAGTTGTCAAAAATAGTGATACAGTCACTAAATTGTGTGGTCAAGTCAAAATTTGAGATCAAATAATTTTAAAAAGAAGTTAAAAAGCATCTTGTAATCTAAAAAAGTACAAGGTGCTACTGTATAAATGGCCTAACATAAATTCAAAATGTGCCATAAAATAATATGGAAGCACAAGCAATTTTTTGTAATGAGAAATTGCTTTGAGAAGAAATTGGTATATTTAATAAAATAATACTGATTGCTATACCTATGTTATAATTTCATATTATAATAATAATACATGTATTTCATATTTCATATTGTAAAAACAAAATCAGACTACTGTTATTTTCATGCTTGCCTACTCTCTGAATTTGTTTTTTGTTTGAAGAAAAAAATGATGAAAAAAAACAAAAAACATTTTTTTTTTTTAACCTACTTTGTTTCTCTTTCAAAAACTGTTCTCGGCTCTTTTTTAAAACTTGTTTAACATTTTACATTTCAATTAAGTCCACGGGACATGTCACACAAGGCAATTTACAGGCAACCAGTTCCGGGTAGTCTCAAAAAAGAAACCATTCATACTTTCATCTCGATAAAATTTTAATTGGGAATAAGTAAGACAGTGATAGAAAAATAACTCCTGTTCTACATGTACCGAAGTGTTCCTTTTGCATGCAGTGCGGTTGGTAGCATCTAAGTTACCTGTAACAATTGCCATATTATAGGCCTATTATTTGACACAGCCTTTTCAGTTGTTTTATTAAATAACCCCCTAAGCATTTCTACTAGAAAGCTTCCACATGCACAACCCATCATACTCCAACAAGGTCCAGTTGGAAGATATCAAATTGATTGACCGTGCCCACTCACTGCATCAGCGCCTGTAACCAGTGTGTTTTTGAACAGTTGTTGGTTTACATCCACTAGGCCTACCCTTTCACTGGACACGTTTGGTAAATTGTCAAAGACCAGTATACTCACTTGGTGTATCCCAACATACATGTACATCAAATAACAAACCTGTGAAAATTTGGGCTCAATTGGTCATCGAAGTTGCAAGAAAATGATGAAAGAAAAAACACCCTTGTTGTACAAATTTGTGTGCTTTCAGATAGGAATAAAAGGCTTCTTGCAAGAAGTCTTTTATTATTTTAGTGAGAAATTACCTCTTTCTCAAAAACTACATTACTTCAGAGGGAGTCGTTTCTCACAATGTTTTATACTCTCAACAGCTCTCCGTTGCTTGTTACCAAGTAAGTTTTTATGCTAATGTTTTGAGTAATTACCAAACGTGTACAGTGCCTTTAATGCATTAGATTCAGAGGCAAACATGACCATGGTGACCAAATGATCTACCACTGCACCGCAGGGCACCTGTCTATTCCGAGCGTCCAATGAAGTTGATTGTGATAATTGTAAACTCTGATCCTCCCAACGAACCACGTGTACAAATTTAGCAAACTTGTTTTGATTCGTTTCCCCAATATTTTAAATGTACTCAACTTTTAATGTGTTGTTATAATAAAAAAAGGTCAAACAAATTTGCAATTTTTTTTAACAGTACTCCACAGTCTCCAGCTGTCGGGAGGATTAAGTGTTACAATTATCGCAACTACGTACTACCTAGTCTACGCGAAGAGTATATTAATCTACTACTACCTATAGCCCTGGTAGGACGTCAATCAGTGTACACTGACGTCCTGGGTATAAAGCGCCTCTACAATGCGAACATATTTTGAAGTAATGTTTTTTCATAATTTTACCTGATTTAAGAAGCTGAAATTCCGTTCATATATTCTTTATGTCCGTAACTCACTATTGATGGGTCCAACAATAACAATTTCGTCCACGAATGACATTATTCTAGCAAATAAGTCCAAGTTGTGCACTACCGTTTTTATCATCGTGTACCAATTGACTGTGTAGGCTCAGGCGCGCATGCGCGACATGCATAGCAACCTGATCGACTTCCGCGTTAAATTTGCGCCCCCTCTAAGTAAGACTGCGCCCTCTATCGTGGTTGCTATGCAAAGGATGCACATGCGCTGAAGCATTCACGTCTTGTCAGTTTCGGCCTGTCGCCGAGAATGCATAAATTTCCATTTTATTTTCACAATAATGTCATTCAAGGATAAAATTGGCAATTCTGAATAGAGCAGGCGTAAGGTTCAGGACACAAGGAACATGTGAGTCAAGTTTCAGCTTCCTCAAAAAGGTAAAAATATGATAAAAAATGGTTATAAATTTTTTTGCAATGGTACGGGACCTTTATACCCTGGACTCCGTCGCATTGTATGCAACGGAGGAGTCCAACCTGGGCTACTACTACCTACATGTAGTACTTGTTCTTGCGAAAATTGTAACATTTTTTTGAACTAGGGAAATGGTCCACTGTATTTTGGAAACCGCTTAAACTACAACTAGAGATATAAAACAAAGTTGTTATTTGAATATGTGAGTGAGTACGTAGGCCTAAAATCAGACTAAGTTTTTATAGTAAGTTAAATTAAATCAAGGCAAGGGAAGGTTTGTACGCTGGTTTTACAAATAACGTTAGGCCAAAAAACAAAATCCAGCCAAATTCAATCACTCAAATGATTAATGAAAAACAATGTAAAGTGTAGAGGGAAACAGGATTTAATTTACTAAATAAAAGACCAGGCTACACACGTCACGAAAGTGAACTTAAATGAGAAGAAAGTCTTTGTTTACGAATCATTTTTCTAGAACACACTCTCACCTCTTCCAATTGTGAAACAACATTCCGACAGGCTCCCATTTTCCCCACAAATGTGGACGTCGTTGGCGAGTTAAGATCCTCATTTGCCTCGTTTACAAACTCCAAAACACTGATTAACTCCGGCATTTTTCTGTCATGGGCGCTGCTTTCCAAACTCGGTGCAGTCTACCACAGTAACGAAACCCAAATGTGAGGTTTTAGTATAAGATCCTCCAGAGGTGCGTGTATACATGTACAACTGGCGGAAACACTGAGCTAAAATAAATTGTGATTTTCACAAAAATAATCTCTAACGTTAAAACAAGGATACACATAAGATAGTCAGATACCGTTTCAGTATATCAGAGCTCTGAGATTCGCTGTAGTGGGGGAATAGACTTGAAATTATTTCGTGGACGTACGAAAGGGCGCCCTCTTTTGTCGAAAACTGTTCGAATAAACTTTGTATGTGTTTTTATGTGTGTGTGATGATAAGTTAATAACAAAAAATGGAGGGAAAAATAACAACCAATAGAGTTATGATATTAATGTTATATACTTGTATATAACTCTATGAAATAATCAGACTAACTTTAGTGCTTGCAACAAATCTGTGTACTGTGGAATTTGAGAAAATAGAGTTTGCTGTTGCAAACTGCTACCAACCAAAAGGACCTATGGTAGTGCACAAAATAGTAGTTATGGCCTGACGTTTCGACCGTCACCCGCCTATAGCAGATCTGAGTTTTTCTCGAAGGCATTTTTTTGCATTCGAGAAAGACTCTGCTAGGGTCGAAACGTCAGGCCATTAACTTCTATGTTTTACTTTGAAATTTGCAATTTTCAAGCTACTTTGTTAGTGAGCTTAGCTAATTAGTGGAACAGCTAATTGAAGACGTCTGTGCAGAATGGTTTGGGATAAAAGGAACTCGTCAATAAACTTAAATATGAGATTTTTATGGAGCCCGTAAAGGGACAAGGTTTTTTAAAAATAATTAAATTTGTTCTTTCAAAATAATATTATTATGTTCCCTCGAAATAATATTTCGTTCCCCCGAAATAGTATATTATTTCATTCCCTCAAAATAACGAACATAACCCCTCGAAAATATTTTAAGGGATGAAATAATCATTTCGAGAGAACAAAATAATATTCTCGAGGGACGAAATAATATTTTAAAGAGAGCAAAATAAAAAGTATAACAAGTAAAACAAAACTTGGTCCTTTTGCTAATACGGTCTTCGTAGGTTTTCATAATTTCATATTGCGAAACATTTCAAAACATTTAGCACGGCTGAGTGGTCGCATGCATAGGCCTACTCAATGTTTTGATGATTGAATTTGCATGCGGGGCCGGTTGTGAAGCGGTTGTGTTATAGTTGGGCTGAGGTAATTAGACTAACCAATGGAGTCCTAAGCATAATGTTTCGGAATGTGGCCCTCATCTAATGAGAAAAAAATAAGGATTGAAAGTTAAGCGTGCTCTATTTTATTTTGAATATTGAAATACGGTAACCGAATGACGCGACGCAGTGTATGGGCTACCGGTAGTTTCATTGTTTTAAAAGTTACTTTGGCCTGAGCTATTATGAGGAGACGTTACAGAACTGGTAATTAAAATTTTCTTTAAGATCACAGATTTACATAAAACTTACACGGTCTAATGATAATGATAGTAGAAAACATCCCTAGAAATATTTCTGTCTGAAATGCCATATTTGATGAGAAATAAATAAAACTAATTTCCGATTGGCCGCTCATGAGCGTTTTATTCGTGCATTGTATAACACATGCAAATGTGTAATCGTTTTTTCACTATTTCTCGTGACCCAGATGGCCGATCGATCTCAAACTTCTACAGGTTTGTCAAGTTTATGTACCGGTGAATTAGATTGTTAGCAATACCCAATTCTGTAATGTTCCTTTGGGGGAAACTATACATAATCGAATTCACATAATCTTTATGATGGTTTTATATGTAAGGAACTTATCCTACGATTTTTTTGTTGAGTACTGACAACTTTTTTCTTTAAATACATACACTCGGGCAGTCGTTTTGCAAGGCTGTCTCTTTTGTGTCCGCTGTATGAAATGCCGTTCGGTGAGTGACGGTCGTTGACAAAATGTTGACCTTTCGGCTTGCACCAAGTTTGGTGTTGGGATCGAATATAGTGCTTTTCAGTCTAGGTGGTCACTTGAGGGCGCTATTATAATGTTCGTAAAGTGTGAACACAAAAGCACTGATCTGCTCGTGTTGTTGGTGACACAATTGCAGGTAATGTTATCTGTTTTTACGCATGTTACACGGTCTAAATTTGATTAAAACGACGATTGTTGTTAGAAAACACAGAGTGGAAAAGATTAAAGTTCTTCTTGCTGTGTGCATGTGTTCTTTAACTAGAACTACAGACACCATCATGTGTCATTGCCTAACCTTTTATTTTAATTTTATTATCACATTCTTTATTACTAATATAGCCTAGGCCTACATACACTGTACTGTACATTTACATACAACATGTACATGATGTAGTTGACCCATTGAGGAAGGTTGGTAGAATTCCTACCTCCATGGTTAAACCATGGGTTAAACTAAAATTTCTTTGGCCCTCGGGTTTCTTTGGTTTTGTTGCTGTTGTCTATTTTGCCATTTTTTGTTTGTGTGTCTACGTGTGTACTGTGTTTACTGTTTGTTGTTAGTTTAGTTGTGGTTGTCATATTGTCGCTGTTTTTGGTCAGAGTGATACATCCCTGTGTAATTTTTATGAATGAATTAATAATAATATCATGTTTATTCATCGTAAATATATGCATTTCTTGCTGCGGGTCGTACTAAAACTAAAGCCGACAACCTATCATGCCTATGACACCTGACTACTCCTAGAACTATGTTTGATCCGCTATCGTCTCCACGTACCTCATACATAGAGTGACATGTACAAAATGCACCTACAGTTATTTTTCCAAACCGGAACTCGCCAAAATTAGGCTCTATGTGTTCCTTGAACTCTCATCGAGCTCGGCTCGGGTCCAGAAAGTTCATTTGGCAAACTTAAAAATGCTGAAAAAAGATAAATTCTTACCGTCACTCGGCTGCCATTCACACCGCAGAAGAATAGGATTGTCAAAGAACGGTCAAAGCCAACATGACGGACGATACTAGTTTGTACTACTTTGTGGAAAAGAATTGGTTTTTCCAAAGTTAATAATACAATTTTCCAACAGTTTGGCAGTGATTTGGATAGTTTTAAGTCTTCCATTATATTTAAGGGTTTATTTATTTTCTAACATTGTTTTTCAACCTTGTTGTTGGCGTCAGGCGTCGTCAGTTGTCGGCTTTTAGTCTGATCGCTTGCTGTATATTGGGGGGGGGATTTTATTTTTGTACTTTTGTATGTTTCATCAACTGTATTTTTTTGTATGTATTGTGATATGCCAGAATAAAGTAATAGTATTGTTATTCATTCAGCTCAACATGCTTTCCTTATTGGTTAAAATTATAACATTACATGGCACCAGTGGTAAAAAAACCTGTCACATATTGGACAAGGTGTTTTTTAGGTGGTCGACCAACAGACATACAAAAAATACAAGATCTTTGCACCATATGAAAGCTCTTGAAGTATTGTACAAACCTTCACCAATCGGTTGAAACCGGAAGTGGAAGTGAAAAAACAATTGTGGGCCTTGTTTTGAGGTCTGCAAACAATATGATCTGGAATTTGGACATGGTTTGTCTGCATGAAATAAAATTTTCCCCCTAGGCCTTCCAATTAAAAGAGAAGTGATGTAATTTTTTTTAACAGCGCCCTCTCATGACATGTTTTAAAATATACTATTTTGCTTAAAACCTGTTGCAAGTTCAAACAAGTTTAAAACTTAGCACATACTTTTAAATCTCAATGTCTGGGA
Organism: Plazaster borealis; assembly: GCA_021014325.1. Taxonomy (NCBI): domain Eukaryota; kingdom Metazoa; phylum Echinodermata; class Asteroidea; order Forcipulatida; family Labidiasteridae; genus Plazaster; species Plazaster borealis. The sequence goes on along the minus strand of CM037455.1, from coordinate 20,496,034 downwards.
ATTCAATAAGCTACATGTATATCGGTTTTCAAAATAAGGCTTAAAATCAAAATTTCTTATTTCTAAAACTCGAATTTTTTGAACCGCAATTAACTTCTCGAATATCAATATTTGCTTCTCATTTTCTCATTACATTTCACCAAATCTTGAACATGTTTACCAGGAACACCTTGTTTTCGTTTCAACAAAAACGTACATCTAGTTTTTTTTATACAATTCTATCATTTAGCTATCAAGTAACTTGGAAACTAAATCTGTTTGTTCTGCTTTGTTTTTCTCCTTAGAGCCTTATTCTGAACCATGGCAACACCTGGTACCCAAGCCAATGTAACTGCTGGTAATCCAACTCACACAACTACCACCCCAACACTGCAAGGTCAACGGGAGGTTAACTGTGTATCACTCTGCAGACTAGGACAAGAAACTGTACAAGACATCGTAGCTAAGACCAATGAGATCTTCGTAGTCTTGAAATCAATGCAGGTAGAGACTTAATGAAAATTGCAACCCTTGACCCTCCGGAGATTCGTTGACCGGAGAGTTACAAAATTGTTAAAATTGTCCTCTTTTTTTGTAAAAACTACCCCCCAACATTTTAAATGTACCCAAGAACTGCACTGTCATTACACATGTGGTCTTTCCTTTTAAACTTAATTTGCAATATAGGCTAATCCCAAGTGAAATAACCCAAAATTAAAATAAAGTGTAAACAAAAAAGAGAGAGAAAAGTACATACCCAGTTTTCAAAGGATGCAAAAGTTGTGGTCCTATCACAGTGTATTTTAACAGAGCGCCTGCATCCGCATCTGGAGGTCTTTTCACACAGTCGTGCCTTGCAGGGTTTAAGGGAGCTTCATCTTCAGACCAAAACGATATTGTTTTCTGATTATCAGGATTGTTAAACTTTGTACAATTTCACCCATGGAAGGATCATTATTAATAATATGACTGAGTATAAGTTGCACTACGTTAATCAGCAACACTGAATCCAAACTCATTTTGTTTTTTTATTTCAGCTACCAAATGGTGTGTCCCCCACCAATCCACAACACCAAACCAAGCTACAAGATCTAATTCGAAATGTCCAGAGTCAGTTTAAGAAACTCCGCTTGTTGTATGATAAATGTAATTTATTGTCAGGAGGTATGGACCAAAGTAACGCAGAGGTAAGTCAAGACAGTGTGATCTTGGGAAGAGTAACGCCAACATTTTGGGTTAGAAAGCTCAGTTGGTAGCATGCTGGCACCTTAATTCGGAGGTCGCAGGTTCAAACACATTTAGTAAATTTTGCTTTGTTCACCCCAAAATTAAATTAAAAAATTACCCAGTCAGTTTCCCTTGTGGTTTATTACTTTATATTTGAAATAAAAAGTAGCATCCCCTTAAGGTGATCCCTGTACTGTCGCTTCCCAGGTTGTGTCGTAAACTTGGGTGGGATGCCTGGATTCATTATATTGCAGTTTAAAGGCACTGAACAAGTTTTGGAAATTGTCAAAGACCAGTGTTCTCACTTGGTGTGTCCCAACATATGCATAAAATAACAAGCCTGTGAAACTTGGGCTCAATTGGTCATCGAAGTTGCAAGAAAATGATGAAAGAAAAAACACCCTTGTTGTACAAATTTGTGTGCATTCAGATAGGAATAAAAACTTCTTGCAAGAAGTTTTTATTATTTTAGTGAGAAATTACCTCTTTCTCAAAAACTACGTTACTTCAGAGGGAGTCGTTTCCTACAATGTTTTATACTATCAACAGCTGTCCGTTGCTTGTTACCAGGTAAGTTTTTATGCTAATATTTATTTTGAGTCATTACCAAATGTGTACGATACCTTTAAGGTGATCCCTGTACTTTCGCTTCCCAGGTTGTATCGTACACTTGGGTGGGATCCCTGGCTACATTATATTGCAGTTTAAGGTTGAATGGCTTGGGCTTCTTACTGGCACCCACGAACAAAGATATTGACAAAACAGGGAGACTGCCAACATAGGGCTAGATAGCTCAGTTGGTAGAACGCCGGCACGTTAATGCGGTCGCAGATACAAATCCCGCTCTAGACACTTTTTCTTAGTTCACCCCAAACTGGATTAAAATTTACCCAGTCAGTTTCCCTTGTGGTTTACTCAAGTTCTGTATCCTTGTTAACTGGCCAATTCATTTGTATATGACAGCATTGACCTCTAAACACCCGCCCAAGAGAATCTCAAAACATTAGAAATGTTATCATTTGATATTTTTCCACATTTTCAAGTAAAAGAGACATACTCTTAAAGGCACTGAACACGTTTGGTAATGACTCAAAACAAATATTAGCATAAAAACTGACTTGGTAGCAAGCAACGGAGAGCTGTTGATAGTATAAAGTCTTGTGAGAAACGACTCCCTCTGAAGTAAAGTAGTTTTTGTGTTTCATGTTAGCTGTATTTTTACAATGTTTCAGGAGTTGATCCCTTGGAAGGATGGTCAAGATAGCTTGAGTGATCTCTCGGGTCTCGGATCTGAAGACAGGATTCAGTTTGCTAACAATGAAAAACAAGAACTCATGAAGGTAGGTAGAAAAGCTACAGTCAAATCCATTGTGGATGTCCTGTACCAGCATTTGCTGCCAATGTTGGGATGCAAATACACACAGAGCAGTTTGCTAACAAATACAACAAAACAAGAACTCATTAAAGGCATCGTACACGTTTGGTAATTGTCAAAGACCAGTGTTCTCACTCGGTGTATCCCAACATATGCATAAAATAACAAGCCTGTGAAAATTTGGGCTCAATTGGTCATTGAAGTTGCAAGAAAATGATGAAAGAAAAACACCCTTGTTGTACAAATTTGTGTGCTTTCAGATAGGAATAAAAACTTCTTGCAAGAAGTTTTTATTATTTTAGTGAGAAATTACCTCTTTCTCAAAAACTACGTTACTTCAGAGGGAGTCGTTTCCTACAATGTTTTATACTATCAACAGCTCTCTGTTGCTCGTTACCAAGTCAGTTTTATGCTAATATTTGTTTTGAGTCATTTTTTTGTGTACGATACTTAAGAGTGCTCTATATTATTTTTGAAATTACGGTAACCGAACTTACGCAGTGGGCTATAGTTTATGCATTTAAGTTACTTGGCCGAGCTAATTAGGAGACGTTAATTGGGGTCAACTATACATAATATTGTTAATTGTTTTATATGTAAGAAACTCATCCTACAATTTTTTTTTTTGAGTAGGCCTACTGACAGCTTTTTTCTTTTTTCTTTCTGCAGACAGCAGCAAGATTTGAACTACTTTCATTGAAAGAAAGAGGTCATAGTTAAAAGTCATGTCCAGAATTGACATTTTTCCAATGTTTCCCATGTTGACGTACTATTTACATTTGTGAAACAAAACAGAATTTCTGTTCCATATTGTTTTATTTAGAAAATGTTACATAAAAGATCAATATTAGTAGCCATGTATGGGCATATTGTGATGATTCTACAGAAATGAAAGGTGTCCAAAGGGTTAAGCAACTCTATGAAATTGGGCCCTGGGGTCGATTTCACAAAACTACTCCTAACTTAGGACTAGTCCTAGGCAATGCTAAGAGATAGGACTAGTCTTAAGTTAAGACCAGTTACTGGTCCTAACTTCAGATAAGACTAGTCTTATCTCTTTGTGAAATTGCCCCCTGGTTTCATATCCAAAACCATTTCTTTTGATAATGATTTTATTTCAATTAACTCAACAGAATGTTAGTGCTAAGAACCAACAGCTACAGCAGCTGATAGAGAGATTAAGATCTGTAATCTGGGATATCAACACCATGATGGCAATGAGACATACAGCTTGGCCTTGAGGATGGAGAAAGAGGGTTGGCACCAAGACTCAAGGAGCAACAACACACTGCAGCGAGCCTGACTGTCAATCAGTGTTGTAGAACTCAACACTAGCCTCAGTCTCCAGACTCAGGAGCAACAACACACTGCAGCAAGCCTGACTGTCAATCAGTGTTGTAGAACTCAAGACTAGCCTCAGTCTCCAGACTCAGGAGCAACAACACACTAAAGTGAGCCTGACTGTTAATCAGTGTTGTAGAACTCAAGACTAGCCTCAGTCTCCAGACTCAGGAGCAACAACACACTGCAGTGAGCCTGACTGTTAATCAGTGTTGTGGAACTCAAGACTAGCCTCAGTCTCCAGACTCAGGACAACCACACACTTTAGCGAGCCTGACTGTTCATCAGTTTTTGTAGAACTCAAGACTAGCCTCAGTCTCCAGACTCAGGAGTAACAACACACTGCAGCGAGCCTGACTGTTAATCAGTGTTGTAGAACTCAAGACTAGCCTCAGTCTCCAGACTCAGGAGCAACAACACACTGCAGCGAGCCTGACTGTCAGTCAGTATTGTAGAACTCAAGTCTAGCCTCAGTCTCCAGTCTCCAGAGTGCAGATTCCAGACAGCCTTAGTTTCCTGACTACTGCTTGATTTTGTTTGGACACCCTGTGGTCTTGCTCTTGACGTCAAGGTCTTGGACTTCTAAGTCCCTGCTTCTCAGGTGTTGGACCTGAAAGTGTCATGTCTCAGACCTTCATGTCTGGCATTGATTTTTAGGCCTAGGCTTCTTCAAAATTATCCGTGTAATAATGCAGTCTGTCAGTATCAGCTATATTAGCCCTAACAGACTAGGCCCTTGGGTAGACATACTGCCCAAATCCTTCGATATCCTTCAGATTAAAGTTGTCATAACCCTAAAGTGCCCAAACCCTTCGATATCCTTCAACTTATTGTAAGTATACATATTAGCCCAAATCCTTCAAAATCCTTTTGAGACAGAAGTTAGGGAGTCAACTTTGTGATTTACTTTAGGTGCTCGGCTTTCCACCCCTAAAAGCCCAAAACCTTCAGAATCCTATTTTGGCTAAGCTGCATAATACCTAAATCCTTCCAAATCCTCCTATGTAAAAACAGCCCGATAGCCCAAGTCCTGCGAAATCCTACCCTAAAAAAACTCATTTTAGCCCAAACCCTTCGAAATCCTCCTGTGTTGCAGATCCCTAATAGCCCAAATCCTTCGAAATCCTGCACTTTGGCAATGAGGATATTGTAGGACTTGGGTTCTTTAGGGTTAGAAAATACAGGGATGAGGAAGTATGAATAAAATTAATCCTGAAAATTGGATAACAATTTCCTCTTGGTGTGGATATGGAGCTCCCTGAATGTTCAAAATGTTACATTTTAGAGGATTACAGTCTGTCTACATCATCTCAAATAAATATCTGAAGGTCTGGTCCCAATTTCATAGAGCTGCTTAAGCAGAAAATATTGCGTAACAATTTCCTGCTAAGTAGAAATGAGCAGGATACCAGTCACAAATTGTACATGTGACATGGTAGTTTGGCTGGTAACCTTATTCTGGTAAGCAACATTTTATTGTGCTTAGCTACTTTTTGTACTTAAAGGCATCATACACGTTTGGTAATTGTCAAAGACCAGTGTTCTCATTTGGTGTATCACAACATATGCATAAAATAACAAGCCTGTGAAAATTTGGGCTCAATTGGTCATCGACGTTGCAAGAAAAAGATGAAAGAAAAAACTCCCTCTGAAGTAACTTAGTTTTTGAGAAAGAGGTAATTTCTCACTAAAATAATAAAAACTTCTTGCAAGAAGTTTTTATTACTAAGCACACAAATTTGTACAACAAGGGTGTTTTTTCTTTCATCATTTTCTTGCAACTTCAATGACCAATTGAGCCCAAATTTTCACAGGTTTGTTATTTTATGCATATGTTGGGATACACCAAGTGACAATATTGGTCTTTGACAATTTCCAAACGTGTTCAGTGCCTTTAAAGGGTGTGTACAACATTGGTAATTGCCAAAGACCTGTATCCAAACTCGACCCAACATATACATGAAATAACAAACCTGTGAAAATTTTAGCTAAGTCGGTCTTCGGAGTCATGAGAGAACAGTGAAAAAACCCCTTATGTGTTTTAACTTTTTTTCAAACATCAGAAATTATCCTGCAGGATAAATACTACTATTTTACTATAGCATTTCAAGCAAAGCTATTTCAAGGGAAGTTTTCTACCATGACCATCTTTATACATGTAAGTTATGTGCAAATCTGTGAGCATTTATATTTTCATTTTTACCAATGTTGTACACACCCTTTAAGTATTTACACCAAATGAATACATTTATGTTGAAAACAACACTGAAATTTCCACAATAAGGCCATCAATCACTTATAATTTAATCGTATGCTACAGTGGGAATAGAGAAAACACATTTAGTAAGTAATAGTACTGTTATCATGAACAACAAAAACACCTGTTAAAATTACGGCATAGAGTAATTATACTCTAAAGAACTATTTGAAAATTTGCCTTTTAGACTGAATACATTATTGGGCCATTTCATGTCAAATCAACCAAGAATTTCCGTTGACCTCCGATATTTTTTTCAAATTTTAGGGATCAAATGGGAGCTATGAGAAATGGCAAAAAGAAAAAGAAATTGCTCTAGGCCTCTTAATTAATGAGATACATACGCTAACAAACTTTTGGCTAATTAGTGATACCTCAGGAATTAAAATGCCCATATCTTAACTTCTCAAGAAATATAGCACATAGAGAGCTGGTTTTTGTGCCATTTCGAAGCTTATTACATGCCCTTTAAGTTTGTATTAAAAACCTATCTCTTAAAACAAACCAGAAAAAAGTTACCACAGGTTATAAAGTTCAAAAATGAGTAAAAAATACATATATATTTTATTTTTCCTCTATTACTGTTATTTTTAATATTATTTATTGCCAAGTTTAGCCAAATTAATAGTAATCCCCCCGGGCGAATTAAAAAAAACTTATGGGCAAAACAGTCATCCGCCCTGGCGAATTAGTAATCTGCCCGAGCGAATTAGTAATCTGCCCGAGCGAAATAGTAATCTGCCCGAGCGAAATAGTAATCTGCCTGGGCGTAATAGCTTTTTTCTTTTACCATGTCCTAAATACACTTCCGTAGAATAGGCCTTCACAATACTGAGAAATGTAGGCAACCTGTCCATTAAGTCTGGGAAAGTCAGCTTCAATTTGGCTTAACTTAGCAAATATTAAAAATAATAATAATACTACTCGGCTCTTATAAAGCGCTTTTCAAAACCAAAGGGCGCATTATATTTTCAACAGAGCTATGTTTGGAATTATAAGGACTCATTCTATATGTATTTATACATGTAGCGTCTTGTAATGGTTTACAAAGTGCTTTGGCACAAACTTAACTATGCCAGAACCACCAGGGCGAACCCCTTTTCTTTACAGTAAGTGTTCTGGTTTTTTTTACATGCATTACACAACACATGGGACCAACGGTTTTACATCCCATCCAAAGGATGAAGCATGTGGTTAAGTGTCTTGCTTAAGAACACAAGTGTCAAGATCGGGACTCGAAACTACACTCTGCTGATCAGAAACACCAGTGCTTAAAAGACCAGTGCGCTTGACCACTCAATCACAACACTCTAATGCTTAAAATTTACCAGGCATAATAGTTAACAGGATAATTTATATTGCTACTTTTTAAAATGTATTTGTTTTCTATTGCAGTAAAAATTACTTGCAGTTGCACATTTAACCCGTTTGAAAGACAAAGTAACCAAATACAATGGGTGACGTTTGGGACACTAGGTGGCAGCAGACTTACCAGGTAAATCCATTGTTCCCAGAAATGTGCGCATGCTCAGATCTACGTAAACAATGGGAATTTACCAGGTAAGTCTGCTGCCACCTACAGTGTAGCAAGTCTCCCATTTTTTAAAATAAAGTCTCTCCAAACAAGATACATGCAGTCTATTTAATTGATAAAAAAACATTTTGCCTTTTTTTACTCTTTATATTGAAACACAATTTGTTAAGTAAATAAATTGATCTTAATTAAAGGGGCTTTCATCATGATCAAAGCAGAGCACTATTTCATGGCTCTGCTTACCGTAATCCAAGAATCGGGTCTTACGAAAGCAGGAAATTCCACGCTTACCTCAAGCGTACTTCACAGGTTAGCATGGAATTTTGCTTGTGCGCGTGCGTACTCCACGATACTAGGCATTCTTCGCTTACAAATCTAGCGCAGAAATTCGGCGGAGAATGGTGATTGTAAGCGCAGAATTCGGCGGTAAGCAGAGCCATGAAATTGGACCCTGCATGCTCGCGCATTCTCCATAGATATGATATGGAGGGATGCGTGTGCATGTGTGTAACTCAGTATTTCATAATTCGATGTACAGCCGCATGCTTGCTTTGATTATGACGACACAGCCCCTTTAACTTGGCCCAGGCTTAATGGGCTTTTGGCGAAGGGAACTTCTAACATGTTAAAAATAGACGAACTGTTGTATCAGTGCAAAAGCGTCAAACATATTGAACTTGGTTTTGTGTGCACATCCAGGGGCTATTGGAGGCTAGAGATACAACATTTTGGCACTTTCGGTCTTACTTGTAATGTTCAAATGCTGCTTTAGGAAATACAATGATTTTGCACTGACACAATATTTTTTCTAGGCTTAGAAGGGCACTGTTGTCATGGTCAAAGCGCACCTGTGGCTGTACATTGAATGTACCTTATGCATTGACGTCACAAAGCCGCCATCTTAGGAGTAAACTGATGATGAAACAATGGAAACGTGCAGATTTGTACGCGCGGCGCACAGAATAAGCCAATGAACAAACTCGTTTTGACCTCTAGGCGAGGGTGCCCTACTCAAATGAGGTCATATGCATAAGATTAGAAACTCCAACCCAGTTACAGCACGCTCGCACGCGCCCTCTGTATCATATATATATGGAGAGCGCGCGTGTGCAGTAACTAGATGAGAGTTCCTAATAGACCTTATGCATTGACGTCACAAAGCCGCCATCTTAAGAGGTAAACTGATGATGAAACAATGGAAACGCGCAGATTTGTACGCGCGGCGCACAGAATAAGCCAATGAACAAACTCGTTTTGACCTCTAGGCGAGGGCGCCCTACTCAAATGAGGTCATATGCATAAGAATAGAAACTCCAACCCAGTTACAGCACGCTCGCGCGCGCCCTCTGTATCATATATATATGGAGAGCGCGCGTGTGCAGTAACTAGATGAGAGTTCCTAATAGACCTTATGCATTGACGTCACAAAGCCGCCATCTTAAGAGGTAAACTGATGATGAAACAATAGAAACGCGCAGATTTGTACGCGCAGCGCACAGAATAAGCCAATGAACAAACTCGTTTTGACCTCTAGGCGAGGGCGCCCTTCTCAAATGGTCATATGCATAAGATTAGAAACTCCAACCCAGTTACAGCACGCTCGCGCGCTCCCTCTGTATCATATATATATGGAGAGCGCGCGTGTGCAGTAACTAGATGAGAGTTCCTAATAGACCTTATGCATTGACGTCACAAAGCCGCCATCTTATGAGGTAAACAGTTGATGAAAAAATGGAAACGCGCTGATTTGTACGCGCGGCGCACAGAATTGGCCAATGAACAACCTTGTTTTTACCTCTAGGCGAGGGCGCCCTACTTAAATGACGTCATATGCATAAGGTGTCCTAGAAACTCCAACCCAGTTACAGCACGCTCGCGCGCACCCTCCGCATCATATTTATATGGAGAGCGGGCGCGTGCAGTAACTAGGTGAGAGTTCCTAGTTCAATATACAACCACCAGGGCTGCTTTGATCATGACGACAGTGCCCCTTTAATACAATATTTTCTGAGTATACATCTCTTTAATTATAAATAAAACTGTCTGATTACTATAGTTCGCCTTTTTAAAAGGTGTTTCTTATTAAAATAGCTATTTCTTATTAAAAAGTGAAGTGAATACAAAATTCTTCTTTTTAAAAATTGCTTCTATTCTAACAGTTCTTTTCTCAAAATGACGAGTAGCAATTTTGTTTGGCACCTCTGAACAAAGATATTTACAAAATAGGGAAACCGCCAACATAGGGCTAGAAATCTCCTCCCAGCTGGATAAGAAAAAACTCAGTTGGTAGAGCACCGACACACTAATCCGGAGGTTGCAGGTTCATGTCCCGCTTTAGTAATTTTTTCTTTATTCAACCTAAACAGTTTGTGTGTGTGTGTTTGTTTTAACCATACACCGATCTCAGCCGTACACCCGGGTGAGATTCCAACCCATGACCTTTGCCATTCTAGAGCATGTCATACCATTAGACCACTGACCTTGCCCGGTAGCTAAAGGCTGTTCGAATCCTATAAGTTGACTTACAAAAACCAATATTAAAGGCACTGGACACGTTTGGAAATTGTCAAAGACCAGTATTCTCACTTGGTGTATCCAAACATATGCATAAAATAACAAGCCTGTGAAAATTTGGGCTCAATTGGTCATCGAAGTTGCAAGAAAATGATGAAAGAAAAAACACCCTTGTACAAATTCGTGTGCTTTCAGATAGGAATAAAAGGCTTCTTGCAAGAAGTCTTTTATTATTTTAGTGAGAAATAACCTCTTTCTCAAAAACTACGTTACTTCAGAGGGAGTCGTTTCCTGCAATGTTTTATACTATCAACAGCTCTCCGTTGCTTGTTACCAAGTAAGTTTTTATGCTAATATTTGTTATGAGACATTACCAAACGTGTACGATACCTTTAAGACCAGGGAAAAAGTACACTGTAAGACTTTTGTTTTGTATATTGAGTTGTAGCACCGGTATTACGGAATTAATGCTGGCTTTGAATAACCGAACATTTCATAATCCAGTTTGTAAAGATCCCAGAGTTGCGTGAGCCTTTCCTTATCCAGCTGGGAGAAGTATTTTTCGAAAGTGCCGTTGTCTGAGCTATTTGTAGGACGACTGCTTGCAATATACTTTACCTTACTAGGTGCATCTATCACGTTTAAAACATATTTTGCGTCATCATTTATAGTTTCTAGTTTACCAATGACGTCGTAGTCGATGGTGCAGGGAGAGCAAATTTTATGCATCTCTTTCCATTGATCGCTTGGGTTTGGTATCTCGTTTTCGATCTCGGCACGTTCCATGGGATGAGTCAGGTAGTCCACAAACTCCGTCCAGGTAGCGTTCTCGCCCGTCTGAGCAGCTGCCGAAGAAGGCTTCTTCTTAAACTTTCTAACGATCTGTTTCCCGAAGACGTGGAAAGACTTGTTGCGGCGGTAGTAGCCCACGTTTTCAAATTGGTTGCGGTACACAGACAGGACCCGCTTCAGTGGCTCGCGGACAAAGAAGAACTTGCGGTAGTGTTTCATTCGCTGCTGCTGTTGTTCAGGAGTGTAGGAGTTCAAGAAGCGCGTCTTAGCCTTCAAGTGAATCTCTTCTGAAGTGATTTCTTCTACCTTGTCTGTCTCTCCGTTGAGGACCATCAGGATCCGCTTCCAGTTGCTGCATCCTGCCTCAGGCACGAAGCAGTACATGACTTTAAAATTGTCCACGACCAATGTATGTGTCATTGTGTAAGGGGGCGGTTCTTTCTCAGCGGCCACCCCACGGAGCTCGCACGTCTTCCGTAACATGGCTTTCCTCTCGGATTGTTCGGACGCCTGGGCTTTCATGAAGTCGATATATGCGGCTTTGGATGTTGGACTTGGCTTTGTTTTCGCCTGTGGACGGAATAACAGAGTCGTTGCAAGATACCCTAGCGAACTTCCGACAAGTAACATAAAAACCAATCAAATTCAACAAGACGAATAGTCAAACTGATTTGAAACATGTAGATTTAAAGGGTCTGTATACGTTTGGTAATGACTCTGAAAATTAATGGCCATTACAATTTAATTAGTCAGAAGTACAGCAGCTTTGGATAGTATAATGTATTTTGAGAAACCTTTCACTTTGGTTATGGAAAAAGTTTGGTAATGATTCTGAAAATTAATGGCCATTAAAATTTACTTGGTAAGAAGTACAGCAGCTTTGGATAGTATAATGTATTTTGAGAAACTTTTCACTTTGAAGTACTATCGGTTATGGACAAAGATATCAGTTTTTTATCCCCAAAATTTGAATCTGAGAAGCGTTACTGACAGTAACGTTTCTCAGATTGTGTATTCCACTAGCAGATTATTCTTCCTATGCGTGGACATTAAACCGCTCCAGACTTTCGGAAGTCTCTCAAAAACATACCACCTTTTGAAGTGACATTTTCACAGGTTAGTTTTATCATGGTATATATCTACAACTATATAGGATTGAAACAAACAGTGGGTTCCAATTACCAAAGGTATACAATCCCTTGAACTTAAACTGGCAACCACCATGAAAGTTAGTTGGTTAAGCCAGGGAGTTAAAGTTTGTCAAGGGCAGTTTCGTGCATAGGTCTACATGCAAGACTTTTTGACGGGATTATCGCCAAGAGAGCATTACTATAATCACAGCTGAAATTGGCGGGCATTCATATAACAAGTTTACGTATAGAAACGACTAATTAGGGCATTACAAATGGTGGTTTCATGTTACAATAGACCTTATGCACATGATGTCGTAACAGTAGGGCGCCCTCGCCTAGAGGTCAAAAGGAGGTTGTTCATTGGCCAATTCTGTGCGCCGCGCGTACAAATCTGTGCGTTTCGATTGTTTCGTCATCGTTTTACCTCTAAGATGGCCGCTGGATGACGTCAATGCATAAGGTCTATTAATTGACCCATTTCAAAATGGTAGCCTGCATATAAGTAAACATCAATGCTTACCTTTAGTTTTGCGTTGGCTAGCTTATTTTTCATCATATTTTTATTGGCATCAAGTAAATCATTTGCACCTATACATCAACAGAACAAGAAATTATAAATAATTAAAAAATCGAAAAAAGTAATTTGCAATTTGCTAGGAGTTGGTCTAACGAACTGCAAAACACAATAAGGGAAAGAAACCTATCCCTTTTTTAAATTAAATGATTGTATGCCACCATCATCGCTAAAACAACCTATAACAAATACTGTTGCACGTATCATGTTGGTAAGTCATTACGTCACACGTGCTTGCATCTGCTACACAAAATTTCACAACTTCCGGCTTCAAAGCTGTCATTTTTGTGCGTGTAATTTTACAAAAAACACCCATGTCCACGAGACAACTTTCACAGGCAACTTGGAGGCAACCAACTGCAGTGCATGCTACATGAACACTTTGGTAGCAAATGAGTAATTTTTCAAACAGTGTCATACGATCCCCACAAAAATATGTGAAAATTCAAATGTGAATGCCTTTCCTTCATGGAGATTGCCTGGAACTGGTTGCCTGTAAATTGCCTCGTGTGACATGGACCTAATATAAGGTTGACAATCTAATTCGCCGCGCGTACGTTCAAATCTGTGCCTTGCTTGTTTCATCATCAGTTTACTTCAAAGATGGCGGCGGGATGACGTCACGTCAGTGCATAAACTCTTTTGAAACTCACTCTTTGTGGCGTTTTGACGATAGGTGAAGATCTGCACAACCATAAGGGTTCCTAAGACCATGAGGGCAAGACAGGCAGCATGCTTGATTCGTTTGGGTAGAAATCCCATCGCAACTCTATGTGTAGGGTTCAATTCAAACTGTAGCTATATAATGAAAGAAAACAACAAGTATTCAAACACATAGATTTTTTTTGTGGATTTTACTCGAAAATTTAGATTTAAACTTTAAACAGCTATTTTTTTATTCGAGAAAGTAATAAGCTTTATCAAGGTATTGCAAGAAAAAAACTGCCAATGATAATTATAGTTAAAAACTCAAAATGAATGGGGTCATTTGCTAGATATCACGTCCATCAGCCATTTTTGCAGGTTACCGTATGCATTCTCCGTGGCATAATATGCGGAAGTTTTGATTTGTTTTTCGTTTAAAAAAAGCACAATCTGTCAAAATACGTCCCGAGAAAAAATGCTTTCCATTGACTAAGTTCATTTCACGAATGCAAAACAATACACTATCTATCTACCGCTATCATAACTATAACCATGGAGGAAGGAAATGCATGGCTGGGCCTATGGGACTACCACGGTGCACGCGGAGGTGCCATACAAAACACACACAAACTGGTGGATTGAATTATCATGGCATACTTTCATCATAGAGTAAGGAATTTGCTGAATGCTTTAATCCTATTAATAACCCCATACAACAATTAGTTGCTGTAGCTGTAGGCCTATGCATCGTAGCCTCTATGGCCTATGTAGTCCTATGCTTTGAATTCAGTGAGTCAAAACCTAACCCTTAAAACGCTCTGGAAACGGTGACTGGAAACGTCCCGTGGGTTCACACTCGACCATATCAATCATTGTGAGCGATAATTTGTACAACCATGCATGGAGCTACACGGTACAACTAACGAATTTCCCTACAAACGATACGTAGATATGAGATCATAAGTCAATTACACGTAGGTCTATATAATGCTTTTCTTTACATGCTGCCAATGACATATCATGAAGCTTGCTACGTGTACATGTACACGTCCACGTACATGTGCTTCAACGTTCTAATGCTAGGTTTTGTATCACTCAAAGATGCTCCAAAGTCCAAGCATGGAGGTAGAAATGCTCCAAGTGTGCAGACGCCACATCCAGAGAGCAGGTTGAACAAAAAAGCCCATGCCACCACAAAAAACAACTGGCCACAAAAACTAACAAGGTTACACATAAACGCACTTTTACCCTGGCCTAAACCGTGGAGATATTTTCAAGAACCACGGAAGTTCCTCTATAGGCCTATATCAAATAAACATGGATGGAGACTTCCATAATGAGGAAGCATGCTAGAGAACATGGAGAAAAAAAGGCTAGAACTTACACCTCAGGATGGAAACGTCTATACGGGTTAATTTCAACTCCGCCCACTGTGCTTTTTTGTGACTATACGCAATAGCTCCAGTCTCAACTATAGATAACACCATGGAGGAAGGAACCCCACGATAACACACAGCCTAGAGGTTCGATCCCAACTCGTCATCATTATGAATTTATGTAGGCCTACGTGGCAATACAGCCAATGTCAAGTCACGGGAGAGTGAGTTCAATAATTTAGCTCTACATAATCATTGAATACAGCAGGCGTTCTGCTTGGTTGCTTTTAAATGCTTATCAAATATTACTTTGGCTGTGATAGTGTTGTTCCCTATAACCCCTAACCCGTCCCATCGTGGCCGTGAATAAATATGCAGTTTGTCGTATCAGCTCGGTTATAATTAAAACACACTGGACTCAACATAACACAACCAGTAGCACGGGGGGGGGGTTCTTAAAAAAAAAGAGAGAAACAAAAGGAGCATTAAAGGGTTATGGGATTACTGTTTTAGTTTGCATTTTACCCAGACCCAGGGCCTACCACCCCCCCTCTCCTTTATTCTGAGCCTTCTCCGTAGAAAGTTTTTGGTTGCAGGCCGCCACTGTTTGCATATATTTATACATGTACCAGCTCACTTTTGGGCGTATCGGACTTTTTCCTTCATGTTCAAAATCTTCAACTTCGTTTTCGTTTCAATGTTTCTGACAGGCCGTTTTCACAATGGCTAAAGTGGCTGCGACTTAGCCACCATGTGTTGAAGCATAGTCTGCCCTTGGCAATACTCTTAGCAACAGCCGCAGCCGTTATACATGTCCATTTTTTTGTATAGGAACTTCGTGGATACACTTGATCGCTTGTGTACTCTAATTGAATTTAAAATGAATTTCCATAATAGGCCTATGAATAGGCCTAGTCTTTTTAAAAAGGAAAAAACGTGAAACAAATGGTTAAAGGAACGTTACAGAACTGGTAATTAAAATTTTCTTTAAGATCACAGATTTACATAAAACTTACACGGTCTAATGATGATGATAGTAGAAAACATCCCTAGAAATATTTCTGTCTGAAATGCCATATTTTGATGAGAAATAAATAAAACTAATTTCCGAATGGAGTTTATCGCTCATGAGCGTTTTATTCATGCATTGTATAACACATTAATGTGTAATCGGTTTTTCACTATTTTCTCGTGACCCAGATGGCCGATCGATCTCAAACTTCTACAGGTTTGTCAGATAAAGTGCTTAACTGTTTTGTTAGCAAAAACCAATTCTGTAATGTTCCTTTAAATGAATTTCCATAATAGGCCTAGGAAAACACGTGAAACAAATGGTTAAGAATGGTTCTAGTGGTTTTTGTTATACTTTTTTAAACTACCCATTCAAGCGTGAGGTGGCCAAGCTCCTCAGCGCTTGGGCCTTTGCTCCTTTTGCAAATATCACTACCTGATCGCTACTTAATTACACCAAACGTTTTCATTTCGTGTCATTTTATGGCACTTTTTTCTTCGACGTCTAACAAGAACCCACAAATTGGATGTATATAGATGGAATCATCGCGCATAAATTTGTATGAGCGCTGCATTGTCATCGGTTCAGTTTAATGGGATTGTATACGGTTGGTAATTGAAACCAGCTGTTTGTTTCAATCCTATATACTGTAGTTATTCGTAGTACCTTTTTATGCTAATGTAAATCATATTTGTGCTTTTTATGTACCTTTTTATGCTGTTTGTGAAGCGCCTTGGAGCATTTTACAAAAATAGATTTGGCGCTATATAAATGTGTTTTTATTATTTTATTATTATTAGTTGTAGATATATACCATAAAACTAACCTGTGACAATTTAATTTCAACTTAGGTGGTAGCGTTTTTGAGATGTTGACGAAAATCTGGAGCGGTTTGTCCACGCAGGAAGAATAATCTGCAAATACATAATCTGAGAAGCGTTACTGCAGTAACGCTTCTGAGATTCAAATTGTTGGGGAATAAAAAGTAATATAAATTCCATAACCGCAGTACTTCGAAGTGAAACGTTTCTCAAAACGCATTATACTACCCACCCGCTGTACCAAGTAAGTTTGTATTTCCATTAATTTTCAGAGTCAATACCAAATGTATACAGACCCTTTAAAGACGTTAAACTGGCAAGAATGCAGCAGCACTCATACAAAATAAAAGAGAATTTTGCTTCAGTCACCAAGTTGAATTTGTACCATCTCACTCACTTCGTTTGCCAACAACGCTGCCCCCAAACAACTGCAGTTTATAACCCGAAGCAGGACGATTAAATAACATTTTGAAAAACACACTTGATTAGACTATTGAGGACTAAGTAGTTTAGGGACTAGAATCAGACTGGTTTTCCAGCTGGCTTTCCTCGCAGGTTACGCCAAGATGGCTGTATAATATAACACTCCTCCAGAACTAACGGTTTTGAGCCTCCCTACCCCCCCCCCCCAGCGAAGTTTGAATGGTGGTGATCCAGCACGTGGATGGCCGTCCGCGCAGTCTGTTTCCAGCTATGGCTCCTTCAACAGTGATATCGTGGATATCTGGAGTCATCTGGATATCTTAGATATCTGGAGTTTGACATCCTTTTGATGCCTTGCCCAAAGTAGGATAGCGTCTTTGTCTCAATGATCTGGACTGTGTCTTGCTTGATGTCAGCCATTGTCAAATGGGGTGGAGTTATCTGGATATCTGGTTTTGACATCCTTTTGATGTGTGCCCGAAGTAAGATAGCGTCTTTGTCTCAATGTTCTGGACTGAGTCTTGCTTGATATCAGCTCTTGTCAATTGAGGTGGTAGTTGGGGGTAGCCTACGGACATCAATAAATTGGGTGACACGTGCGAACGTGCCCCCCTCTCCCACCCTACGCCGCTACTTGTTTTTTTTTTTAAATGAAAAATCGCCTAACATCACAAGGCTGGACGGCCACTTCCTCCAAGGTGCGGTGAGAGCTACATTGAACTGATTTGGGCTTCCGACCAAAATCAACTGTCACAAGGGGCACGTTGCCACCTACTCCTGGGGCTGAAACAGGGTTACCCCCTTCACAGTCCGTAAGGATGTAGGCATGGGTATCATCCACTAGGAGCCTGGCTGGTAGAGCAGAATGCACTACCTTCCCAACTGTTTACGAAGCAATAAATTATGGTTGATCAAGGGCACAAGTGTCATGACCGGGTATCGAACCCACACTCTGCTGCTGACAACACCATAACTGCTGCTGAAAACTAAAATTCATGCACCAGTGAGGATCGGTAAAGCTAAAACTAACTGATAACAATCAGGGTATGTAGGTAACAACCATTTCAATAGATGGGATTTCTTTATATATCCGATATATACTAATACTGATTTAATTTATTTAGATACTCAACTTCAATAAGACATTTTTTTTAAGAAATAAAAAATTGTTAAAAATTTATATATGCTGCACAAGTTAACAAGTTCTAATAATTAACAGAAAACTTACTTTAAAGGCACTGTACACGTTTGGTAATTACTGAAAATATATATTAGCATAAAAACTGACTTGGTAACGAGCAACAGAGAGCTGTTGATAGTATAAAACATTGTGAGAAACGACTCCCCCTGAAGTAACGTAGTTTTTGAGAAAGACGTAATTTCTCACTAAAATAATAAAAACTTCTTGCAAGAAGTTTTATTCCTATCTGAAAGTACACGAAATTTGTACAACAAGGGTGTTTTTTCTTTCATCATTTTCTTGCAACTTCGATGATCAACTGAGCCCAAATTTTCACAGGCTTGTTATTTTATGCATATGTTGGGATACACCAAGTGAGAATACTGGTCTTTGGCAATTACCAAACGTGTACGATGGCTTTAAGTTCAACATATTGCTTTATCAGCATTTAAAAAAAGACACATAATTGAAAAGTATTGGTACATGAATAGCTACAAGATTCAAAATGAGGTCTGTTGTTTATTGCATGCCCGAAAGGGCAAGGCAGGCCGAGAAAAGCGGGCCTGAAAATCAACATGAAAATGGGTCCTTGTTTGCGAAAACCATTATGGGGGCACTAAGGTAAAAACCCCAGTGGGCTCCACACAATTTGAGGACATCAGTCACTATTTATATATATCATACATATTTAAATATTATTTGTGTAATATAAATATAATTTGAGAAAATAGAATTAGCTGTTGCAAACTGCTTACCAACCAAAAGGACCTATGGTATAAATGCAAAAAATAGTTAATGGCCTGACGTTTCGACCCTAGCAGAGTCTTTCTCAAAGGCTAATAATGACAACACAACCCACATGAACAGGTATATAACTGTAACGTAAGCATTCAAGTGGAAATGCATGAATAGATAGAGAGAGACAGAGAACACACAGAAAAAGCAAGGGGTAAACAAAGAATATGGAGACAAAGGAAGAGGTTTATGTGTGTTGTGTTGTCATTTAGCCTTTGAGAAAGACTCTGCTAGGGTTGAAACGTCAGGCCATTAACTATTTTTTGCATACATATAATTTGTGTGCAAGTTTACCAATATTATAAAAATAATAGTAATGTATATATTTTATTATCATATGTTTTTTCAATCCACGTAGGGCACTCAGAGCGCCTCACATTGCTATTGGCAATCTGGCCTTCAGCAATCCTGAAACCATCTCAACTCATTAGGAGTATGCAGCACCGGCAGCTATGAGAGCACAAATTGCAAATCGTTGACATCAACAGTCTACAGCCTCACAGGTAGCCTACCGATTTACTCATGGGTATTGAGAAGCAATTATACTATCAGTTCAGGGTGTTTTTCACGGATAAAAGTATACAAAAGGATAACCCTGTCACCAAGGTTAAGTGGTTAGACTGCAAGACTTGCAATCACAAGGTTGTGGATTCAAATCCAGCCAAGCTAACCGGTGATTTCATAAAGACTAGAATAAGTATTGTCATCTAGTTACTGGATCACAAAATGTATTAATTTGTGCAAAGCATTAATGCATAATCATAGACGTTAAACCAATGTTTGTATGAGAGACATTGGCTGTTGCTAGTTTGGCGTTTATGTCCCTGAGGAAAACTTTCCGCGTGAACCAGAACACTGGGGTTAACCACTACTATTCCACGATTTGTGTTCTGGGTTCTTCTACCAATCCTAGTACAGCTTTTAAAATGTCCCATCCGAAGGACAAAGTAATTATGGTAAGGTATCTTGCCCACGGACACATGTACTTGTGAGATCATAAATATATTCTTAATTAACTTGTATGTGTATTTCTTGTCGTAGCCAGTTCCACGTTAGATCTGCCATCAATTCACTTGATTCTAAACAGAATGCGTGTGCGATTCCGCGCTTGCACAGTCGAATATCGCCCTCTGGAAACTGTTTCTTAAAGTCATAGTAGTAGTCCACGGGGCACCAACCGTCCTTGGCACCATAGTAGAACAGCAGCTTTGGTAGGTGTTGAGCGATGGCGTCTAGGTCTGGTTCCACGACTTCTCGCATTTCATGAGCTGCCATGAAGATTATATTGTTTGTACAGCTTGGGTTGAATAGATTTAAGGCAGCGTGAAAAGTGCACTCAGGGACCTGTGTGGATAGAAATGGTTGGAGATAAATTCATCGGCGACCAATACACAACAAAGTCTGGACTATTTGAATAATATGTGTCCCTTTCCCATAACATTGAACCCTTCATGTCAGATTAACTGGTTTTATGAAACTGGCCCGTGATGTGCAAAATCTTTAGCAAGCCCTAGGGAATTGTGGGTTTTTGGGGGACACTGGTACCTGACAGGAATCTTTAACAGTTAATGTTTCTTGGTAACAAGTCCCAGCAAATCATTTGATCAGGTTTCAGGTTTATTTCCATACTCTATAAGGCAAGTTAAATACAATCGAAAACACTTTTAAAACAGAGGTCAGACAAGAAGCCGATTGCTTGTACTAGGTCTGCCCTCTTCACAAAGAATATACACATGATATAGGACTTGAGGCATTGCATGGTGGGGTATCAATGTATATTTGGATCGCGGTAACACCATGTGTATCTCACTTTGCTCTGTAGATTTTTGTTCTTTGAGAACTTGTCTTGCTATATTCTACTGCCGCGGAGTAGACTTAGGATTGCGGGAGACTATTTTACTGCCACTGAGTAGATTTTTGGAATTTGGGAGACTACCATGTTTTGAAAAGAACTGTGCTGCTCCTTAATTAACTGCTACCTGGGCGGAAGGTAGGAAATCGGTGTGGACCACTACTTTCGCTTAGTGAATCAGGGGGACTTCTCGTTATTAACTTCACTGCCGCGGAGTGAGTTCTTAATTGATCTCAACATTTCGACTAGCTTGCTCTGGTCATCGTCAGGATGTAGCTTTAAATTGAATGATTAAGCAAATAAGCAGTTGCTAAAATGTAGGATTCGAACTGCCTCTAGCTACCAGGCAATCTCTGTGGTCTAGTTGGTAAGACATCTGTTCTAGAATGGCAACGATCATGGGTTTGACCAGGCAATCTCTGTGGTCTAGTTGGTAAGACATCTGTTCTAGAATGGCAACGATCATGGGTTTGAATCTCACCCAAGTAATATGCCTGTGGATTTCTTTTCCACAGGACTTGGGAAAGTACTGAGTATACAATCCTTTACACACATCGGGGTAAGGATAAAATCAAATAACAAATTAGAAGTAATGAAGTAATACATAAAATATGTTAATCTAAACCTTTCTGCCTCGAAAAAACCAATTGATGGCTCTCCACTTAACCCAGTCAGAGAGATAGGAGCTGAGAAAGACTCCGAGGACAGCCAGCCAGCGAAAGTAGCAGAGCAGCGGGGCTAAGACTGTGCCGTTGGGTGATCCCCACATTCTCTCAATGGTAGGGAAGAGAAGTACAGCCTTCAGGATGGGGAGGGAGGGATTGCTCTTCATGACCTGTAGAATAATGTGGCAACCTTGGGAGATAGGGAGATAGGGGGAGAAAAGGGAACTCAGTTTTACAAACGAATATTTGACAACCCTCTTCAGATGTAGTATATATTCTTTTGATTTTGCTGGTTTTGTATGCTGTTCTTCAGGGGCGGTTGCATCAAGCAGTCTTAAACCGGTCTAGATGCTATACCCGGCTAGACCGATTGCAATAACACGCTTAGTTGTGACTGCAACTAAGCGTGTTACTGCTCAGTTGTGACTGCAAAATTTCTCTGCAGTTCCGTGAAACCATCGAGAAGTGCCAACTCGTCTGCGTGACTGAAGGCTGGTCACCTAACATTCAAACTTTCTTTCCCTTTCAAAGCCATTGTCACTGTGTCAGTGTTCTGTGGATAATGGCAGCCATCGTAACTATTGAAGCTTAGGAATACTTTGTATTTCACTACTCTTCACTGGCTTATCTAAGACTGGCTTTTTGCAACAGGCTTGACAACTGGCTAAGCTAAGACCGTCTAAGGCAGATAGCTGGCTATAACTGACGGTCTTAGACCACTGGTTAAGGCCGGTAAAACTAACAAAAAAGGTAAAACAAATCCAATTAGTTACAGGTTTTTATGGTAGCTATGATTATCAAAAACAATATGCTCATGTAGTGATAAAGGCAAACGAAAGCTGGAAAAGGGGAGGGGAAGCTGGATATGGAAAATAACAATTTACTCATGAGGCTTAAGATGATTACCACTGGCCCATATCATGATCACCGTAGTATCTCACCTATAGAGTGGCCTATAAGAACTAATCTCTTGCCGGGAGGAACGAAATCCCGTATAAATGCTGCCTTGTGGTTAATCTGGTCCACCAAACTATAGGGACCTGATGGAGAAAACAGGGAAATTAAGTCACAAACTCAGATTTCAAAACAATTCAAAACAAGATCTCTTTAATTTATATTTTGTTTGAAATACTCAAAATGCTAGTACTTAAATTAATTCCAATGTTGTATCCTCGCTAAGGTCTTGTTTATCATACACTTTTGACTGCAACTCTGAACAACTAGTTTTTAACAGGTGTGTACCATTGGCCAAGACCAGAATATAAAAGAGAAACCCTTTCTACAAAGTTCAACATGTGAACTGTTTTTCGTTGAAAAAACACTAAGAGAAGATTTATCTCATTTGTTTTAAGGGTAGGTATACTTCCATATTCAACAGAATTGAAAGATATTTGTCAGCCTCAAAATTTGAAAAAAAACCCACAAGACCACCAGTCCTGAGTTTACCGGCCCAACACTAAAATCACTGGCCTCGGGCAGGTGGTTCAGTGTTAATTTTAAGCCCTGCCCAGTAATAATAATAATACGCAGTAAAACATTGTGAGTTGTGTCAATGACCCAAAATGTGCTAAATGACCTCTCAATTACCTTGTGCATCATCAAGCTCCTGTGTGTGGCCAGCATGAGATATCCCCCACACTGGAACCTTACACCCGCTTGCCTTGAACAATGTCAGCATAAATACCTCATAGAATTCCACTATACCAGGGTTGCCTGAAAAAGACAATGAAGAATCTTTATAATTGTGGGTGAACAGAGAAAAATTGATTGGAGCGAGATCTTCACCTACGACCTCCAGATTGACAAGCCAATGTTCTTCCAACTAAGCAATGTATCCAGTACTATATTGACAGTCTTCCCATGTGGTCAATGTCTTTGTTCAGGGCAGGGGGGGGCAGGGGCGGATCCAGGATTTGTTAAACTGGGGGGCACAACATCGCACCCAGGATTTTGTATTGGGGGGGGGGGGGGGCTAACAAAAAAGATGGGGTCCAGGGGCCGACCTTACGCCCCCTTGTGGGGGTCCAGGGAGCGATGCCCCCAGAAGCTCTGAGCCTTTGCTGTTTTGAGGGGTGAAAGCAAGCCTCCATGTGCCTAAAACAGAGAAATAGACACACTTTTTAAGCAATTCAGATCCATATATCAAACTTCTAAATTTTTGGACTGTGAAGGAGGTAACCCTGTTTCAGCCCAAGGAGTACGTGGCATTGTGCCCCTGGTAACAGTTGATTTGGGTTGACAGCCCAAATCAGTTAAGTGTAGCCCTCACCTTGAAGTGGCCGTCCAGCCTTGTGATGTTACTGTTAGGCAATTTTTCAATATATATATATCCCTTAGACACATTTAAATTGCAACTGAAGACCTATTTGTTTCCAAATTTACTTTAATTAGGCACTTTTTTGATCCTTTATCTTTGTATCAACTTTCCTCTCCAGTGCCTTGGAATAGTGTTCTAGATAGATGGCGCTATATAAATGCTTATTATTATTATTATTATTATTATTATTATTATTATTATTATTATTATCCCATTTTCCTTTTTATACAAATTACAAACAATACACAAACCTGGGATAACTAAAAACAGAACATCTGACTCATCAGCAACTTCCTCTGTCATTGCTAAATTTGGCTCAACTTTCATCAGATGAGTAGGAATGCCGTTAACAAGCACGCACTGGGTCTTGCAGATGCTTTCTTCTGCACCGAGGGATTTAACATCCATGGTGAATCTATAATGCAGATTGATGTGGACGCTGTAAAACTGCTTGCTTTACTATAAATAGAACAAAGTATTACAAAAATTACATAAATCATGTAAACCCTGAATTGTTTCTGAAAAATGTACCCAAACTTCCACTATTGCAAGGAAATGCTTCCCCATGATTACACACAAACCCATGCACCTTTACATGCACATCTCCGTGCAAATCTTAAAATCTTAGGCCATATCCGAACTTGCGGCTTCAGCTATTGCTATTGGACATACTATACTTCAACAGATGGGGCAGAAATCTAACACTAACAGTAGCCGTGTCTGTTGCGGTCAATTCTTAGTAATTAGCAGAATTTTTGTTCATGGTCTGTGGGACCAAAGTGTTCCTAAAATGTTTGAATACGTGCGAGACTTGCACGGTCTGTCTATAAAGAACGATGTCAACAATAATAATATAACACTTGTAGAGCTAGAGCTATGGGCAACATATCCACCTAACAAGTAGGCGCTCAAGGCATGATAAACTTAGGGTGCGTACAATTTCATGTGATGAGGTAGAGGAGATGTGAGCACACAGCTACATCACCCCTTTGATAGCTGGTAGAGGGCGACTTCCTGAAAAGTGGTTCTGGAAGGCAACAACACAGCTGCTGCTAATTGTGATAATCATAACCCTCCATCCTCACGACTGTCGCAGTCCGTCGGGAGGATGGAGGGTTGCGATTATCACAACTAACCTGCTGCTGAAAGCTGGTTCCATAATCCTCTAGTCTACTTTAACTCAATCTCAAGTTTATGCCGCGCTACAATTTCATTACTTATCTCTATTTCTACCTCCATGGTTAACTGTAATTGTTGTAAAAGACCAAGACTCACTAAGAGTAGAGTTAGACAGAGTTTACAATTGCATACACTACACTAGCACTCAGTAGTACAAACCGATGTTCTAAATCTATAGACTAGTTTGTAGTAAATCAGACTATAGTACTATGTATTTCTATTTCTACCTCCATGGTATTTTCTTCCTCCATGATCAGACTATTGATTTGAAAATCCTTGAGCTGGGTGAACATTCTAAAAAAAGTTGGTTCATTTGAGGCATTAGTCTGTTAGTTTCCTCTTCACAGTATCCATGATACAAAATAGCCCGATGTAATGTTTAAAAATCGACAATTTGGGTGGGTAACGGCTGGTGGGTCAAAACAAATTCCAAGAAAGATCTAACTTTAATATGTATTGTAAACATTGATTTACTCTGAATATGGAGGTGCTCTGAACATGGAGTTCTATTTCTACCTACATGCTCTGAATAAGTCAATAATATTGCCATGGCCCTTTCTTAGCACTATCTATAGCGTGCACTAGCACTAGCCCAGGTTGGACTCCTCCGGCCAGTGTACACTGACTGCCCTGACGTCCTACCAGGGCTAGCACTAGCAGGCAGTAGACTATAGACGGGTAGCACTAGCAGTGCAATAGTGCACAAGCGATGCAACGGCTATATTTTTGTAAACACACCACTGTGTTTATGTTTTGCTCACCTTCTTCCTACTCAACCCATAGAGAAAGAAAGGTTACTGCCTCCATCTTCACAATAAAGAATCCAGAAATCCAGGTTGTCAATAATTACGAATGAAGGCGATACTTACCTGGGGACCAGACGTTATTACGTAATCAGTCTGCTCAAGTCACGTTGCACAACATGAGACGAGCGCGTGTTGCCGTGTGTCCAAGGCCGACATTTTCAGTCAGGTCCCGCTACAATGCGCGCTATGCTCGTCTGATTTACTAAAAAAGAACCCTAGGTTCCGTACACGTGATTAGGTAATTTTAATCTCGAACAAATTTTGTTCAGCAGTAGTCCTGCCGAAGCCTTGGGTCCGGGTGTCGTCTGATTGGTCTCGTTTGTTGGCTCTTTGGCTGGGTTTCGAAGGTGGAGAAGTTGCAAATAATGTACTCTTTCTGTATGAGGTCAGCACCAATGGCTTTCAACGTAGGTTCTGTGCAAATTGTGTCTCGTGGGATACAGGTAAATCATTGAAATAATTGTTCAAATTTTCAGATAAGAATTCAATCAAGATCAGATTCAAGAAGGTCACTTTTCAATTCAGTGCATTGTAATTGTATCATTGTGTCGATTCCCAGTGTTCAATTTACACTGTCGTTGTTTCTGTTGGCATGGTTGTTGTTGTTTTTTAGGCACTATTTCTTTCCTCTATGGTTGATATGAAAAATGAACACTTTCCTCTTTCACTTGTATCAAATTTCTTAACTTTCTATAGGCCTAGGCCTATTCTCTTTTTAGGTTACTGTTTGTGTTTCTGTGGTTTATTAGGTTAGTTTATGAAAAAGGAGCACAGCGCCCCAGTTTACTGGGTCTATAAACTATCTAGAGTAGACCCAGTAACTGGGAAGTTGTACTCCTTTTTTGACCGATGATGTCAAAATTTCGCGACCGATTATGTCAACATTTCAAAAAAGGAGTACATAATTGCCATAATTTATTTGTTGATGATGTTTGGCAACTTATTTTGGGTTTGTTGGTTTATTGGATGTTAAAGGCACTGAACACGTTTGGTAATTGTCAAAGACCAGAATTCTCACTTGGTGTGATATCCCAACATATGCTTAAAATAACAAGCCTGTGAAAATTTGGGCTCAATTGGTCAATTGAAGTTGCAAGAAAATGATGAAAGAAAAAACACCCTTGTTGTACAAATTTGTGTGCTTTCGTATAGGAATAATTTAAGGCTTCTTGCAAGAAGTCTTTTAATTATTATTATCTTATTAGTGAGAAATTACCTCTTTCTCAAAAACTACGTTACTTCAGAGGGCGTCGTTTCTCACAATGTTTTATACTATCAACAGCTCTCCGTTGCTCGTTACCAAGTAAGTTTTTATGCTAATATATATTTTGAGTAATTACCAAACGTGTACAGTGGCTTTAATCTTCACATGTATCAACAGAAATTGGTAATGTTAGAAGGAATTTAATTATTTGGTTATTGCAAAGTTGAAGTGATCCGGAACTGGTCAATGATCCTGAACTGGTCCAATGACTGTACTTGGGACTTGGAGATGGTGACTTGCAAAATAAAAGCCTATGGCTATGGGGCCCCGGGCCTAAAGTGTGGAGTGCTTGCCCTGTCCTTGCTCTGTGGAAAATACGAGCGACCTTTGGTCTGGTCATCCAATGTGATACCCCCCCCCCTCCCCCGGCATGTATCCAAGGAAAATTAACATGCTGACCTGACATCAGGCGTTATCTGGTTTAAAGATGAACGTTTTAGTAACTATTTTATCAAAATTATTTTATGTTTTCAATTCAGAATTTCATTTTTCTGATTTATTTATAATTGATAATATTTGTTTTGATCATTTATGGTATAGACATGTTGCCGTGGCATTTCGTCGTGTTTCACAACGTCAACAATCCAGAACGGAAAGTCCATATCAGCAGCTCCAAATGCTGAAATGACATACTCAAGATGGTCTCACATGCGGAAGGTTGCAAGCCCCCAGCATGCCACCCAGCGTCACATCAGCACAACACCTCAGACACAGGTAAATTTTTGTTGATTTTTACCCTCTCTATTATTATTATTATGTATATTTCTGGTTATGAAACCAAGGATGCCTAATAAGTGAACTTAATCACTGTAGCTCACAAGCCTGAGGAAACCTAAACAAGGGTGCTTGCTATGTGAACCAGAAACACCGGGGTTAACCCCTACTCTTCCATGGTAAGTGTTCTGGGTTCTTTTACGGACCTACGGCTTAATGTCCCATCCGAAGGACAAAGCAATTATGGTAAAGCATCTTGCTGAAGGATACAAGTGTCATGACCGGGACTCAAACCCACACTCTGCTGATCAGAAACACCAGAGCTCGAGTCCGGTGCTCTTAACCACTCGACCACGACATGCCACAAACTCTCCCTGATTCTGCAAAAAGTTCCCTGGAAATAAACCAATCTTTCCATGTTCTGATGAACAAATTTGACAATCTCCCTGATTTTGGAATTTTTTTCCCTTTGATGCTGAATGGAGTTTTAAATATCTTCCTGATTGTTTTACAAAATCTTCCCGATTGCAAGATGCAAATATTAGCAGCTCTGGACATGGGTAAAACTCTCCTATTTCTTGGGTACTGGATGTTCTTTGCGTAACTATTACAAGTGACCACAAATAAGTTGACAACAATACATCGATGGATTGGTATCTGATGACGAAGTTTATTCAGAGCTCTGCTCCTTTCAATGATCTCTCCCCAACTCTCTTCTCTTTTTTACATTTATTTGTTTAATTCCAATCTTTTTTATTAATAATTAAAAAAAAAATCAAAATAGTTATTTCTGAAAAGAAATTAACCGCTCTCGTGGTTTTCAAGCAGCTCGCGGATGCGGTGAATTTCTTTACATGTCACTACATTAACGAGCAATCTTTTTCTGATGGGCTTTCCTCGGCCCATGAAAATCCATCAGGATGGCCAACCTGGCCATTTTTGCTCAGCAGAAAACTGTTAAAGCAATATTTTCTGCTTAAGCAGCTCCATGAAATTGGGCCCTGGAATCACACAGAGTCCATGGTCTTTAATGCCCTGGTCTTGCCCTTGGTGCCCCTTCAAAAGTTTCCCTTCGACTTTGAGATTTTTCAATTGAAACTTTGCACTTTGTGATGAAAATGACCTTGCCCTGTTGAAGATGAAACTCTTGGCCTGGAGTAGTACATGTTTCAAGGGTTGGGTTATCGCCATAAAAGGACTACGCAAAAAGCAAGTTTAGCTGAGTTAGACCCAAAATTCATGTGTATATCCTTTTTTCCAGCAATACCAATGAAAAATGTAGAGGAATAAAGTGTGTGCAGGCCTGATACTTCGAAGAGGCAGCCTAGGCAATTGCCTCCATTCTCTAGGTCGTTGCCTTCTTGCCCCTTAAAATGTAGCAGCAGAGATGCAGGCCTCGAATGTCATCTTTGAGAGCAAGGCCATTTTTATTTTACAAAGGGCACTTCCATTTGAAAATCTTAAAGTCTATGGGAAACTTTTGAATGGGCACCAAAGCTAAGACCAGGGGAACGAAGGCCAAGACCAGGGCAACGAAGGCCAAGACCAGGGCAACGAAGGCCAAGACCAGGGCAACGAAGGCCATGGCTTCCGTGGCCTCCAGGTAATTCAAGGCCTGCAAATGTAAATGTCTCTCATAGAGGTGCTCTCTACAAAGGAAAAACTTCCCTGTCATAGTTTTAGCCAGAGGGGTGTCTGGGTGTCTTTTGGACACCCTGTTTTAAATTTGGACACCCTGTTTTATCTGCCATTTACATGTAAATGTATTGTAAGTGAACAATATAGACACCCAGTTTTTAAATTCTCCATCAAATTTGGACACCCTTTTACCAAATCCTAGCTAAAACCTTGTTCCCTGCCCTTACAAAAACAAAGTACATGTATCCGACCTGTGTATTAATAGTTCATGCACCCAACTGATTTTTTTTTCATTCAGGCATTGGTACGAAGGAGTGCAGTTCTACCAGAGAAAAAACCTGGTCCAATCTCCAGGCTGCTCACACAAGTAGGAATCCCAACACAGATGCGCTACAACAGATTTGTAAGTTTCCTAAATTTGAGTAATACACCACAAGGGAAACTGACTGGGTAAATTTTAAATAATTTGCCTCTGAGCAGCTTTGCGGTTTTCAGCTACCTCCCACCCCACCACCAATTAAAGGTGATTGTAACCAGAGGTCATGTACATGGGGCTCGAATTTTACACTGGACCACAGGCCTGAGGCCAGTAATTTTAGCGCTGGACCAGTAAACTCATTAACAGACAAGTCTGGCGATCTTGTGTTTGTCATTTGAATGATAATATCTCACTGTGTAAACAAAAAGAAATGATGTTCAAAAGTTAACTGGTAAATAACTTTTACTTCTGTTGAGTATCCAAGAACACTTACCCACAATACAAATTAGATAACTCTTCTCTTAATGCTTGTTCAAATAAGAATACATGTTAAACTTAGTAGAAAGTTCTTTCTCATTAAGAATCTGGTCTTGTATAATAAATTCTGGTCCGGTAAATATTTTGACCTACAAGCCCTGCAGTCTTGTGGTATTTTACAGTACACCAAATTCAAGCCCTGAGTACAACATTGGTGTGCTTTTCGGTAGACATCACTCAGTGTAGGGTTATTTTTAATCTGAATGCTGATTTTATTTTATGAAAGTTGTAACTACATTTACTTCTTATCATTCGTCCTACCATCATTTTGTCATCTCTGTCAAAGCACAAACTCAAGTTCCATCCATGTTTATGTTTAAAACTTTTGATTGCTTGACGACCCAAAGAACAAGATAAAGAATGATATTATGATTCCTTTTTCAGAAAATCAGAGTTGCTGGTCTGAACCTCTACACATCTTGTGTCGACAATGTGGATTGTCAAAAGTTTTTTATGGGTAAGTTGGCTTTAAAAAGCCTTTCTGATCATAAAGTCAACACTTAAGAATGCAGCTGAGAGCATACACTTAGGACTTAAAATTTACAGTGGACCGCAGGTACAAGACCAGTGGTCAGCTTCTTGGTACTATAGACTGTGCAAGTCTCGCGCATAAAAAAATGAGAAAAAAACTCAAACGAAGACTATATTTTTCTATGAATTCAAATCTTCTACTTTTAATTTGGTACAAGTAACCGAATTGGAGGTCAAGTCTTTCTTCGTTATTTTGTTGAATTGATTTTACTTTCACTTAGTTTTACATTCGCAACATCATATATAATTTCAAAGGCCATAAACTTATTTAAAAACTAAAATAATTGATGAAACAAAATCCCGCCCACGTAAAACTCCATAGGGTTGGGACCACAATGGTCCCAGAAGTTTGAATATGCGCGAGACTTGCACAGTCTATTGACTCATGACAGTATAAGTCTGGCAGTATGTAAGCGTGAAAGTCGTGCAGTATATTCAGTTCCTGAAGCAGAAAGATGCTAATTTTACAATACTGTTTGTGTGAACCGATGTGAACCAGTTGCTATGTTTGCGATTTGGTGACCTGGGTATGACGTCATGACAACAGCAGCGAATTGCAGGCTGGCATACATTAAAATAAGCATTTCTACTAAAAGCTTCCACAACCCATCATACTCCAACAGTTTACTTATTGGAACAGTACACAACCCATCATACTCCAACAGTTTATGTACTGGAACAGTACACAACCCATCATACTCCAACAGGTCCTGTGCTTCTGGACTGTGATTTAGTGGGTACTTTTCACAGTACTAAACCATCCAAATTCCAACAAAACCACTGTTTGATTTTGGCAGGCCTGGGGTGGTTAGGGTTAAAAACATGTATTTCATATATCATTTATGTACATATAGTGTATCTATCATTCAAAACCACAGTGCATGATATTGAATGGTTAGACAGTTGGAGGGTTGACTGTGTACTGTGTACATACATTCACCACTTAAATCACATTGCTGGCTGACATAGTTTATCATTCAAAACCACAGTGGATGATATCGAATGGTCAGACAGTAGGAGGGTTGACTGTGTACTGTGTAGATTGCAGGCTGACATATATTATCATTCAAAACCCAGTTGATGTTATTGAATTTTCAGCAGACAGTAGGAGGGTTGACTGTGTAATGTGTAGATGCATCCACTACGATATCATATTGCAGGCTGGCATAGTTTATTATCATTTAAAGGCAGGGTGGATGATATTGATTGGTCAGACAGTAGGAGGGTTGACTGTGTACTGTGTAGTTGCATCCACTATGATATCATATATTGCAGGCTGGCAAAGTTTCTTATCATTCAGGGTGGATAATATTGAATGTTCAGCCAGTAGGAGGGTTGACTGTGTACTGTGTAGTTGCATCCACTATGATATCATATTGCAAGGTGGCAAAGTTTATTATCATTCAGGGTGGATGATATTGAATGTTCAGCCAGTAGGAGGGTTGACTGTGTACTGTGTAGTTGCATCCACTGTGATATCATATTGCAAGGTGGCAAAGTTTATTATCATTCAGGGTGGATGATATTGAATGTTCAGCCAGTAGGAGGGTTGACTCACTGACTGTGTACTGTGTAGTTGCATCCACTATGATATCATATTGCAGGCTGGCAAAGTTTATTATCATTCAGGGTGGATGATATTGAATGTTCAGACAGTACAAAAGTGTTTTACAAGCGATGAGTAATTAAGACCTTTTATGATTTTCCTTACCAGCATGTGGAATGCCAGATACTCTCTTCTCCTGGTTCCTTGTAACAGAGCTTCATGTGTGGTACGTAATTAAATCAGTTAAATTGATTAGAAATCAAACCCAGTGTAGGCCTTTGTGGAAAATTTTTTAAAAGTTTGTTTTAGCATTTGGTTCACTTTTCAAAGTTGTGCCTTTATTTTGGAATGGAATCTAGTCCAGTTTAGTTCTCAACCCCCCCCTCTAAAAGCCTGAGGGTATTATTTGTATTCTTTCCAAGAGCCAATATTGTTCCATCCATAAAAAGAGCAAGAGTAAATACATGTGTAGTATGGGTTTTTGGTGTAGACCACGTAACCTTTGTTTGCAAAAAGAGTGACCTTCTACATTCCAGGGCCTTTCTTTGGCTGGTGAGATCTTGCACTGGTCGTGTGGGAAATTTTACATTCTATGTCATAGTTTCCACATAAATTCAAGAGTTGTAAAAATAACAGCTGAACAAGTTTTGAGATGTGCCTTGAGGGTCTTTTTAGGCGGATTTTGGCGCTGTATAAATGCTTTTTATTATTATTATTTTATTATTATTATTACGTGCCCCTTTCTTCATATGAAATGTTAACAAAAATCTGATAGGGCAATCTCTGTGATAATCTAATATTCCTGCAGGAAGTCCACGCACTGTGGCTCTTTGTGAACATGAGATGTCAAGATGTACTAAGTTTGTAGTGTCACTGTCCTTGAGTGTGTTTTATTGGAATTGTTGTACACAGGAATCGTTATCAGATAACAATAATAATATTGGAGTCTTATGTAGCGCACAAATCCACCAATAAGGTTCTCAAAGATAAACGCTTTTTAACCCTAAAGGGCCCAAGTCCTTCAATATCCTCATTGCTAAAGTGCAGGATTGAGAAAGATTTGGGCTTTTAGGGATCTGCAACACAGGAGGATTTAGAAGGGTTTGGGCTACAATGAGTTTTTGTTAGGGTACGATTTAGCAGGACTTGGGCTATCGGGCTGTTTTTACATATGGAGGATTTAGAAGGTTTTAGGTCTTATGCAGCTTAGCCAAAATAGGATTCTGAAGGACTTGGGCTTTTAGGGGTGGAGATTGTAATAAAGCTGACATATTTTTTTGTTTGATTATTGGCAACTAAAGTGTTGCTGTTTGCTTGGTCGGTGCTGTTAGGGTTCCCGGGCATTAGATGTTTATTGTGGTTTATTGTACATGTATCACCGCCACACAGTCTTAGTAAACACACCATTGGAATCTTTGGAATTTCTTAGGGCATTGTCCTGGCCATAATACAGCACTTGGGCACTTCCATTTGTTTGAGGGTAATATTATGTACTATTCTAAATTGATTTCAATAACAATAAGTCAAATTAAGTAAGATATATAGGTCAATGGGTATCAACAATCTATGAAAGTTGATTTGCTTTTAATATCAATGAAGAATTATGTCCTAGCCATAATACAGCACGTGGGCACATTATTGATCAAATATCATACACCAAGGTCCCCAGCACAGCACCTAAAGTAATTCACAAA
The DNA here is from genome assembly GCA_021014325.1 of Plazaster borealis. Classification (NCBI taxonomy): domain Eukaryota; kingdom Metazoa; phylum Echinodermata; class Asteroidea; order Forcipulatida; family Labidiasteridae; genus Plazaster; species Plazaster borealis. Next base: position 20,462,054 of record CM037455.1, on the reverse strand, counting down.
GTTGACTCCCTAACTTCTGTCTCAAAAGGATTTAGAAGGATTTGGGCTAATATGTATATTTACAATAAGGACAATAAGGATATAGAAGGATTTGGGCACTTTAAGTTTATGACAATTTTAATCTGAAGGATACATGTATAGAAGGATTTGGGCAGTATGTTTACCCAAGGGTCTAGTCTGTTAGGGTTAAGACAGGTTTTGAAGTTTTTATGAATTATGAGATCTATTTATGTAGCACTTTAAAAGGGTTTACAAGACGCTGCGGCGCACTCAACAGCCACTGCCAGAAACACCGGGGCAAACCCCTTTCTCTTAGCGATAAGTCATGTAAGTGTCACTGGGTTCTATTACGTGCATTACACAACACACGGGACCTATACATGTATGGCTTTACGTCCCATCTGAAGGATGAAACAATAATTGCTTAAATTGACCATGAAAAACTTTATTATTATTATTATTCAAGATAAATGGACATACATGGAATGCTTTGTTGATAGGATGTGCATGGTTCGATTGAAGCAAGAAGGGCAGGAGGGCAAATATATGACCCATTATCTCATAATGTCAATGTGGCATGATGTACAAGAGAGGGGCAAACTCATGGGGGTAAGTATCTCTCAACTTATCCAAATCAAAATATGTATATTTTTTATTTATTTTTTTGTATGAGAAATCGCCTTACATCACAAGGCCGGTCGGCCACTTCAAGGTGAGGGCTACACATAAACTGATTTGTGCTGTCGACCCAAATCAACTGTCACCCGGGGCACGTTGCCACCTACTCCAGGGGCTGAAACAGGGTTACCCCCTTCACAGTCCGTAAGGATGTACATGTAGGCATGGGTATCATCCACTAGGAGCCTGGCTGGTAGAGCAGAATGCACTACCTTCCCAACTTTTTACAAAGCAATTATGGTTAAGTTCCTTGCTCAATGGCAATGACCGGCAGTGTTATGACCGGGATTCGAACCCACACTCTGCTGCAGACATTACCAGAGCTTGGGTCTGGTGGACTAGACCGCTCGGCCACGACACGCCATTTTGCTTAAAGGTAGTGTCATAGATTGGTTTCTGTAAAGGTAATGCTGATTTATAGGCTACTCTTAGGTCATTCCATATCAAAACAACACACCTTCAAGTGTCAATCTAAAGGTTTTTCTGTAAATGTAGTTTACAGTACATGTACTTGTGTGGTGATATGAGAAAACTGCAAAACCTTTAAGGATCCCCTGTGTCTGATCTTGTCATGATCGTCAATGCGGCCAACAAATCAGCAATGCGTTGTCAAAAACCAATCTATGACCGTACCTTTAACATTGGACCACAGGCTTGAGGCCAGTAAACTCATGACTGGAAAAGCCCGCTGGTCTTGTGTTTTTCAATTGAATAATAATATATCTCACTGTGTATCTTTAATGGAAAAAGAAAATGATGTTCAAATTATGACTGTGAGTTGAGTCTGGTGAATATCTTTCAATTCATCCGAGTATCGAAGTATGCGTAATACCCATAAAACAAATGAGACAAATCTTCTCTATAGACCCATTGCATATGACGTCACACTCTCAAAAAGGAGGCAGATCATTGGATGATAGCTGTTCTCTGTGCGTAAAAACGTGCGTGTGACCTCAGCGTACCTGTGGCATTTCGCGTTATGCAAGGGGGGTCCATTGATTTCTATAGACCTCGGAACGCACCTCCAAACAATGCGCGTCATTTTGGATGCATGTTTGTATTCGATTTTGATACCCAAAATGACACCCAGGATAGGCGCATGTGAGTACGCTGCGCATTGCGCAAGGGGTCTATAGTGCTTGTGTAAATAAAAACAGTTTACTTGTTGAACTTTGTAAAAAGTTCTGTTTCATTACAATTCTGGTCTTGTGAAAAAAATTCTGTTCCGGTAAACATGTTGAGCTACATGTACAAGCTGGAATCTGGGATTCGCCTCCCATTTAAGCGGAATACTATGATAAACCTTAATGGCAGCCTATCGATCTCTCATAATCCTGGGTTGTACAACAAAATGACGAAGGTCTGGAGTCGGGAATTATACAATAACCCCCATAAAAAAGGGAGATTGCCAGCATGAATTCCAGTACCCTTTGTCCCTCATCGTGCATGGGAAACATTGCTCTATTCTGTGTGTATACAAAAGTGGGTTTACCCGACTTCCAATTGTGTGTCCCAAATAGTTGTGCATTCATTAATGTCTTCTGGGTCATAACTGGAGTGTCGTGGCTGAGCAGATAAGAGCAGCGGACTCAAGCTCTGGTGTTTCTGTTTCAGCAGAGTGTGGGTTCGCGTCCCGGTCGTGACACTTGTGTCCTTAAGCAAGACACTTATCCATTATTGCTGCGTCCTTTGGATGGGACGTAAAGCTGTTGGTCCTGTGTATTGTGTAATGCACGTAAAAGAACCAATTGCACTTATCGAAAAGAGAAGGGGTTCGTGCCGGTGTTCCTGGTTTGATTGGCTGCATATTGTGCCCCAGCACCTTGTAAACCATTACATGGTGCTACGTAAAGGAATAGGTCTCATACTTCAAAAGCGTAGCTCCACAATACCTTGAAGGAAAATACTGAATGTTGAAGTGCCTAGAGCGTCATTGAGTGATGGATATGAGCGCTATATAAGAAGCCACTGTTGTTGTAAAATGGTTAACTAAAATTTGGACAGTGCATGAAAAGGGGTAACCTATTGTTAATTGTCGTTAAACTTTTCAGATTCCTGCCGTCAAGATGAGAGAGAGCCTTTCAAGAATGGTGGAGCAGTTCAATGCAGCATTATTCAGCTATGATGAGGTAGGGGTAGGAGCCAACAAACTGATTGGTTTTGTTTTTAAAAACATAGATACTATGTTAACATGAGAAACATTGAAAAATGTCAATGCAGGTCATGACTTTTATTTAAACCTTTTTAGTTGAGTGGAAGTAGATTCGATCTTGCAGCGTTTGCGGCCGCTATGAGCGTTTTGGTACAAGTCATTTGTGGCCACTGTAGTCTCTAAAGGGTGAAAGTCTACCTTCTAAATAATGTTTTCTTTCTCCAAATTAAAAAAGTCATGCTCTTTGATCTACTTCTCTAGCACTTAGGATACTGTTCACAGAAGCTCCTTGGAATCTATAACTCCAGGGGTTACCAAAAGGTGGACATGCCATCATTTAAATGTACCTCTTAAGAACCGGATCCCAGTTTCAGACTTATTGTCAGCAGTGACTCTCATCCCTGAGAGAGTGGGAGAAGTACTTGTCTTGCCTAACTGTTATTAAAATATTTTTGGTCTGAACATCCTAGAAGGAAATGACTTATAACCTTTTGTCTTTGCCTTCTCCTTTTCTCAAAAGACCCATTTTTTAGCCTGCCTCATTCACTAACTAATAACTTTTTCTCCCTCTTCCCACCTTTGATCTTGTCCTTTGTGTTCCAACTTCTTGTGGTCAAACCAGTCCCTTCCCTCCATCCCCCTTTGTCTCCCTATTCATTGTTTACTCCCCTACTTTTTTCTGTATGCTCTGTGCCTCTCTCTCTCTGTCCATGTATTTCCACTTGACTGCTTCTGATACACTTATACCTGTTCATGTGTGTTGTCTTGTCATTTAGCCTTCGAGAAAGACTCTGCTATGGTCCAAACGTCAGGCCAGTAACTATTTTTTGCATCTAAGGCAAAAAAAAAAACCAAAACATGTTTAGCGTCTTTCCTTTTTAAAAAAAGGAAGGAGGAGTGCTTTTTTTTTTTTTTTTTTCTTTTTTTTTTCTTCTCAAAAATGGCCGTCCAACACATTATTCGAATTATTCGGCCAGGCTATTTTTCCAGATGGTTGCCAGCTTTTTTCGGTGTGCTTTTTTCAGTTTGCTATACGATCTTATTTATTTTAATATTTATTTTATTTCGTCAGGGATCGTTAAAAATTTATCATTTTTTTTCTTAAAAAAAAAAGAGAAAAAAAAGAGGGGGCCTCTTAAAAGGAAGCGGGCGGGGACGCTAAAAATGTTTTTTATTTTATTTGGCCTAAAATATTTTATATTTGATTTGATTCCTCAGGGTTTGTTATCGAATGACAGTGTCTTGGCCGGAGCTCTGTGGCGGAACATTTTTGTCAAGAGAGACATTGAGGCTGAGCAGGTAGCAGACATGGTTGAATATGTCCGACAACAGGTTAGTTATTGATCCCCAGAATTCATATTTCATAGACGGGATTTTTATTAAATGACGCTAAGAAGACGCATAAGTTGTGGTCGTTCTCACATTGGACCCGTACGGTTTGTTGTTTTTACTGGGTAGGAGCGTGCTTCTTTCACCAAGTCTAGTTCCTATTAACGCGTGTGCTATGCTTGCGTATTAATGGAATGGGGGAACAGACTCAATGTGTAGCAGTGACCTCGTGTTGTGTCTGCGCAATGTGTGGTGGTTTTACGCATGGTGATACGTGCGCAAAATAATAAAAAAATCGAAATGCACGAACAGTTAAGAAATTGCGCGTCGCCAATGCTAGTAGAGCAACGGAGATCAACGCTGTGCTGGAGCTGCAATTTTTGGTTTGCGTGCACAATATGGCAGCATCCTTTGCTCGCCGTCCACACGTAGGACTGTGCAGTGTTGATCGTCTCGTCGGCCAGCAGTCGCATCGGTCATGGCGGCGTCGAAACAAACCTTGCCGAGGGGTGACCCATCAGTTCGGGACCTGGAAATAGGTCTTCAAAATAAATTCCGATGGAGTTGGCTAAAGGAGTCGGTCACTGTTGACGATCTTGATGTTCATTTGCACGAGTGTTACGAAAAATTAGTGACCTCTGGAAAAGTTGTATGTACTTACTGTGATGACACCATCAACTATGCAAGTAGTGGGAAGAAAGCCCTTGTCCGCCATGTTAAACTTGCTAAGCATGTTAACGCATGGAGACTTCGACGACAAAACATGGAGATAGTAGTCGACTCTGCCATAGTTACTGCGACTACACATAAAGATGATAAAAAGAAGTCTGCCACTAGCACTGGAAATAGCAGATTATTTTAAACACAGAGTAAATTTGGCAATGATTTTGTGTTTATTTTCAATTTTATTCTTATTCTGAACAAGGGTTTCCCAGCTGAATTAATGCAATATTTGAGATTCTTTTTTTTTGCTCCTAAAAACACTGGAAGTGGGCAACAAATAGTGTTGAACACAGGTGTTCTAAGGATGCTTAGAATGCACCACAGAGCATCTAGACTTCAAAAAATTTCCGGACCCCACGCCGTAAGGGGTGAGCTTGCGCTCGCAATGATAGGACTCACATTTCCAGACAGTTTAAATTTTTCAGGCTTTTTTTAAGACAAGCAATCACATCCCTGGTACTAACTGTACCCCGGAAGGGGGGGGGGGTCGGGGTGATGGGATGGGATGTGTTAATATCCAATGTACGCTATTTCAGTTTTATGTAAATGCTAATCATAACCTAGGATTCGTTTGCTATTTTTCAAAAGAAGCGTACGACTGTTTAACAATCACATTCATGCTGCGTGGATTAGTTTGCTATCGCAGAGCTGCCAACTCTCCCTGATTCTGCAGAAAGTTACCTGATGTTCTTGAACAAAATTGAAAATATTTTTAAACGACTGCATAATGTAATTTAGATATTAATACGTCTTTACTTTCACAAGTATCAATTTAGTTTTCAGTGCCAGATTATTATTAAATCATTATGAATTGATAGATCAATCATATTCTCAAACCATATTTTGCTTTAGCTTAACCCTCTTCACTCTCAGTAGAAGGGTTGACTCATGACTGTGCACTTTGTAGATGATATTGAATGGTTACATAGTAGGAGGGTTGACTGTATATCTATCAATCCACACTGGATAATACTTGAAGATCAGACAGGAGGGTTGACTGTATATCTATCAATCCACACTGGATAATATTGAATGGTCAAAGAGTAGGAGGGTTGACAGTCTACTATGTAGCATTTACCACTTAATACTATACATGACATAGTTTATCTATCATTCAAAACCATAGTGGATAATATTGAATGGTTATACAGTAGGAGGGTTGACTGTATATCTATCAATCCACACTGGATAATATTGAATGGTCAAACAGTAGGAGGGTTGACAGTCTACTGTGTAGCATTTACCACTTAATACTATACATGACATAGTTTATCTATCATTCAAAACCACAGTGGATAATATTGAATGGTTAGACAGTAGGAGGGTTGACTGTATATCAATCAATCCACAGTGGATAATATTGAATGGTCAGACAGTAGGAGGGTTGACAGTCTACTGTGTACTGTAGCATTTACCACTTAATACTACACAAATAGCTATCATTCAAAACCACAGTGGATAATATTGAATGGTTAGACAGTAGGAGGGTTGACTGTATATCTATTAATCCACACTGGATAATATTGAATGGTCAGACAGTAGGAGGGTTGGCAGTCTACTGCGTAGCATTTACCACTTAACACTATACATGACATTGTTTATCTACATGTATCATTCAAAACCACAGTGGATAATATTGAATGGTCAGACAGTAGGAGGTTTGACAGTCTACTGTGAACTGTAGCATTTACCACTTAATACTATACGTAGTTAATCTATCGTTCAAAACCACAGTGGATAATATTGAATGGTCAGACAGTAGGAGGGTTGATTTTTTAATGTGTACATGTAGACCTGTTTATTCACCACACCATATCATATTGCAGGTTGGCATAATTTATCAGTCAAAACCACAGTGGATGATAAAGAATGCCAATTGGCAGACAGTTGGAGGGTTGACTATGTAGATGCATTTACCACATAATATCAATTTGAGACTGGCATAGCTTATCTATCCTTCAAAACTGCAGTGGATGATATTGAATGGTCAGACAGTAGCACCGCGTTTACACTCAATCCAGAAAGGTGGATTGAGATCCGGCATTTTTATCATGACCACAGATCAAGATCTGGTGTCGCGTTTACACCAGTGCCTGATCCAGCTCTGATCCCACTTTTGATTACAGCTGTCACACAAAAACAATTGCGAAAATCCCACCATTCCTAGCAAAACTGGAAATGACCACCTTGAATTGCGGTGTCTGATCCACCTTTGCATACTTTACACTTGTTTCTGGAATCCACTTTGCTGGATCTGATCCACCAATTGCAGGGTTCAACCCTCCTCAAAAGGTGGATTCAAATAACGGGATCTTGATCCTGTTTTTTTTTGCGTTAACACTAGCTGTCCACATTGCAGGATCAGATCTGGGTCTGATCCACTTTCTGGATCTAGTGTAAACAGGGTCTAGGGGGTTGACTGTGTACTTTGTAGATCTGCATTGATTACCCACTTGATGTCATATTGAAGGCTAGCATAGTTTATAAATTATAGCCACAGTACAGGATAAATGGTCAGACAGTAGAAGGGTTAATGGAATCTGGCCTAGGTTCTTTGACATTGTCCAAAATCGATCTGACATTATTCTCACCCACATTAATGCACAGGTCCAGTACCTGGAGACCCTAGACACAGCTCAGCTTCTACAGGTTGGGCGTATCAAGTGGTTACCCTTCAGAGGGGAGGTACCGGTCAAATCAGCCCCACCACCAAGAGCCAGCAGTATCGAAGAAGAGCTAGAATTTCCCAATGTTGACAAAGTTAACGCTTAAAGGTTCCACCACGAGGGGTACAGGGCCCAATTTCATATAGCCTGTAAGCACAAAAACTTGCTAAGCACAGAAAAATCTTGCTTAGCAGAAACTTGTTACCAGCCAAACTGCCATAAAGTTCACGTTGTTAGGCCTGGTGCCGCACTCCTTTTTCGCTCAGCTCAGAAATTTTCTGAGCAGTATTTTCTGCTAAACAGCTTTATGAAATTGGGCCGAGATGATCAATGATGTTACAATCAACTTTCATTACTATTAGGTTCGCTTGACTGGCCCTAGTCCTCACTCATAGCATCCCAATCAGGGCCCAATTAGAGCTGATTAAAGGGAAGGTATACTAGCATCCCAATCAGGGCCCAATTTCTTAGAGCTGATTAAAGGGAAGGTATACATTTGGTAGTCACTCTTAAAATTAATGATAATAAAAACCTACTTCCAGGTTAGAAGTACAGCAGCTTTCTATAGTATGAAGCATTTTGAGAATCATCTCACATCGAAGTAATGTGGTTATGGAAAAAGATATCAGTTTTTAATCCCAAAATTTGAATCTGAGAAACATTACTGTCAGATATGTTTCTCATATTGTGTTTTCCAATTACGGGTTATTCTTCCTGGGTGGACATAACCGCTCTGGATTTTCGGGGTTATCTCAAAACACGACCACCTTTTCAAGTGAAATTCTCACAGGTTAGTGTTATTGTATGACTACATTTATATATAGGATTAAAACAATCCAACGGTTCCAAAAATCAAAGGTATACTTTCCCTTTAAGTACAAAAAGTAGCTAAGCCCAACAAAATAATGCTAACCAAAATAAGGTTACCAGCCAAAATGCAATGTCTTATGAACAATGTGTAACTGGTATCCTGCTTACCTTTGCTTAGCAGCAAATTTTAAAGCAATATTTTCTTCTTAAGCAGCTCTATAAAACTGGGCCCTTGTCTAAAACTCAGCAGTGTGTTATCAGTGCACAAAACATGAACTGTGCAAACCAAAGAGACCGCCAGAAAGTTGATTGGCAACAAGTGTACAGAGATTTGTGACAGGTGCCACAATAGACCTTTATCATGCTGCCACAATCTTGGTCATGTTCCCTGTGTCCAATAGCAATAATGAATGCTTACATTCATTGCGCAAGTAAGGAACCAGACTATTTTTTCTTCCAGCCTCAGTTTGGTTACAGTGATTTGAATTGGAGAAAAATCAAGATGGCCGCACAATGATAAAGGTCTCTCTTGTCCTTTGTGTGGATACCAATAATTTGTATAGCATTAGATCTTGATACATGCATAAAGTATTAAAGGTACATGTTGCCTTCAGATTGGGAGCTTTGGGCTATAACAAGCATTTATTATGAAATGAATATGGTTGGAAAGATGTTTTAAAGTATGCGCTATATAAATATGTTATGTTATTATTAAATGTGTGGTTTTCCTTTTATTTCGTGAACTCACACGGTCCTCAATTTTTTTTGAACCAATTTTTGGACTCAAAAAATTATGACTGTGTCAGTTCATGAAGTTAACGGAAAACCACACAATTCCGAGGGATATTTGTTTGAATCAGTATATTCTACTTCTAAAACATCTTTCCAACCATATTCATTTACTGATTCATTTAATGATTGACACAATTCCAGAAGTGATTGCAACAGCTATCGTAAGATGATATCATCGCTGATCTTGTCACAGATCAAGAGCATCTTGGCAATGATGAATCGAACAGGGCCCACTTTCAAAAAGGTGTTGCATGGCAATTGATTCTGCTAAGCAAAAACTAGCAGGGAACCAACCATGAACAATATACATTACATGGTATTTTGGCTGGTAACCCGATTCTGTTATGCAAGATTTTCATGTTTTAAGCAACTTTTTGTATTTAACAGTTTAAGTTGATTACAAATACATGACGCTGCTCAAGCCTTGAACTTAAGCTTTTTGTAAAGTACCCCAACGGGTGAGTCACTGTGCGTTTTACTGTCCCCCAGGAAGTTGCCCAGATTTTAAACATGTATTTTATCGAACATTAAAGGCATCGTACACGTTTGGTAATTGTCAAAGACCAGTGTTCTCACTTGGTGTATCCCAACATATGCATAAAATAACAAGCCTGTAAAAATTTGGGCTCAATTGGTCATCGAAGTTGCAAAAAAATGATGGAAGAAAAAACACCCTTGTTGTACAAATTTGTGTGCTTTCAGATAGGAATAAAAACTTCTTGCAAGAAGTTTTTATTATTTTAGTGAGAAATTACGTCTTTCTCAAAAACTACGTTACTTCAGAGGGAGTCGTTTCTCACAATGTTTAATACTATCAACAGCTCTCCGTTGCCCGTTACCAAGTAAGTTTTTAACATGTACAGTGCCTTTAAACATGCATGTTTCTGATGTATTCAGTAGCCCACAGGGCAAGTTAAGAAGTGGTGCTCAGTTATCCATACCAGTTTTTACTAGACAACATTATGTCGGGCTAGTGTGTAGGGCGAGCCCTGCTGCTTAACACACACAAAATTGCTATTTACCAATTCCTGTGATGTCATCATCATATTATAACCTTGGTTGCGCCATTGTTGTAGTCTGGATGTCAGTGTGTGCCAAGTGAAGTGCGAATTTACGGTGACGCGGTATTTACACGCTTTATCTATTGACTCCTAGAATGGTGATTGCGGCACAGTCAACGCGTGTGACATGTGTTGAAGGGGTCAATTGACCACCAAATTTGATTTGGAGACCAGTTTGGCTTTGTGGTATTTTCCCCTGCCTTTCACCTCTCTGGTCCATGGTTCAAAGCCTGCCTTGGATATCATGCATGACAAAAGACTAGCGCCAGCGGTGAAGCCGCGAAGCGCCTTTACCAACTCGTTTTGGGGCTTTATGTTTTTCTTTACTTTTTGCTACCGATTTTGGTAGGAGAAATGTAATGCATAATGCATTAGCGTGATGAGTTGTTGGCCAATAAGAAGACACAATTACTTGCAAGACGTCACATGAACGTTTGATGCTAATTTGATGCAAGTTATTAGCAAGATGCGACTAGTAGTACTAGCGGAAGTGTTGATGACAAATTGTTTGAGCAAAGCATAAGATTTGCTGCTCAAAAAATTACAATTACAGGTGAACTGACAGCATTACCCATCTAGATAATAGAGGAGTCCAATATCTATAGTTGACGGTGATTGGTTACAAGAAATTGCATATATAAATATTTCATGATCTTGAATAACTGATTAGCTGAACGAGTTGGTAAAGGCGCTTCTCAGCTTCGCTGCTCGCACTAGTCTTTTTTCGTGCATGATATCTGGGCTGGGGTGCTGCATTGCGCCTTGACTAAAGGCTAGCCGTGGACTGGAGCCTCACATGTGGATTCCTAGGCCCCTTTTCGAAACAACGGCTCCTGTTTGGGCTCCGGCTTAGGCTATGTCAGTTATTTTGAAAATGTTGTGTTTTCGGTACAGCACTTCAAACAGATGAGCCTAAGCCATAACCAGAGCCCAAGCCAGAACGTAAGCCAGAGCCAAAGCCGAAGTTGTGGTGTCCGTAAGTTGTGGGTTTCTCTAATGAGGGTTTTTCTTCCACAAAAAAACTTGGCAATCCTTCACCATAGTCTCTATACATGGGTATCTTCAGGCCTACGGGTCACAGTGCTAGTCGCTTTTGAGGTCCCTTGGTTTCACTATCAGAAAGACGATCTTAAATCATCATAATTGTAATGTGTACAAAACAGCGACTGCACTTTAATTTTTTTGTTTTCCCAAGTAAAATCGGTTTACATGAGAAAATCAGACAGTGATGATAGGTTCTACATGTAAAACGATCCTCGTAGTTATAATGTACATATTTTTTTTAGAGATAATTGATTGTAAAGAAAACAAAAACTTAATTCAGATTAATTCATGGAGATGGAGACTAGTTTGAATGCCGTCTTAATCCGTTGGATTTGTATTATCCATGTAAATGTATTTGGATTAATTACTAAACCCAAATATGTAAATTTTTAATACAATAATTGGTTAATCCTTAACTTTATACCATGTCCGATATGTGGCAGAAGGTATCGTGTCGTGCCCCCCATCCCATGTTCCCATACTTTAACACTCTTTTCCTCCTGTACAGAGGTACCACCCTAAAATCCTCTAAATAATTCCTGAGATTCCCAGAACATAGTGAAGACACAATAGGAGGTGATTTCATATCCACTACACAGCAAAAACTGGGGTGTTGAATTTAACACCCCTGGTGTTACTAGAGGACAACACCAAGAATGTTCACCGGTGTTAAAATTGTGGGTGTTTTTCTAACACATTTGGTGTTATTCTTTACACCCATGGTGTACTGACACACCCATGGGTGTAAATGATAACACCAAAGGTGTTAAAATGACACCAAATTGGTGTAGTCCTCTATATAGTAACACCGAAAAGTGTTATTATTTTTTGCAGTGTACCTTATGGAGACCGAGAACAAAACAGAAAAGGGAAAACAAAAGGTCTCCATAGGGGAATTCTAAAGACTGGGGTGCTCCACAAGGAATTTTGTGTACAAAGTCTGCAATCCCGGCCATATCTCGTTGGGCGCCCCGCACCACGGCCCCCGTGCCCCCATTCAATGTTGGCTCTCAATGCGGGGTCTGCGCTCCTGTCAACATTGAGCGGGGGGGGGGGGGAATTTTTATTGCACAGATGAAGGGAGGACAGAATGTTTATTATCATGTTGCCCAAGCATTTTTGCCGGGATTGTAGGGGAGGTTCTTAACTACAGGGACAAAGGAAAGAATAATGTTCTGTTGGATTATTTTAGAATGGCGTATTAAAAGTTGTTGATATTTTAAACTGCCCGGAAGTCTCTTTATTTTCTAGTCCTTAATTTTGTCTTGTTTGAAACAATAATAAAGACACTTCACTTTTCTATATGCATTTATTTGATGATTTATTAGTTTAGCTAAGTATAACAGTAAACATTATTAATTTTTTAATGAAGTGAGACGTTTTACAACTATTTTGGTGAAAAAAACCCATTATATCAGAACGCGGACAACATTGGTAACTGATATTGTCAAACACCAGTATCTGCTCTTGTCGGTATGTGTCACAACATGAAATAACAAAGCTATGAAAGTATAACTTGGCCGTTAAATGGAGTCACAATTAATTTAAAACCTCACTCTTCACTGTTTTCAAACATCGAGTTTTGGGACTTGCGAGATCAAATCTTTTTGCTTTACTCATTTTTCGAAAACGGCAGCATTTAAGGCGAACTTATTTTCCAGGGAAATTTCCCATCATGACCATCTTATAAAGGCATCGTACACGTTTGGACGTTCATTACTATTTTTGTTTAAATATATTGTTCCTTTTTTCTATTAAAGTAAGGTGACAACACGGTTTAACCGTTTTCAACTTCGATGCTTTGACGCACAAACACATACAAAGTTGCATTGGCCAGGTCTTGTGTGTTTTATTTACCGTATGTGCCGTCTTTTATTACAAGCAGACGTTAATTCCTAGACTTGTGGACAAGTCATTAAATGTTTGTCGCTCTGCTCTCCGCGATCGAAGACAGCTCTCGCGAGACCACTGCTCTCGCGCGAGACTGCTGGCTCCCGACTACTAAAATGGGACCGTAGTTGCGAGAGCAGTGTCGAAAGATTTGCGGAGAGAGTCGGAACGCTATCATCGCGACAAACATTTAACGACTTGTCCACAAGTATATTAATGCAAAAGAAGAAAGTAATAATTATGATTACAAAGCGAAGCGAAGTCGAACCTATCCTCAAATGAGGGTAGGATCTTCTTGTAAGTTGCTTAATATAATCGTATATAAGTGAGCGGCAATTAAAATGGAAATAACAATCAAATAAAGAATTAAAGACATTTCGTGGCTAATTAATCGAATGTGTGTGTTTTAAATGGGAGACTTTTGGGGGACACTAGGTGGCAGCAGACTTACCAGGTAAATCCATTTTTCTCAGAACTGTAATCAATGGAAATGTATCTGGTAAGTCTGCTGCCACCTAGCGTTCCAAAGTCTCCCAATGGATATACTCCGGGGACTGATTCAATCAGAAGCCTAGGCAGGAAACACGTGTACCGGTACTGTAGCTGCATGCAGTAAGAGTGACCCTTTAAAGGAAATTGTTCATCTGAGTAGGGAGAAACTATGGAAAAGGCGCCTCCAGACCATTCAACCTCATGGTCTGAACATCCAAGAAGGAAATGACTAATAACTTTTTGTATTTGCTTTCTCCTTTTTACCACAGAATATGCCCCCTCATTGTCTGCCTCATTCACTGATCAATTACTTTTCTCTCCCTCTTCCCATCATTGGTTTTGTCATCTGTGTTCCCAACCTCTTGTGGTCAAACCAGCCCCTTCCCCCACCCCCTTTTTGTTACCCTCCTCTTTGTTCATCCTCCTGCTTTCTCTGTGTGCTTTCATCTCTATAATCTATTTCCACTTGACTGCTTTTGTTACAGCAGTATACCTGTTTTTGTTTAGTGTTGTCATTTAGCCTTCGAGAAAGACTTGACTAGGGACGAAACGTCAGGCCACTAACTATTTTTGTTTGCATGTAAGCAGTTTGCAGAGGCTAATACTATTTTTCACATTTTAGAAAACTAATTCCAAAACTTGTGAAGTTGAATTTAATAGGCTTGCAACTGTATGACATTAATCATAAATGTTCTTGTAGAATATTCAAATATTCAGGACTATAAATATTTTAAGTTAATTAATTTGGAAGACTAGTTACTATAACTCGTTTGGCTATTACACTTATTCCGAGAGATTACAAAGGAAAAACCGTGTTGGCTAAACAATTGTGGGAGTAGTATTTTCTAAGTTGATCCTTTCTGATGTGAAACGCAATGGAATAGGACTACCTGGAAGTATTGGGGGGGGGGGGTGAAATTAAAAACTGTTGAGAGAGTTTGCACTAATTAGTGGTTTTGGTGAGACATCTACAGTACACGTTGTTCCCCAGACCCGGGTAAGTTTTGTTTTTAATAATCATTCTCTTTCACAAAAATGTTATCTCCGGTGTTGACCCCCCAAACAGCAAGTGACAAGAATTCGATCTGTTTCAAGCTCCCGTCGATGACCTGCCAATCGGTACCTATTGGGGTACCAGCCGATACTCCTTGACGATAGAAGACGGCATCGCCAGAATTGACTCCGTAGATCATGTCAGAAGAACTGATGTACTTGAGCAGTCCAGGTACATGTCCAGCTGGCACCGTCGGGATCCGAGTCTGGATCACCGAAAGTTCCTTCTCTGTAGAAAATGTAATCGCCGGTGTTGACGCCCCATACTCCCCCACTACCCACTGAGATCTGCTTCAACTGCCCATCGATGTCTTGCCATGCGTTACCGGGCACATTGCAGTTGCTAGCCCCGGAACGATGGAAAATGTTATCATCGGTGTTGACTCCCCAAACATGCCCCTTCTGACTGACGCTAACGTGCTTCATTGCCCCGGGTACTGATGGCCAACTCGTCCCGTCCGGTGTGCTAGCGGTTATGCCTTGTCGGTAATAAATGTTATCGTCACTGGACACACCCCAGACTACGTTATGCCCAACATCAACTTGTTTCAGTCCTCCATAAATTTGCACCCATGTGTCCCCTGTGTTTGCTTCGTCGTCGTAGCTGCCTACCCTGTAGTATATATTGTCGCTGTTACTGACTCCCCACACGCCACCCCGACCGACCGATACGTGCTTCAGGGCTCCATCAATTTGTCTCCAAGTGCCCCTCGTACAATTGCAGAGATGTTCGGCGGAACTGAGGTCACCTCCCTGCATGACCATCAGCACAGTCACCAAGCTGGTGGATATGAACAATAAAAACACCTGAAATAATTGACTCTTTGATAAAATTGTATGTTACATTGTTTATGAAGACAGGTGTGTTGCCAGACAATTATAGACTTGATGCACATGACGTCATTTGAGTAGGGCGCCCTCGCCTAGAGGTCAAAAAGAGGCTGTTCATTGGCCAATCCTGTGCACCGCGCGTACAAATCTGCTCGTTTCTAGTGTTGCGTCATCAGTTTACCTCTAAGATGGCGGCTTGATGACGTCAATGCAGTTCTATTGGGCAATGTATTTGTTACGGTAAAGACTATTGGCTGCATAATGCGCCACAGCATCTTGTAAACCATTACATGATGCAAAGGAATAGGTCTCATACTTCAACACGTAACTCCACTTACCTAATACTCCACTTACCTTGTAGGAAAAATACTGAGCGCTTTGAGACACCCGTCGGGAGTATAAAGCGCTATATAAGAACTGCGTATTATTATTATTAGGAGTAGCCCGTGGGAGTAGGCCACCAAATGCCCGGACCGGTAACCGGTGTGGCAGAAGATTCTGGTGCCCCCCCCAGGAGATTCTGTCCCCCCATACGGCGAACGTTGTACTAACTTCTTCTGATGGCGCCCTTTTGAACCCACCTCCTTCAGGCCATGATAATTTCCCAATGGAGGACAGAATCTCCGGGGGATAGATTTTCCTAGGAAACCGGTACTGTAAATAGGAGGTTAAGCTACACCTTATTTGGTGACGCGTACGGAACCATTGCCTTCAAATAGTCTCAATTTGTTGCTGTTTGGAATTACTCCTTATCCTCATGCACAAAAATATATACAGTGTGTTGTAACTATAGTCAGTAGTAATTACCCCCCCCCATAAATTCCTCTTGAAATACTATCAGCGGAACTTATTTTGTGGAGTCCAAAATTTGGTTCCACAAAATAGCGGACCATGTTCTGTCATGAAATTACACACAAAACCACACAATTTCAAGGGATGTTTATGTGAAGCATTACTTTTAAAATATCGTTCCAACCATATTCATTTCAAAACAAAAGCTTTTTTATAGCCGATCCGAAAGCGCCCAATACGACCGTGCCCCTTAGGCTCTCTACACATTCGGTTGGAAACTAATTGCACACATAACATTCAAGAGTTGCAACATTGAATTTCTAATCGTCGTTAGGGCCTCGTATTGGCTAATTGGAGGCAACAAACTCCTTGATCCACGTCACTGCGTTCAAGATGAACACATAGTTTCTCCAACAGAATATTTGTTTGTCATTGGAAAAATTAAAATGTGAATGTTCTTTCTTTGGAATTTGCCTGGAACTGGTTGACAGTGTAGGCCTATAGTCTTAATTGGAGACGTTCGTTTTGTTAACGAATTACTGGAGAAGTGTAGGTGAATAAGTAAAATCCACTTTTCTCGAAACTGAGAAGTAAAACAGCAGAAAAATTGATTCTACGAAAATGTTGAATCTAATTTTTAGGAGTAAGAAAATCAGAAAAGTTGAAAAATGCAAAATAAAAAATCGTTCAATCTGTTCTTTGCATAATTTAGAAAGTTGAAAGGCAGATGTCCACTTTCGACCTCCATAATTCTGTATCAAACAAACTTCTCAGTGGATCAAAACAAATCCAGATTCGTATAGATTTGCCCAGCCCCTCCGAGCCAGTCGATGTTGCGCCCTCTACCGGTGACTAATACAAAAACTAGTGTCGCCAATTAAAGGGACAAGTTGCCTTGAATTGGACGATTTGGGCATAAAAAGCGTTTGTTACGAAATGAATGGAAAGATGTTTTAAAAGTAGAACACAATGATCCACACAAATATGCCTCCAATAATTGTGTGGTTTTACTTCGTGAACTATAACACGTTCCGCGCCATTGTGTGGAGTCAAAAAGTGTGGTTTTACGAAGCGGCGGACTGTGTTAGTTCACGGAAGTAAATAATTATAAAACCACACATTTCCGAGATATAATATAATGTGTGAATCATCTTATTCTACTTGTAAAACATCTTTCCAGAGATGTTCATTTCATAGCACACACTGTTATAGCCCAAAGCGCCCAATCCAAAGGCAACGTGTCCCTTTAAAGGCACTGAACACGTTTGGTAATATTGTGCAAAGACCAGTATTCTCACTTGGTGTATCCCAACATATGCATACAATAACAAGCCTGTGAAAATTTGGGCTCAATTGGTCATTGAAGTTGCAAGAAAATGATGAAAGAAAAAACACCCTTGTTGTACAAATTTGTGTGCTTTCAGATAGGAATAAAAGGCTTCTTGCAAGAAGTTTGTTTTATTATTTTAGTGAGAAATTACCTCTTCCTCAAAAACTACGTTACTTCAGAGGGAGTCGTTTCTTACAATGTTTTATACTACCAACAGCTCTCCGTTGCTCGTTACCAAGTAAGTTTTTATGCTAATTTATATTTTGAGTAATTTCCAAACGTGTTCAGTGCCTTTAAGGATGTCTCGTGTGACATGGGCCTTGGCCTTGGACCCTCCTTCCGCCTCCTCGCAGTGCTGCAGGATTATCTGTAATCATCGTCCAATGATTGTAAACATCTTATTGAATTTTGATTATGTGCTTATTACAACTTACCAACTTAGCATTCGGGCCATAGTTGAGCAACGTCACCTCATGCACCAGAAAATGAAGAAGGTGGAGTCCCGTTGTTTAGTAAGCGTACACCTACCTATGCAATAAAAGTAACTAGAGATTCATTTTTTATTAATTACAAAAACAAGGAGTTCGTGAGTGATCTCATCAAATTATGATTGAATGAATATTGTTGACAACATTTTACCTTATCAATCCAATGTCTGGTTCAAAAACATTTCTAATATAAAACTTCAACTTCCGCTTTGAACCGGAAGTCAAGGTCAAATGGGTTCACACATATTGTAGCGTTTGTTGACTTTGAAGACTTTAACAATGATGTATAAACTGAAAAAAACCCAATGTGTGGTAAGGAGTTATGAATTGTTCACATATTAAACTTTAACTTCCAATTTGACCCGGAAGTCAAGGTCAAATGGGTCATTTTTTATGTAGCGCTTGTTGTGATTCTAAAGACCTTTCTGATAACGTAAAGATTGTAAAAATCTGTTGTGTGGTAGAGGAGTTATAATTTGTTCAAATATCAAACTTCAACTTCTGGTTTGAACCGGAAGTCAAGGTCAAATTGGGTCACATTTTGTGTAGAATTTGTTGAGTCCTTGGAAAACTTTCTGATGATGTGTAGAGTATAAAAAAATGTATTTTTCAGGAGTTATCAATTTTTCAAATCTTAAAGTTCAACTTCCGGTTTGAATCAGAAGTCGAGGTCAATTGAGGTCACACTTTATAGCGTTATTTGAGTTTTTGAAGCCCTTTCCGGTAACGTATAGATAATAAAAATCCAATGTGTGGTTCAGGAGTTCTGATTTTTTCAAATATTAAATGTCATCTTCTGGTTTGAACCGGAAGTAAAGGTCAAATGGGGTCACATGTTGCATATCGTTTCTTAAGTTGTTACATACTTTCCCAATGATGTATAGTTTGTAAAAATCCAATTTTGTTCAGAAGTTACGTTTTTTTAAAATAATAATTCAAGGTCAAATGGGATCACACTTTGTGTAGCGCGTGTTTAGTTTATTAAGACCTTTCAGATGATGTATAGATTGTAAATAACCAATGTGTGAGTCAGGAGTTATGAAATTTCCAAATATTGAATTTTTTAAATATTATTTTGGGTGTGCATTATACAATGAAATACGGAGCAACGCCAAATGCATCTATCCCTACATTTAGCTGTACAGTACATACACAGTACATACATACATGTACAGATTCATCCTGTGAAAAGGGCCTATATGTATTAATACACTATCGTGCGTTGTCAATGTGGGTCAAGATATTTTTGTACGTGCGCTTTAACGTCCGGTTTTGACAAGATGTAAAGGTCAAAATGTTGTCATCTCTGGCAAAAGTTTGAGCAGGCTCACTCATCTATAACCTGATGTAAAAATTATGATGAACAAATACGGTTTTTTCTTTTAGATCAGATTTATTGAAATGTTCAACTTCCAATTTGAGCCGGAGGTCAAGGTCAAATGGGGTCATGATTTGTGTAGCGTTTGTTGAACTTTTAACGGCCTGTCCGATGATGTATAGATTGCAAAATCGAAAATGTGGTTCATGAGTTATGATTTCTGTTCAAATACTAAACTTTGTACTATTGTAATCCGATACCTGATGACGTCATCATGACATCACCAAGTTTGTGTTTTCTTGATAATGAGGTTCAATTTTTCTGATGAGTTTTAATGTTCACTTCAATGCCAATCTTGAGTTATGCTGTAGATGAGCCCGGAAAATTATTTTTGTAAGGAAAACAAACGAAGGCAAACATTGACCTAGGATAACGACCGGAAAGTAAAGGTAATACGATTTTTGCGTTAACTTTTCAAAATGTTGCCCCAATCTTGATCTATCAAATGCGTAACGATGAACATCATCGCTTTCAAATTCAATGGGATACAGCGAATACCAAGGGTAATTTTTTAACCTAACTTGATAATGAGGTTCAACTTGATAATGAGGTTCAACTTGATAATGAGGTTCAACTTGATAATGAGGTTCAAGGTTCAATTCAGTTTCAATCTTGAGTTCTGCTACCGAGAAGAGTTCCACGGAAGAAGATTGAGAAGAAACCCCCCCCCCAAAAAAAAAACACGAAACCCCCCCCCCCGAACAAAAAAATAGGTGTTCGTGCACGTATTGCACGAACACCTAACAAGGAGGACAAACAAGAACAATAACAATAGGTTTTCGGCTACTCGACGCCGAACACGTAATGAACCAATTTTCTAATCGGTAGCCAATAAAGTTCCCTGAGTGATGGGGTAATATTGCAAATGGCATTGTCGTTATAAATGAGTCTGTGACTTGATCTTAATACCTTCTGACAAAAGCACAGCTTCTGTTGATTCATGATTTGTTGCTTGTTTGCGCACGTGGTGAACTATCCCAAATGTTATGATGTTTAGATATCAGATGCTATATTGTAGCTAAGCCTTCTTAAAGATCATGCTATGTCCCGATTTTTGGCCGATTTGACCCAAAAATTTGAAACAGCTTGAAAACAGATTAAGAGATTGACGACAGCATAAGATTATGACACTTTTTACAATTTTTTAATTTAATTTATTTCCTCAAAACCTCAAAAAATGGAGAAGATAAAAAGATAAAAGTACATCAAAAATACAAAAAAGGTACATAAACACGCAATTAAAGAAACAGGATAACCCTGACACTCATGGACGACCCCCAGACCATCTTGACAAAGTACGAAACAAAAGGATTGTCGGAACGATCTGAGCAGCTCCGCTAAGTTTTTAACCCTGCGCTCTTCAGAATATCGTGACTGCAGCTGTTATTGATTCGTGAGGGAATGATTTACTTGGTAGCACCGTTGAAAGGACACAGTGCCTCCGGGTTGAGCTTTTTGGGCTATAAAAGCGTTTGTTATGAAATGAATATGGTTGGAAAGATGTTTTAAAGGTAGAATATAATGATTCACACAGTATTACCCCTCGAAATTGTTTGGTTTTCCTTTTACTTCGTGAACAAACACGGTCCGAATTTGTAAGTCAAAATTTGGGTTCTACAAAATGGCGGACTTGTCACTGTGGTGTTGTCACTTAAGAAACCCACCCACCAAAAAGAATTAAAAGTTAACAGGTTCAATTTTAACTACAGTTTTTAATTTTTCCCTTTTTTTAGTAATATATAGCATTTATTCTTGAATTTGTTCTTAAAATTTTAAAATCATGCTGTTTTTCTCCATAACATATCTCTGGAGGAACAAAGTAAGAAAGTGGTGCACTTTGAAAAATATTTTCAATGTATTTCAATGTATTTTTTATGTATCCCTTTTTGTTAGCAAAACATTTCGCCACATGTTGTACTCGAAACTATTATTGCATTTATAATATCAAAAGAAAAATACGCTCACCTTTTTATTTACAATGACACTTCTTTATTGGGAAAGCTGACAAGAAAACCTCCAAGATTATTTGTGGTTCGGGTGGTTATAATTTAGGTAAAGGGATACAATCTTTCCTCAAACCTAGCCGAAGTGAGGAGGGGATAGAATTTTCTATCCCTTGTTCCTCAAACCTAGCCGAAAGGTGGAAGGGATAGATTTTGTTATCCTTTGGACCTCAAAAATGAAAAATTGTGCGTTATATTCCTAACAAATAACTGGAATTTTTCAATTTGTTAAATGTTACCCTAGAAAAATTACATTGATTTTTAAAATATTGAGCATGTTTTTTACAATTTGAAGAAAAAAAGGGTAAAAGAAAAATTTGATGCTTTAAAATCCTGTTTTGTTTGCAATTATCGGACTATAATGACAATTTTAAGCTGTAAATTTGAAAATGAAAAAACGCATTCAAATATAAACCTGTTAGTTACAACATACGGTGTTAACACTAATTTCTGCCAAAACAATTTCATTGGTGTTATTTTAACACCCTTTGGTGTTAATGTTGATTCTCTCTTTGGTATCTACATGTGACAACACCCATGGTGTCAATTTTAACACCCTAGTTTTTGCAGTGAATAGGCTGTTTCAAAATAGTGACGGACTAACTGATCTCGCATTAGGAACTTGTTAGGAAGAACGCGTCAGCTAGACTGTAAAATCATTATCATGCTAAAAGGATTGGAGATGACATATTCATTCTTTGAAACTATAAGACGTTAACGATTTTTTTTCATCAGATTATGAACAAAATGAACAGATACCAAAACCTTACTGTCCCATGTTACAGAGTTGTGTGTGGATATGAATTGTTTTTTAAACTGATTTAATACTATAAACCAATATACATCCATTATATCCATTGAACAGATCAAATTTATAGTGGGTTGAAGGTAAGGCTTAGGGTGTCAGGTAGGCCTACAAATCATGGAGGTAGAATTCTACCTCATGAACAAATGCTACGAAAAAAACAAAACAAAACATGACACATGAACATCAAACTGAAACTGCAGCTTGCAAATGTTACAGATAAAAACTACAGTACGTAACTTATCGAGTATAGGGCCTATACTTTAAAAGCTATAACTCTACAAATCTAAACGAAAGTCAACTAAAATGCATCTACATATCAAAACGATAATTTACAAAGACATATTTGGCTCAATTAAAATCATCTTGCAAATAAATTCATGATCGTGTGAAGTCATAAATCATCATCCAAGAATACTCATCGAAAGTTAAATTATAAAAACTGTTCTCAAGCTTTCTTTTTTCAAGCAATAAGGTGAACATCATGTAAACCATCATGTAGTAGACTATAATGCTTTATATTTTACATGCCTCAAAGTGGAATTGAATGACGGTTGCACCTAAAGATGCAAAATCGCTTTAAAGGTATCGTACACGTTTGGTAATGACTCAAAACAAATATTAGCATAAAAACTTACTTGGTATCAAGCAACGGAGAGCTGTTGATAGTATAACACATTTTAGGAAACGACTCCCTCTGAAGTAACGTAGTTTTTGAGAAAGAGGTAATTTCTCACTAAAATAAAAAATACTTTTTATTCCTATCTGAAAGATGACCAATATTGAACCCAAATTTTCACAGGCTTGTTATTTTATGCATATTTTGGGATACACCAAGTGAGAACACTGGTCTTTGACAATTTCCAAACGTGTTCAGTGCCTTTAATACGAATTCATGAAAGTGAAATAGGCTGGTTTTTTTTTTACCGAAAATGACTGGAAAACCTAAACTTGGATTCCCATAGGAAATTGTGGAATATATCAACTCACCGATATTGAAATTGTTCGGACTCTAGTCACCAGCAGTTGCGATTCTAACAACATGTAGTGTCCAGGACGACAGCTGAAGTCAGAATACCAAACCAATGTGCAAGAAGACCCTATTTAAATAAATATTTCCCTTTAAGTCTTTACTGTGATTGTTTGCCTGGACCACTTTGAGTGGCCCTTTGGCCTTGTGTTTGGCAATTTTTCAAGTTCTTCAAAACCTCTAAGAAACACCTGCATTACGCCCACATCCGGCATTGGGGTGGGGGGGGGGGGTGGGGAGGCAAGAAACTCAACATACAAGTTTGACCTTGGTTGGCTAGATCCTGTTTAGGTCAAACAAAAGGCAAAACAGTGTCTTAACGAGTCTAGCGAGGGACCGGGTTGCAACGCCCCCGTGGTACGTGTTGTCAGGACATGCTGACAAGCCTTTTCCCGTATTGTTAAGGAGGTCCTCCAAGGTGATATTTAGTTGTGTGATCCACTCATTTTCCAATTGATAGAGTCCTCCTGAAAATGGGGGGGGGGAGGTTTAAATGGTTAAAATGGTGTAAAATGCCACTGTGATACACTTCAATTCAAAAATGTTCGATGACGTCACATTTCAAATTGTCTGTACATTTTTTGTACAGATAATATTTAGTTCATTTTTGTATTTTGATGACATTCAATCATGTCGAAATTTGATTAGACCTTTTGAATGGCACAACAAGTCGCTTGTGGGATGTACCGACTCATTTGTTGTTGATGTTCGATGACGTCATGTTTCAAATTTTGCTTTGAAAGAGTATTAAATAAAATGAAATTTCACACCAGACTTGAAATATCCCTTTTTCATAAGGACTCTAGACTATTGGAAAATGGGTGCATCACAAAACTGAATTTGACCTTCCAAGAGGGTTGTTTTGCATTTTTCCACAATTTTCTTTCATCTAAGTGTGTTGTTTATCTGTTTTCTTAATTAATTAAGTTTTATAATTTGGTTTCATCTACCATTGAAAATTGACAAACCGATTCTGTACACAAAGGATGCTGGCAGAGTTTTGTCCTGCCCTTTCTAACCAAATCACTTTTCCATGCTAATTGACACCATTGTAGGACGTGTGGCATGGTCCAGTTTAGGATATCATGGCATATTACCAGGGCCCAATTTCATAAAACATGTAAGCATAAAAAACTTGCTAAGCACAGAAAACTCTTGTTTAAGAAAAATAGGTTACCAGCCAAAATACCATTCAGTTACCATTGCTGTGACTGGTACCCCACTCATTTATTGCTGTATAGCAAAGAATTTGCTGAGCAGAATTTTCTGCTAAACCGAGGCCGAAGGCCGAGTTGCATATGGGACGCAGACCCGCTATATTTTTCCGTATTCCACGAGCGCGCGTGTGATAACGTATTTATCTTCAAGCAAACTTGATGCGCAGTTAGAACACGCATTATCTTCCAGCAGGCCTGAATAATCGATTCTGATTGGTCGATCCATAGCAACAAGGAGTGTGATATAAACTTATATTGCACGGCTTATATCACACCCTGCGTATTGCGTGTTCTAACTGTGCATCAAGTTTGCTTGAAGATAAATACGTTATCACACGCGCGCTCGTGGAATACGGAAAAATATAGCGCGTGTGCGTCCCATATCCAACTCGGCCTTCGGCCTCGGTGGATATGGGACGCAGAAGCGCTATATT
This sequence comes from Plazaster borealis, assembly GCA_021014325.1. Lineage (NCBI taxonomy): Eukaryota > Metazoa > Echinodermata > Asteroidea > Forcipulatida > Labidiasteridae > Plazaster > Plazaster borealis. The sequence continues at coordinate 20,437,056 of CM037455.1, read as the reverse complement.
TTTCCGTATACCACTCGCGCTTGTGTGATAAATTATAATACGCAGGGTGTGATATAAGCCGTGCAATATTATACAAATAATAAGGGAATAACAGAGGGGCGACGAGTTCTTAAACGGCCGTTTAAAACCGGCAGGGTCGTGGCCGTGCGAAAGGCTCGAGCCGAAGGCGGGGGCCTTTATCGCACGGCCACGACCCTGCAAGGTTTTAAACGGCCGTTTAAGAACGAGTCACTACTCATTTATTCCCATTCATAAATGCCTTTTTTGTTAAAAAGTAAAAGAATAAGGAAAATCGGTGGTAAAAAGACAATCTCTGACATCGAAGTCTGTACATTTTCAAAAACTTTTGTAAAATTCTGTTTTTTGCGAGTTGGGTTGTGTGTACGCGCGTGTACAAAAAGATTAGGCTACGCGCGGGAACTATAGCCATGTATTGCGTTCCGCGTAAGTAAATTGGCGGAGCTTGCGCGTCCAATACGCGAAGCCCAGCCGGTTATAAACACTCTTGGCCGTGCATTATGCCGTTTGGTCGTGGCCGTGTGATAAAGGCCCGAGCCGAAGGCGAGGGCCTTTATCGGCACGCCACTGGAGGTTAAAATGTTAAAAAGCAATATAATATCACAATTATAGACAATGTCACACTGTTTCTTTTGCGAATTTTTCGAAGTTTGCAAATTTCCAAAAACTTTTGTAAAAATGTTTTGTGCGCGTCGGTCGGTGTGTATACGCGCGTGTACACACATATTACGCGCTGTTACTAATAGCTATGAATTGCGTTCTGCGTAATTTAAATTGGTGTACATGAGCTTGCGCGCCCAACACGCGAAGCCAGCCGGTCTTAAACAGCTTCAGCTGTGTCTTTATCAACCGTTTAAACACCCCCACGTGACGCGTTCTCCACCAATAGGAATAGCGAAACTGTCTGGGGTATTTATGAACATCCGTTTAAACACCCCCACGTGACGTGCTCTCCACCAATAGGAATAGCGAAACTGTCTGGGGTATTTATGAATGAATGTTTATGAGTGCAACGGTGCGAATATTTTCATGAGTTGAAAGATGGAATGTTCTTTTCAACGAGGCGGAGCCGAGTTGAATTGAACATTCCATCTTTCAACAAATGAAAATATTCGCACTATTGCACGAATGAAAAACATTCATTATTTGTTTTATATAACATCCAAGTAGATCTTTGTCCTTTTGATTGGAGGATACAACTTTCAAAACAAACAAAGCGTACAATATTTAATTGTGACATTAGACCATTGATCTCTATTATATTGAGATCAATGCATTAGACCCATTTGTTTTGGTTCGGCTTGTTTGGATTCAACAGTGACTAAGTGCGTTCTGTACTGCTATTTTGAGACACGCGGGCGCCATGTGCCTTGCAGTACTGTACTGCTGCATTATCAAAGACACGCGCACGCAATGATGTGGTGCGCTCCGTGCAATATAACAAATCGGATGGAACGAAAAATGCACGGTGAATGGAACGAAAAATGCACGGTGAATGACTTAGCGTGCAATGGTACGTTTATTTGCTATCACTTGACGGACAATCCTCCAATCAAATGGCAAGGATCTGCTTGGGTGTTATATAAAAGTTTATATCACACTCCTTGTTGCTATGGATCGACCAATCAGAATCGATTATTCAGGCCTGCTGGAAGATAATATAACATTATCAGCACGGACTGACAGCGGCCCTCGCAGGGTTTGATGGGATTTAGACTAGCTCTAAGTCATTACCCCCGAGTACGCATTCCTTTTCTTTTCATTGTCTTTTCGGTGGTGTGGATGGGGTGGGGAGGGATGCCACTGGTAAGACAAATTAACCCAAAGCACTACAGCTGATAAGCAACGGTTTAATGTTAAACTTTTATTTAAATACCGATATCTATTATTTAACTGAACAACAAAGGTGTACACTTTTTTGTGTTCTTTTGTGCAAACAAAAGTTGTGGTCCGGGGTCAAAGTATGCCTATGTCATAGGGGATTTTTGTCCCCGGCGTGTGTGCCCCCCCCACGGTAAATTGCCATGAGCTGAAGGAAGTTGACCCAAAAGAGGGCCGTATTACAAGGAATTTCTACACGTTTCTTCTGGGGACAGATTCTCCTGCCACACCGCCTTAATTTTAACGTTATAGCTTTTCAGGTCCGGCCATATTTAGGTAGATCGTGATTTTAAAACGATGAATTCAAATGATCGAGACAACTCATCAAAACTTGTCAACTATTTGGGTCATGCTCAAGGTTGCTGTAGCATATGTGCATGTACGTCATATCTGTCGTATTTTGTCACAAGAGGCATATGGTGCCTCCTGTTGACCCCCCCCATGCAAAACAAACTCCTAAACGTTCAAATAGTATGACTGACGTGATGACGTTTGTTAAACAAAATCCAATATCTTTTTTCTCTTGACTTGTTATAAAAACCATAAAAGAAGAAGATTTATGCAAAACAGAAAAAGAGGAACCGTTCATATTGTATTGTAGACAGGCCTACATGGTTGTACCCGCAAGTTTATTATAGTTTGTCCTAAATTCAATCCAGGCTAAATGAGTGCTCGCTTCATTTTTGCTTTTTGTTGAATGTATACAGAAAAATTGTTGTGAAAAACACTGAGGCTACTACACTAACAGATTATGCAGTGTAACATTTTATTCAGCTTATGCAGTGTAACATTTTATTCTGGAGTAGGTTTTAATCTCAAAATTTCACATTTCGAAATGGGCGCGTGCCGACCCTCCCCCACGTAATTACGTCACTGGACACGCCTATTTACCGGAGCTTCCAACTCTCAGTGATTCTACAGAACGTTCCCTGATGAATAAATTTGAAAATTTTCCTGGTTATGGAAACTTGCTCCCTATTATGTTGAATTTAATTCTAAATATCTTCCTGATTATTGTTGTACAAAAACTCCCTGATTGCAAGATGCAAATGTTGGCAGCTCTGTCCTTTTGGTTTGGTAAGCGATTTGCAAAAGCGAACATTCTTGATTTGATAAAAAAAAGAAGAAGAAAAAAGGGAAGTTCAGGGCACAGTATGTAAAGCAATCAAGCTCTAACTTCAAGGTTATTTTGATTAACCCATTTGTTGAAGTTGTCAACTTACTAGTGCCCGGTATTATGTGGCAAAGCGAGTCCGCCCCAACTATTCCATATGGTTTCACTACAGAACATAGAGAGAAAGTTATGCCCCAAGCCTCCTGAATAAAATGGAAACATAATATACAACCTTTCTCCCCTTCATATAAACCATAGGGCGACTTTAGTCGACTGCACTCATATGCTGTCTTCCTTACAATTGGCGACTTTAGTCGACCAAGCTTACACGCAAAAAGCACCCAAGCCTGAGCACAAAGTCCATTTGTAATAAAGCTTGTAATAAACCCTTCAAATTGGAGTTAAAAGATCCGAAATACCTAACACCTATGGAACGCCATGTGGTTGTGTACAAAAAAGTGTTTGAGATTACAGATGACACCGGGGAAAGAAAGCCAAAGAACTTTGAATGTTATTGACCGATCTCAATGATTTTAAAATTATATGAATAAGTAAGAACTTTTTAATTGGTTATTTTCCTGTAAGTCTTTAAGTCAAAGATTTGAAGGTCATGGCTTTAATCGAGTGTTGAAAAATGGCTCAATATTGTGCCTGGGGGTTGTTGACTTTCAACATGGGGCGTTTTGGGTACACAAGCCCTCTAAAAATAGCCCTATTTTGCCGATGTAGGGTATATTTTTTCAAAATGGAGTCTTGCCAGTTTACTCGTTCAGGAGTGCTTTTATTTTGGATGAGCCTACCTCAAAAGCAAAACGGCTAACCTACCAAAAAATTAGAAAATATAGCCGAGAGACTTATAAAAGTATTTTTTAGTATTTGTGTATGTAAGCATTGGTTGCTTTGTGAAACTCATTTAATGTGGTGCACCCGTAATTCCTGAAATAGTGCCCTCTTGTGGAATAACCTTCGAAATTAACCTTCGATTATGAGTTATGGCGCAAGTTTCCAGGCACGTGACGTGTAGACAACAATGGCCCATGCAGACAAACTTAACCGCCCTCTCGTATTGAAATCAAGTCACGTGACTGCCGAGGTCTCTTCAATTTAATCATTCTCCTTCACATAAATGTTATCTTCAGCGTTGACACCCCAAACCGCAAGTGACAAGAATTCGATCTGTTTCAAGGCTCCAGGGACTCCCTGCCAACCGGTACCGCTCGGGGTGTCAGAAGTCACTCCTCGTCGATAGTAGATGTTATCGTTAGCATTGACTCCGTAGATCATGTCAGCAGACGTGATGTACTTCAGCCTTCCGGGTACGTTTATCCATGTAGTGCCGTCTGGGTCCGAGTCCGGGTCGCCGTGGGTTCCCACTCGGTAGTAAATGTAATCGCCTGTGTTGACGCCCCATACTCCCCCACTACCCACCGAGATCTGCTTCAACAACCCCCCGATCTGACGCCAATTGTTACCGGGCACATTGCAGTTACTAGCCCCGATACGATGGTAAATTTTATCATCGGTGTTGACTCCCCAAACATGCCCCTTCTGACTGACGCTAACGTGCTTCAACGCCCCGGGTACTGATGCCCAACTCGTCCCGTCCGGTGTGCCAGCGGTTATGCCTTGTCGGTAGTAAATGTTATCGGCACTGTTCACACCCCAGACTACGTTATGCCCAACATCAACTTGTTTCAGTCCTCCATAAATTTGCACCCATGTGTCCCCCGTGTAGGGCTCATCGTCGTAGCTGCCTTCCATGTAGTAGATATTGTCGTTGGTATTGACTCCCCACACGCCACCCCGACCGACCGATACGTGCTTCAGGGCTCCACCAATTTGTCTCCAAGTGCCCCTCGTACAGGTGCAGAGACGGGACTCTATTTGATTGGTGTCGCTCCCCAGTGCGCGTCTGTACGTGGCGCCCTCTGTTGGTGCGTAAGGGTGGACGGTCATGTGACTCCTATCATCGGAGAGCACTCTCTCTGCAGCCATTAAGACCACTATAAATCTGTAGGTTACAAAGTTAAGAGAAACCACAGATTAAATATACTTATGATGTGGTATTGCCATCAGTCACTCACTGAGTGTCCGTTTTTAATTAAACAGTCGGTACTCCACCATTTTTATTTTGTTGTTATCTAAAACAATTCAGGTTTCCTCAACTACGCCTAGCCAAATAACATGCCAATATTGTCTTGTTACCATGTTTTTTTTCACACACAAGAAATCTATCAATGACCAGCTCTCCCGGAATTCCCTTTGGAATTGTGCGGCAGTTACTTGATCTTGGGGTCAGTAGCCACTACTGGGCGAAATGAACCATATGGTTTCCAGATAGCTTCTTCTGTATACTTGTACAATGGCTGTAAGCAGTGACCTGAATTTGTTTTATTTAGTCAGAAGGGTCCATATCTAATGGTTTGGGCCATTTGAAAATGATTGTTTTCTTCATAAAAATGTATTACACGCTAATATCAAAACGGTCACCCAAAAAGTGACCGATGCTGTCCGACCGTGATTTTTTTGGGATGGTGTCACGCAGGGGAACACATTGCCTTCGGATTGGGCGATTTGGGCTACAAAAAGCGTTTGTTATGAAATGAATATGGTTGGAAAGATATTTTAAAAGTAGAATATAACGATCCACACAAATATACCTTGAAATTGTGTGGTTTTTCTTTTACTATCGTGAACTAACACGGTCCGCCATTTTGTAGAACGAAATTTTGACTCCACAAAATGGCGGACCGTGTTGGTTCACGAAGTGGAAACTGAGTGCATCACAAAACTTTATTTGACCTTGGAGCCCCTCCTTATTGAAATATTCTGGAATCATAAATATATTTGTTGGTAGGGCAACATTTTCAGAGTATTTGTTTTCGGCATCACTTTAAGATAATTGGAAAATCTCATATATTTAGAGTTTTAGTATTCCAAAACATAATGACAGTCAACAATAACACTGCCAGGCTGTCATTCCCTTTTCACTATTCACGTAGGAGTTTCAGCGTTTAATAATGACGTAACAATAAAACTGCCAGCCCAGCTAGGCTGTCATTCTTTTTTCCCTATTCACGTAAGAGTTTCAATATGTCAAGACATAATAACATAACAATGACACTGCCAGACTGTCATTCCGTTTCCCCTATTCACGTAAGAGTTTCAATATTTCTATACATAATGACATAACTATAACACTGCCAGGCTCTCGTTCCTATTTCCCTATTCACATTAGAGTTTCAATATTTCTATACATAATGACATAACAATAACACTGCCAGGCTCTCGTTCCTAGTTCCCTATTCACGTGAGAGTTTCAATATTTTTATACATAATGACATAACAATAACACTGCCAGGCTCTCGTTCCTATTTCCCTATTCACGTTAGAGTTTCAATATTTCTATACATAATGACATACCAATGACACTACCAGGCTCTCGTTCCTATTTCGCTATTCACGTGTGAGTTTAAATATTTCACTACAACACTGCCAGGCTGTCATTCCTTTTTCCGTATTCACAAGCTGTGCAAAATTATTCCACAATTTTGTGTTGTACATAATTTTTAAAAGACTGCTTTATAAAACTTACAATTTAAGCTTTTGATCCATAGCAGAGCAAGGAAAGAACAAAAACGAACAAGCCTAGGTCGTGTTACATACACCTGCAAATAATAAAATACAATTAATTACTCACATATCATATTCACATTAGGCTTAAGGAGGGGAGGGGAGGGGAGGGGTAGGGGCGAGGTACGGGGTTGTACAGCTAACTCAAAAGATATATGATATTTGAGGCATTGCATGGTGAGGTATCAATGTATATTTAGTTTGCGGTAACACCATGTGTATATATCTACTCAGCTGTGTAGATTTGTTCTTTGAGAACTGAGTCATCTCTATAGTCAGTCTCCTGACGACTGCTAGAGCTATAGCCTGCCCGATATGGGGCAGAGGGTCCCCCCAATGTTCCCATACTATAACACACTATTTTCCTCTTGTATAGAACCCCCTATAAATCCTCAAAAGAATTCCTGAGATTCCAAGCACACAATGAAGACACAATAGGGGGGGGGGGTACACCATGCCCCATATCGAGCACCAATCGGCTAGAGCAGGCTAGTCAAAACGTTGAGACCAATACCATTTAAGTAACCACTCCAAGGCAGTGAAGTTAATACCGAGAAGTCCTCTCGATCCACTTAGCGAAAGTAGTCATCCCTGCCGAGTTCCTACCTCCCTCCCAGGTAGTAGTTAAAAGGCACTGGACACGTTTGGTAATTGTCAAAGACCATTATTCTCACTTGGTGTATCCCAACATATGCATAACATAAAAACATGTGAACATTATTTTGGGCTTAATTGGTCATCGAAGTTGCAAGAAAATAATGAAAAAACCCAAAACACCCTTGTTGCACAAATCTGTGTGCTTTCAGATGCCTTAGAATGGCTTCAGGCCTGAAGTCTTTTTCAGATTCAAATATTGTAGTGAGAAATTACCTCCTTCTCAAAAACTATGTTACTTCAGAGGGAGTCTTTTCTCACAATGTTTTATACTATCAACAGCTCTCCGTTGCTCGTTACCATGCAGGCAAGTTTTTATGCTATATATATTTTAAGTAATTACCAAACGTGTCAAGTGCATTACCAAACGTGTCTAGTGCCTTTAATAAGCAAGACAGTTCTTTTAAAACTAATTCGTCTCCCGAATTCCGAAATCATACTCAGCAGTAGAACAGATAGCAAGACAAGTTCTCAAAGAACACCTCTACACAGCAAAGTAGGTGTAATACAGTGGTGTCACCGCAAACTAAATATACATTAACTCAAAAGATACCGAAAGGTGGAAAACATGATCGTAAAAACAATATTATATAGTGAGATGAGACACGGCAGTTTATCCCTATAGCCTTAAAGGCACTGAACACGTTTGGTAATTGTCAAAGACCAGTGTTCTCACTTGGTGTATCCCAACATATGCATAAGATAACAAGCCTGATTTGGGCTCAATTGGTCATCGAAATTGCAAGAAAATGATGTAAGAAAAAACACCCTCGTTGCACAAATGTGTGTCCTTTCAGATAGGAATAAAAGGCTTCTTGCAAGAAGTCTTTTATTATTTTAGTGAGAAATTACCTCTTTCTCAAAAATTACGTTACTTCAGAGGGAGTCGTTTCTCACAATGTTTTATATTATCAACAGCTCTCTGTACCAAGTCAGTTTTTATGTTAATTTTGAGTAATTACCAAACGTGTACAGTGCCTTTAACAAACGATGTACCATATCTATTTTGACCAATAAGTGTGGAAGGGGATGTGACCATTTCTTCTTGGGGAAATTAGAATTATTTAACCAATAATGTAGAAGGGGGATTTGACCTTTACTTTGGAGAGTTTAGAATTTACCAACAATTATTACTTGATGTTTGAAATAAAAAAGTCGCAACCCCTTAAGGTGACCCCTCTGCTGCCGCTTCCCATGTTGTATTGTAAACTTTGGTGTGATCCCTGGCTCGGGGCACTTGAATGGCTTCTGAATGGCACCCGAACAAAGATTTTGACAAAATAGGGAGACGCTGCTCAGTTGGTAGAGCGCCGATACGTTAATCCGGAGGTCGAAGGTTCAAGTCCCGCTCTAGTAATGTTTTTCTTTATTCGACCCTGAATTATAATTTTGCTTCAAAAGGGAGAACAATATTCAAAACAGCGTATTGTAAACTTGGTCACAATAGTATGATTCAAGTGGTATTTATAACACACCGAGAGTAGCAAATGTAATTGTATAAATCTCAGATTTTTGGAGGAGTTCAACATTTCGAAAAGTATGCTCTGTTCGTCTTCAGGAGAAAGCATACCGGGTTAGGAATTGTTTTTAGGAACGAATTTTGGTAATTAAAAAGTAATGTTTTTCTTTGTTGTCGATTTTTGTTTTCTGTCTATAATGGAATTCGGAAAACAACTAGACGGCGATTAAGTTTATTTTAATAGTTGCAATTCTAGAGATGTGCCACTGTCCTTGGATTGTTTATCGTATTGTTTAATATGTTGTTTTACATCTCTTGCCTTTTGTATCATATGTATATTTTTTGTTCTGTACTGTTAATATTTTTACCTGTGAAATTAATAAATGAAATGAAAATACTCCCCCAAAAGAGATTTATACTATGGTTGTACCTGCAAGTTTACTGGTAACAATTACTTCCGATTATCCACACCATGCAAGGCTTCAAACATCACTTACTGCCCTTTCCTTATACCATAGGCGACTTTAGTCGACTACACTCATACCCCCGCCCCCTTCCTTACCATTGGCGACTTTAGTCGACCAAGCTTTACTCACACAAAAAACACTCAAGCCTGAGCACAAATGCCATTTGTAATAAAGCTGTAGTTTTGTCCATGTTCACCCTTCCATACCCAAGATTACCATTATTGGAAAGAGAAAGATCGGATCTATCCAATGATGCTAAATTTAAATTAGGTTGTTATTTTATGCAATCTCTTCAAATTGGAGTTTAAAGATCCGAAATGCCAAACACCTACGGAGCGCCATATGTTTGTGTACAAACAAGTGTTTGAGATTACAGATCACACTAAGGAAAGAAAGACATAACACTTTGACACTAATTATTGACCGATCTCAATGGTTTCTTGACTATATGAAAGGGAATTCAAGAAGTAAGGAGATAATGGAGTTTGTAAAAATGGCCTTTGAACGAAAGCTTTCCGTTGTGTAAGAAGGAGTGCTTCACGCTTGAGTGGTCAAACAATGCGGTCACCAGCGGTTGTTTATGTCCAAACAATTCGGTAACAAAAGTGCAAATTTTAATGCTCTGAAACGGCATGTATTTTGACATTAAAGCTATAATTTTAACGTCTGTACTAAAGAGGGACAAAGTATCTAGGCACATCAGGCTCACTGATCAGTCCAAACTATTGTAACGCAGAGATTAAGTGAGGATTTATAACTTTGCTTTACGTTCTCTGATAATGGAATCCAATGAGCGTGCGAGCGGGGAGAAGTGCATTCTAGGTGACAACGACTGAATAGAAGTGCATGTGCTGTTTAGAACAATGGTCTTATAAGATGAATTGTATCAATACAATTGTTATAGAGGTGCTGGACCTAGCTCGTAGGTATATGTGAGAGGCGAGTCTTTTGCACTAAAGCATAAGGGAAAGGCGAAAAATTAGTCGCAGGCTAGAGTGAAAGTTTAGGAGATGTTTTAAAAGATTTTGGTGGTGGGAGAGTCTTGGTTTAGAAATGATGTCACAGAGAAAGGACATAACATATTTGTGTCATCATTTCTTAGAACAAGGTTAGATTACGTAGTGGTCAACAGGGGAGTTTCTGGTCTAATACTGCGGGACCATGAGGTCATTGCCTAAAGTAGTGTGTGGTGTGTTTACTAAGAAATAGGAGCGAACCTTGAAATGACAGCACAGAGTATATGAGTCACCTGTTGACATGTATACAACTATTTGGAATACTATGTTTGTGAAAAAAACCCATCCTCCCACAAGAGTCTTTAAAGGGTGTGTACAACATAGGTTGAAAATATAAATGTTCACAGATTTGCACATAACTTACATGGTATAAAGATGGTCATGGTGGAATTTTTCCCTTGAAATAGTTTTGATTGAAATGCTATAGTTTTTAGGAAATGAGTAAAACGATTAGTCTTTATCGCTGGTGATAAAACCTGATCGATGTTTGAAAACAGTGTAAATATATAATAGGGTTTTTCGCCGTTTTCTCATGACTCCGAAGACCAATTTAGCTTAAACTTTCATAGGTTTGTCATTTCATGTATATGTTGGGTCACATCAAGTGTGGATACTGGTCTTTGACAATTACCAATGTTGTACATTTGCTTTAAACGGGTGTATAATCGGTTGTTGAACATATTCTGATATTTAACGTTACGAAACGGGCAAAAGGTTACAGGCCAAAGTTGCATTGGTAAGAACTTGCATTGGTTAGAACACTGTGGAATGCATTTTATTTGGTAAAACAGATTAGAAAAATTTGTTAAAACTATTTGCCCAAAATAAGGACATAGGGGCCTACCTGGAATAGTAAAACTATCAGGGTTGACTGTCGCCAGCAATTCTATGCCCAGTTTGTACTCACCAAAGTGAAAGCCCAGCGATCTTCAGATCCTCCACGATGTGTCCAGGTATGTAAAATTGCAATGAGTGCCGACAGACAAACTATACCGTGCCTAATATGTGGCAGAGACAGTTCCCTCCACAATATTGTTCCCACCACACTCTTCCAATAATATTGTATAAAAGTAGGCCTACCCCTCCCCCGAAAATCACCTGAAGAATTCTTGAGATTCCCAGGACACAATGATGAGTACACAATGGGGGAGGCTGCACCATGCTACAAACATATTAAGCACCACATGTTGAGAATGTTGGACGGTTTTGCATAGCTTATAAGAAGCGTCAATGTATATACGAGGCGCGTAAATAGACAAGGTTTTATAAAGGTTTTATTTCGATCCCTCGAAATAATGTTTCATCCCCGAAATAATGTTTCATCCCTCGAAATAATGTTATATTCCCTCGAAAAAATGTTTTGTTTCCCCCCAAATATATTATTTTGTTCCATCGAAATAGTATTTAGAGGGAAGGAAATAGCATGTCAACGGAACGAAATAATATTTAGAGGGGACGTAATAATCTTACTAGGGGACTAAGAAACATACAAACAAGCAAACAAACAACCCAACAAACAAACAAACACCCCAACACCACAAAAAAACAAACAAACACCCCCAAAAACAAACAAACACCCCAACACCCCAACACCCCAACAAACAAATGAACACACGAGCAAAAAACCCCCCCAAAACCCCCAAACAACACCAAGTACACATTACGTTTATAATTTACTTGTTTATAATCAAAGGCTTTTACCGTTAGCCATTAGGGTTACTGTTTGCGGCACCTACAAGGGACCGCTGTGGAAACTGTTTGACGTCAACAATTTTATAAGCGGATACCGCAGGCGAAGAAAAAGTATTAATTTAATTTAAGACTTGTTGATTGTTTTTGAATTTTTTTCCATAGAGATATTTTCTGGTTGGAAATTAATCGAGAACGTTATTATAGCAACTGATGTTCAAGGTTGTTGATAAGGCATGCGTCACAATGGAGTAAATTGTTAATCTCTCTTCCATCAACCCCTTGCAGCAAAGGACATATTTCTGATGAATCCGAAACAGCCTGTTCGTTTTTTCTTCGTAGGCTGTAATAACTTGCACTCGGTTAAAACCAGTGCAGTCGCTGTTTGGTCAGAGTTGATTCGTCAGATTGTTTCAGCCGATTAGGTGAGACAAACAAGCAACGTTACGTATGGAGGTTTGTTGGTAGTGCTGACTTGTGGTTGAGGCGTGATGATATAGTGGTTATTCCCGGATACGGCAAATACTGTTATAGACTCCGATATGGCTCTGTTTCTACCAACTCTACTGTTCTCTTTCTACCGACAGTTTCATTATTCGGTTTCTACTTTTGATTCGTCCAATAGAAAACCAGCATATGACCTTTACGCGATCGCCAGACCAAATCAACTCCCTTCATTGTGCTCAACGAACACATCGATACATGCTTTCAAATTATAAACAGAGTCATCCAATGCGCAGAAACTGCGATATTAGAACCATCAATTAAACCACTTGAGGATAGTGATTTATTGAAATTTTGTAAAATATCTTTTGTACAGTTATTAATGTTATATGTTAAAGATACAATGACTTCTTTTGATTTCCTTTCAAACAGATACTTTGTCAACCAATCAATACCTTTACCCAAACAATACCATAAAAAAGAAAAAGAAAAACGAACCAACAAATAAAGTGGATGAAATTAAAAACATTCTGGGTGCAGACTACCATGTTTTTCAATGCGCTTGAAAGGGAAACAAAGAAACATTCTCCCCGCGATCATTGGTAGCGATTTTGCAGTTTTAGGAGAACACTTTCTGTTGAATGGCTGCCGTATTACAGACGTCTAAATGTAAGGGGACCCCCCCCCCCAAAAAAAAAAAAAAAATAAAAAAATAAAAAAAATAAAATAAAAAAAATAAAAATAAAAACCCAAACCCGTAACCAAAACACAACAAAGAAAAACCACCCAAAGCAACATTACATTTATATTCCCGCATTGTAACACCTAGAATGCAGCTACCATCTTTATGGTCCAATAATCCACCTTTTCACACTGACCATCCTTTGTGCTCACTACCTTTCTCTGATTGGTAGTTGGCCACCATATTGTCTGTAAATCAATAGATTTGATTGGCTATAGTTTTCCCGCTCTTTTTCTGGATACCTTCCCTAATGCCTTTGCTCCCCTTTTTGCTATAAATGGATTTTATAACATAAGTTTAAACATAAACCCGTCAATAACCTATTCCTTTTACAGAGGATTTAATAACTCGCTCTCTCCGCAGATTCCTCTTGCCTATTTTTAATTTCCATGTTCACCCTTCCATACCCAAGACTACCATTATTGGAAAAAGAAAGATCGGATCTGTCCAATGATGGTAAATTTAAATAAGGTTGCTATTTTATGCAATCTCTTCAAATTGGAGTTTAAAGATCCGAACTGCCAAACACCTACGGAGCGCCATATGTTTGTGTGACAAAAAAGTGTTTGAGATTACAGATCACACTGAGGAAAGAAAGACACAAAACGTTGACATTTATTGACCGATCTCAATGGATTTTTGACTATATGAAAGGGAATTCGAGAAGTAAGAACTTTTATATAACGTATTTTGCTGTAAAGAAATATCTTCAAGGAGATAATGGAGTTTGTAAAAATGAACTCTGAACCTGAAAGATTTCTGTTGTTTAAGAATGTGTGCTTCACGCTTGAGTGGTCAAACAATGCGGTCACCAGCGGTTGTTTATGTCCAAACAATTCGGTAACGAAAGGATTTTAATGCTCTGAAACGGCATGTATTTTGACATAAAAGCTATAATTTTAACGTCTGTTCTAAAGAGGGACAAAGTATCCAGGCACATCAGGCTCACTGATCAGTCCAAACTATTGTAACGCAGAGATTAAGTGAGGATTTATAATTTTGCTTTACGTTCTCTGGTTAATGGAATCCTATGAGCGTGCCAGCGGGGAGAAGTGCATTCTAGGTGACAACGACTGAATAGAAGTGCATGTGCTGTTTAGAACAATGGTCTTATAAGATGACTTGTATCAATACAATTGTTATAGAGGTGCTGGACCTAGCTCGTATATGTGAGAGGCGAGTCTTTTGCACTAAAACATAAGGGAAAGGCGAAAAATTAGTCGCAGGCTAGAGTGAAAGTTTAGGAGATGTTTTAAAAGATTTTGGTAGTGGGGAATCTTGGTTTAGAAATGATGTCACAGAGAAATGACATAACATATTAGTGTCATCATTTCTTAGAACAAGGTTAGATTTATGTAGTGGTCAACAGGGGAGTTTCTGGTCTAATACTGCGGGACCATGAGGTCATTGCCTAAAATAGTGTGTGGTGTGTTTACTAAGAAATAGGAGCGAACCTGGAAATGACAGAGTATATGAGTCACCTGTTGACATGTATACAATTATTTGGGAATACTATGTTTGTGAAAAAAAAAATCCTCCCACAAGAGTCTTTAAAGGGTGTGTACAATATAGGTTGAAAATATAAATGTTCACAGATTTGCACATAACTTACATGGTATAAAGATGGTCATGGTGGAATTTTTCCCTTGAAATAGTTTTGATTGAAATGCTATAGTTTTTAGGAAATGAGTAAAACAATTATTCTTTATCACTGGTGATAAAATCTGATCGATGTTTGAAAACAGTGTAAATATATAATAGGGTTTTTCGCCGTTTTCTCATGACTCCGAAGACCAATTTAGCTTAAACTTTCATAGGTTTGTCATTTCATGTATATGTTGGGTCACATCAAGTGTGGATACTGGTCTTTGACAATGTTGTACATTTGCTTTAAACGAGTGTATAATCGGTTGTTGAACATATTCTGATATTTAACGTTACGAAACGGGCAAAAGGTTACAGGCCAAAGTTGCATTGGTAAGAACTTGCATTGGTTGGAACATTGTTGAATGCATTTTATTTGATAAAACAGATTATACAAATTAGTTAAAACTATTTGCCCAAAATAAGGACATCAGTAGGGGCCTACCTGGAATAGTTAAACTATCAGGGTTGACTGTCACCAGCAATTCTATGCCCAGTTTGTACTCACCAAAGTGAAAGCCCAGCGATCTCCAGATCCTCCACGATGTGCCCAGGTATGTAAAATTGCAATGAGTGCCGACAGAAAAACTCTTCTGTGCCTAATATGTGGCAGAGGGAGTCCTCTCCACAAACGTTCGCATCACAATCTTCCCATATCGCATAGAAGTCTCACTCCCCCTAAAATCACCTGAAGAATTCTTGAGATTCCCAGTACACAATGAGTACACAATGGGGGGGGGGGAGGGGCTACACCATGCCACAAACATATCAAGCACCAAAATGCTGAGAATGTTACGGTTTTGCAAAGCTTTTAAGAAGCGTCAATGTACGGAGCGCGTAAAATAGACAAGGTATTTGAAAGGTTTTATTTCGATCCCTCGAAATAATGTTTCATCCTCCGAAATAATGTTTCATCCCTCGAAATAATGTTATATTCCCTCGAAATAATGTTTTGTTTCCCCAAAAATATATTATTTCGTTCCATCGAAATAGTATTTAAAGGGGAGGAAATAACATGTCAATCGAACGAAATAATATTTTAAGGGGCCGTAATAATCTTACTAGGAACGAAATAATATTACGCGGGGACCAAAAAAACAAACAAACAAACAAATAAACAAACACCCAACACCCCAACAAACAAACAAACAAACAAACAAACAAACAAACACCCCAACACCCCAACAAACAAACAAACAAACAAACAAACACCCCCAACACCCCAACAAACAAACAAACAAACAAACAAACACCCCAACACCCCAACAAACAAATAAACACAGGAACAAAAAAACCACACAAAAAAACTAAACAAAAAAACCCCAAATACACATTACATTTATAATTTACTTGTGATGATCAAAGGCTTTTATCGTTAGCCATTTAAGGGTTACTGTTTGCTGCACCTACAAGGGACCGCTGTGGAAACTGTTTGACGTCAACAATTTTATAAGCGGATACCGCATACGAAGAAAAAGTATTAATTTAATTTAAGACTTGTGGATTATTTTCAATTTTTTTCCCATAGAGATATTTTCTGGTTGGAAATTAATCGAGAACGTTATTATAGCAACTGATGGTCAAGGTTGTCTATAAGGCATGCGTCACAATGGAGTAAATTGTTAATCTCTCTTCCATCAATCCCTTGCAGCAAAGGACATATTTCTGATGAATCCGAAACAGCCTGTTCGTTTTTTTTCTTCGTAGGTTGTAATAACTTGCACTCGGTTAAAACCAGTGCAGTCGCTGTTTGGTCAGAGTTGATTCGTCAGATTGTTTCAGCTGATTAGGTGAGACCATGGAGCTATAAAAAAATACCTTCATGGTGAGACAAACAAGCAACGTTACGTA
This sequence comes from Plazaster borealis, assembly GCA_021014325.1. NCBI lineage: Eukaryota > Metazoa > Echinodermata > Asteroidea > Forcipulatida > Labidiasteridae > Plazaster > Plazaster borealis. Next base: position 20,420,444 of record CM037455.1, on the reverse strand, counting down.
CGGAGGTTTGTTGGCAGTGCTGTCTTGTGGTTGAGGCGTGATGATGTAGTGGGTTATTCCCGGATACAGAAAATACTGTGATGGACTCAGACGGCTCTGTTTACCAACTCTACCGTCTCTTTCTACCGACAGTCTCGTTACAGATTCGGTTTCTACTTTAGATTCGTCCAACAGAAAACCATCATAGTTGACCTTTACGCGGTCGCCAGACCAAATCAACTCCTTCCATTGTGCTCAACGAACAACATCGATACATGCTTTCAAATTATAAACAGAGTCATCCAATGCGCAGAAACTGCGATACAAGAACCATCAATTAAACCACTCGAGGATAGTGATTTATTGAAATTTTGTAAAATATCTTTTGTACAGTTATTAATGTTAAATATTAAAGATACCAAGGGCTTCTTTTGATGTCTTTTCAAACAGATTATTACTTTGTCAAACCAATCAATACCCTCACCCATGCAATGCCATAACCCCCAACCCCCCCAAAAAACAAAACAAAAACAAAAACAAAAAACAAAAAACAAAAAACAAAAACAAAAAACAAAAAACAAAACAAAACCCAAAACACATCAAAAACCTCACAAAAAACCCCACAAAAAACAACACCAACAAATAAAGTGGATTAAATTCGAAACATTTAGGGTGCAGACTACCATGTTTTTTCAAATTTGCTTGAAAGGGAAACAAAGAAACATTCTCCCCGCGATCATTGGTAGCGATGATTTTGCAGTTTTAGGTAAACACTGTCCCAAACACTGTCCCACCCCCAACCCCCCCCCCCCCAAAAAAAAAAAAAGAAAAAAAAAGAAAGAAAAAAACACAAAAAAAACCCTAAAAAAACCCAAACCCCGTATCCAAAACATAACAAAGACAAACCACCCAAAGCAACATTTATTTATATTCCCGCATTGTAATACCTAGCATGCAGCTACCATCTTTATGGTCCAATAATCCACCTTTTCACACTGACCATCCTTTGTGCTCACTACCTTTCTCTGATTGGTAGTTGGCCACCATATTGTCTGTAAATTTATAGATTTGATTGGCTATAGTTTTCCCGCTCTTTTTCTGGATACCTTCCCTAAATCCTTTGCTCCCCTTTTTGCTATAAATGGATATGTTTGTTTATGCCTCTGACGAAGGTCCGGTTTGGATCGAAAGCTAAGGCCATCTCCCCCACAAATTGTATACATATATATATATATTTTCATGTGGAGTTAAACTCTGTCATTGCCATCAATCATTCTCTATTTACAACAGAAGGTACAGAAACATACGGAAAGTAAAAAGAACACATGCAAATGTTGAACATTTAAAAACGAAACTAACTTAGAAGGAAATCAAAAAATAAAATTGGTGGGCAATTAAAATATTGAAAACAGAACAAAAACTAACAGCACAATATTAATCATATATCAAACAGAAGACTAATTATTGAACATCAGAAGGTAAATTTAAGCTTGTTGTTTTCGAAATAGCACAAAGCACTGTTTTTAACATAAGTTTGGTGAAAGGCTTCTTCACATAATCTAATGTTTTCCATTAGAATGAAATTTTTCAGTTTTCTTATGTAAACTTTAAGAATATCAGCGTGATCATTATTACCTTTTATCGATACTTCACATCGAATATTCCAAATAATTGTATGTAATTTAACAATTAAAAGTAAACTACATCGTCTGTAATGTGAAAACCAAGAATTCTAGCACAATCAAATAGATAGAAATGCGGTTTGCCTAAGTACTTTTTGATGATATTTTCTACAAAGCATTATAGCATTTGTTGCACTCTATAAACAGATGTTCAATTGTTTCATTAACTTGTTTACTAAGTAAACAGACATCGTCATCTGTGATACCAAACTTGTACAATTTATCCTTAGTAGGGAGAATTCTGTGTTTTAATTTAAACACAAATCTTTTTCATCGGCTTCCATGAGGGGACACCGACCATTTTCCCAAATATTAACATCCGATTTAGTTATTTGAAAATAATTAGTCCAATATTGCAAAACTGCAGACATAAATTTATTGTTAATAAAACTAATACTTCTGGTGACATTAAATGGTTCTGTAATGAAATTATTAAAGGGACACGTTGCCAAAGTGAAAGCCCAGCGATCTTCAGATCCTCCACGATGTGTCCAGGTATGTAAAATTGCAATGAGTGCCGACAGAAAAACTATACCGTGCCTTGGTGGCAGAGACAGTTCCCTCCACTTTGTATATCGTATAGAAGTAGGCCTACCCCTCCCCCGAAAATCACCTGAAGAATTCTTGAGATTCCCAGGACACAATGAGTACACAATGGGGGGAGGGGCTACACCATGCCACAAACATATCAAGCACCACATGCTGAGAATGTTGGACGGTTTTGCATAGCTTATAAGAAGCGTCAATGTACGGGGCGCGTAAATAGACAAGGTTTTTTAAAGGTTTTAGTTCGATCCCTCGAAATAATGTTTCATCCCCAATGTTTCATTCCTCGAAATAATGTTATATTCCCTCGAAATAATGTTTTGTTTCCCCCAAAATATACTATTTCGTTCCATCGAAATAGTATTTAGAGGGAAGGAAATAGCAAAAAACAAACAAACAAACACCCCAACCAACAAACAAACAAACAAACAAACAAACAAACAAACAAACAAACAAACAAACAAACAAACAAACAAACAAACAAACAAACAAACAAACAAACAAACAAACAAACAAACAAACAAACAAACAAACAAACAAACAAACAAACAAACAAACAAACAAACAAACAAACAAACAAACAAACAAACAAACAAACAAACAAACAATCAAACAAACAAACTAACAAACAAACAAACAAACAAACAAACAAACAAACAAACAAACAAACAAACAAACAAACAAACAAACAAACAAACAAACAAACAAACAAACAAACAAACAAACAAACAAACAAACAAACAAACAAACAAACAAACAAACAAACAAACAAACACCCCAACACCCCAACACCCCAACAAACAAATAAACACAGGAGCAAAAAAACACACACAAAAACTAAACAAAAAACCCCCAAATACACATTACGTTTACAATTTACTTGTTTATGATCAAAGGCTTTTATCGTTAGCCATTTAAGGGTTACTGTTTGCTGCACCTACAGGGGATCGCTGTGGAAACTGTTTGACGTCAACAATTTTATAAGCGGATACCGCATACGAAGAAAAAGTATTAATTTAATTTAAGACTTGTGGATTATTTTCAATTTTTTTCCCATAGAGATATTTTTTGGTTGGAAATTAATCGAGAACGTTATTATAGCAACTGATGGTCAAGGTTGTCTATAAGGCATGCGTCACAATGGAGTCTATTGTTAATCTCTCTTCCATCAATCCCTTGCAGCAAAGGACATATTTCTGATGAATCCGAAACAGCCTGTTCGTTTTTTTCTTCGTAGGTTGTAATAACTTGCACTCGGTTAAAACCAGTGCAGTCGCTGTTTGGTCAGAGTTGATTCGTCAGATTGTTTCAGCTGAGTAGGTGAGACCATGGAGCTATACAAAATACCTCCATGGTGAGACAAACAAGCAACGTTACGTACGGAGGTTTGTTGGCAGTGCTGTCTTGTGGTTGAGGCGTGATGATATAGTGGTTATTCCCGGATACGGCAAATACTGTTATAGACTCCGACATGGCTCTGTTTCTACCAACTCTACTGTTCTCTTTCTACCGACAGTTTCATTACAGATTCGGTTTCTACTTTTGATTCGTCCAATAGAAAACCATCATATTTAGTTGACCTTTACGCGGTCGCCAGACCAAATCAACTCCCTCCATTGTGCGCAACGAACAACATCGATACATGCTTTCAAATTATAAACAGAGTCATCCAATGCGCAGAAACTGCGATACAAGAACCATCAATTAAACCACTCGAGGATAGTGATTTATTGAAATTTTGTAAAATATATTTTGTACAGTTATTAATGTTAAATATTAAAGATACCAAGGGCTTCTTTTGATGTCTTTTCAAACAGATTATTACTTTGTCAAACCAATCAATACCCTCACCCATGCAATGCCATAACCCCCAACCCCCCCCAAAAAAAACAAAAAACAAAAAACAAAAAACAAAAAACAAAAAACAAAAAACAAAACAAAACCCAAAACACATCAAAAACCTCACAAAAACCCCACAAAAAGCAACACCAACAAATAAAGTGGATTAAATTCGAAACATTTTGGGTGCAGACTACCATGTTTTTCAAATTTGCTTGAAAGGGAAACAAAGAAACATTCTCCCCGCGATCATTGGTAGCGATGATTTTGCAGTTTTAGGTAAACACTGTCTGTTGAATGGCTGCCGTATTACAGACGTCTAAATGTAAGGGGAAACCCCCCCAACCCCCCCCCCCCCAAAAAAAAAAAGAAAAAAAAAAGAAAGAAAAAGAAACAAAAACACCCTAAAAAAAAACAAACCCCGTATCCAAAACATAACAAAGACAAACCACCCAAAGCAACATTTATTTATATTCCCGCATTGTAATACCTAGCATGCAGCTACCATCTTTATGGTCCAATAATCCACCTTTTCACACTGACCATCCTTTGTGCTCACTACCTTTCTCTGATTGGTAGTTGGCCACCATATTGTCTGTAAATTTATAGATTTGATTGGCTATAGTTTTCCCGCTCTTTTTCTGGATACCTTCCCTAAATCCTTTGCTCCCCTTTTTGCTATAAATGGATATGTTTGTTTATGCCTCTGACGAAGGTCCGGTTTGGATCGAAAGCTAAGGCCATCTCCCCCACAAATTGTATACATATATATATATTTTTTTCATGTGGAGTTAAACTCTGTTTATTGCCATCAATCATTCTCTATTTACAACAGAAGGTACAGAAACATACGGAAAGTAAAAAGAACACATGCAAATGTTGAACATTTAAAAACGAAACTAACTTAGAAGGAAATCAAAAAATAAAATTGGTGGGCAATTAAAATATTGAAAACAGAACAAAAACTAACAGCACAATATTAATCATATATCAAACAGAAGACTAATTATTGAACATCAGAAGGTAAATTTAAGCTTGTTGTTTTCGAAATAGCACAAAGCACTGTTTTTAACATAAGTTTGGTGAAAGGCTTCTTCACATAATCTAATGTTTTCCATTAGAATGAAATTTTTCAGTTTTCTTATGTAAACTTTAAGAATATCAGCGTGATCATTATTACCTTTTATCGATACTTCACATCGAATATTCCAAATAATTGTATGTAATTTAACAATTAAAAGTAAACTACATCGTCTGTAATGTGAAAACCAAGAATTCTAGCACAATCAAATAGATAGAAATGCGGTTTGCCTAAGTACTTTTTGATGATATTTTCTACAAAGCATTATAGCATTTGTTGCACTCTATAAACAGATGTTCAATTGTTTCATTAACTTGTTTACTAAGTAAACAGACATCGTCATCTGTGATACCAAACTTGTACAATTTATCCTTAGTAGGGAGAATTCTGTGTTTTAATTTAAACACAAATCTTTTTCATCGGCTTCCATGAGGGGACACCGACCATTTTCCCAAATATTAACATCCGATTTAGTTATTTGAAAATAATTAGTCCAATATTGCAAAACTGCAGACATAAATTTATTGTTAATAAAACTAATACTTCTGGTGACATTAAATGGTTCTGTAATGAAATTATTAAAGGGACACGTTGCCTTCGGGTTGGGCGCTGTTGGCCGCTTTTGGGCTATAACAAGCGTTTGATGTATAATGAGCACGGTCGGAAAGATGTTTAAAAAGTAGAATATAATTATCCACACAAACGTGCCTTAGAAATGCTTCGCTTTTGCTCACTTTCGCGAAACAAAACGCTCCGCCATTTATGGGAGTCAAGATTTTGACTCCCATAAATGGCGGACAAATTCTATTAGTCTTATTTCCAGTCGCAGCTGTTGAACTACGACTGAGCAATTATTTTATTAAAAATGTTACGATTACCATCTGTTTATTGTATTCCAATAAATATCCAACACCGAGCTGAATCTAGCACAGTATTGGGCCCGATATAGCCAACCGGCGATTAGAACACATGCAGTACAGGGAGGTGAACCAAATGTGATAGTTTGTCTCCTCCCTGTACTGCATGTGTTCTAATATTCTGAATATGCGGCTGGCCGTTCCGCAAATACCTGGCTGGATATTTTGGACCCAATACTGAGCTAGCTTTAGCTCGGTTTACAAGTTGCGAGCGAGGTAGAAAATGAGATTATTACCCGGTTTTCATCTGACCATAGAGCAAGGAGATCTGACTGGTTTACCAGGCCACTGACTACGGCACTAGCGTAACGACTGTTCGTCGCGCATTTTGCCCATTACATGGACGGTGGTATTTACGGCTGGAAATACGTATACGTTTCGCGGGGCAGATCTCGGGGTCAGATGGCAATGTTTTTTTTTTTAATCACCATTCACTAATTATAACACATTAAAGGCATGTTATTGCACGAACAACTCTTAATAAGGATATGGAACACTTCCAAACAGCAAAATTTCTTGAGATTTTAAGGCAACGTGTTCCTTTAACAATAACACTGCTTTTATATTTTACTTGTTTACCATCAGAGGCTATTATCGTGAGCCATTTAAGGGCAACGAATTGAATTTAAGACTAGTCGGTGATTATCTATATCTCTTCCATAGAGATTATTTACTGGGCTGAAATTAACCCAGAACGTTCATACAGCGACTGATGGTCAAGGTTGTCTAAAAGCATGCGTCACAATGGAGTCTATTTTTAATCTCTCTCTTCCATCGATCCCTTGCAGAAAAGAACAGGTTTCTGATGAATCTGAGCCATCCTATTTGTTCCTTTTATTTTTTCTTTCGATGGCTGTCTGACTTGTGGTTGAGGCGTGGTGGTTATTCCCGGATACAGCAATCACTGTGACGGTATCAGACATGGCTCTGTTTTGAACTCTCTTACTCGTTGTTGCAGCTACTACCACAAAAGGTAAATCTTACGTTGCATGAGTTCATTCTAATGTTGTTAATTTCTAACTGGTTCCTTTTTATTTGTCTTCAATCATACACGTCAATGCATTTCAAAACAAACTTAGTACTGCGAAAACCGGGATATGGAGAAAATAATGACGTAGATGTAAAACCACGTCTGTCTTGAGAGCGTCTCCTGTTACTTGTTCTTCTTTTCACAGTTTGTATTTTTGTGAAACAATGTTGAATTGGATTTACAAATGTACTTTGAAAATTATTAAAAAATTATACACAATTCAGATCCACTCAGATCCCACTACAATGTGGATTTGTGGTCAGACTGATATGCAAACAGAATGTAAAATCGAGGTTTGCTGTTGCTGCTGCGTGCTGCTGCTGCTGTTGTTGTTGTTGTTGTTGTTGTTGTTGTCTGATGTTGTTGTTGTTGTTGATGTTGATGCTGTTATTAATTGTTAACCATGTATTGTTGCATTTGAAACTTTTTTTCAATCCTTAATTTGTCAAACTGTCCAAAAAATCAAACATATTCTATTTGTGATGTGAAATAATTGCATCGGGCTGAACAATGTCGTTCAATTACCCCTGTGGTTGTTTGATAAGCATTGTATAGTGATTTCAGATCCCGTGAGGGGGGGGGAGGGGTGTCACAGGCTACTCGCTCAGCTGGGATTCAACACTAATTACATCGATTTAATTATTACACATCGGTACAAGGGTGAAATAAAAATAAGAAATACCTCGGAAAGTTTGTGCACTCTGATTGCTCGAAGACTGGTCACGTGGGATATATTAACATGTGATTTAAAGACCGGCTCTGTGAACGAGCGAATAGGTGGCCCTATTGTTGTGTAAAAGTTTCGGTTGGTGGGTGATGGTGTTAATGGACCTCGCCTCCGGATCTAGCTACTAAGCGATACGGCTTGTCACCAGCCGAGCAGAGACAGTGTGATTGCACCGAGTTTCGTCTGGGTGGAGTGAACATGAAACCTCAAATAAAGCCCTTCAAAATGAAGTATGGTGAAGATAATCGCGTGTCCATCAAAGAACAGGGGCAGGTTATACAGTCACCTGACTGCAAAGAGGATGAGCATGCGTGGTATAATCTTGTTTAAATGTTATTGAAGCAAATAGGGTAAAAATTGCTCTAATCATTGCTCTTCTGCATTTGTATACTTTAAAACAACGTAAATTAACAGCTGACGAAATATTGTTGGTTTAATTCCTTCTTCAGTTTGTTATGAAAACAATCATTTTGGTTGTGTATTCCTGTCTTCATTTAGGTTCTATTTTTTATCATTGTTTTGCACAGTCGAAGAGACACAATCTCTGTGTGTGGTGAGCGCGTGTGCCCTGAGGTCCGTTTTCACGAAGTGACACTCATGCAATGTTCTGTCACCATCGTTTTACTTCTACGATGGCGGCTGGATTGACGTCAGTGCATAACGACTTTATGTCTATTTTAATTAACGAGCCTTGAAGTCCAGGAGTACGGTCGGTTAGCTTTGAAAGAAAACTGTCTCTCCTTCAATTCAGTATCCTCCACGTTTGATATTGGTGTATTGCTGCAAAAGCAATAAGTCATTCACAAACTCTTTATATTTATGATCACGTTTTTTTCTTCTTCTGCCGGTTGAAGTCCAGGCCTACTTGTTGCTACAACCGTTATTGCACAGTCATATTAAAATCTCTTTGAAACTCGCTTTGGAACTACAAACATCGACCGTGTTTTTAAAGCAACAAGCTACGTACAAACTCTTTATATACATTTATGACTCAATTATTTGTTCTGCCGGTAAAAGTCACGTTTTCAACCAAGCTCTCTTATTCTAGAAAAAATAAAATAAAAATAGGGACAACAAATCCTAGGCCAACCTGAGCTGTCGCGGCGAACATAGAAAACATAAGAGACATGACGCCTCCCCTTCCCCACAGTGTTACACTTGGCTGGATAATTGTACTGTGGTATGGTGTTCCATATGTGCCACTCCTTTGGAAAAAAATAATTCCGTCGCATTTTTTTTTTTTGCGTCGCATTTTTTTTTTTTTGCGTCGCATTTTTTTTTGCGTCGCATTTTTTTGCGTCGCATTTTTTTGCGTCGCATTTTTTTGCGTCGCATTTTTTTGCGTCGCATTTTTTTGCGTCGCATTTTTGTTTTTGCGTCGCATTTTTGCGTCACATTTTTTTTTTTGCGTCGCATTTTTTTTTTTCAGGCGCATTTTTTTTTTCCGTCGCATTTTTTTTTTGCGTCGCATTTTTTTTTTTCGTCGCATTTCTTTTTTTCCGTCGCATTTTTTTTTTTCCGTCGCATTTTTTTTTTTCAGGCGCATTTTTTTTTTCAGGCACATTTTTTTTCTGAATCGGTCACGTGACCGTCACATGATGTCCATGTGATGATTTTTTGGCTCCGCTATTGCAGTTGGCGTGTGAACAATTCTATTCTTCTCCTTCAGGGTTGCGGCCATTGCTGTATTACAATTCGTTACAACTGGTTTTGACCATGTAGTGTTAAAACGCGCGCGTCTAACATTTTTTTCAAGTGTTAAAACATACTGCTTTTCTATAATTAATGCATGCCTAATTCACATTGTGCGTGGGACGCGCGCGTATACTAAGTGAGGCCAACGCAAAAAAACAAAGGAAACACAATTTATATTCAAAATTAATGTCCACACCCGTCATCTGTGGCACCACTGTTGCCACATAACCATTCCATTCTAGGGGGTAATGATAACTGATTGATTGCGTCCGAGTCATCATAGTAACCATTGATGACGTATGTTTTGTGCGCATGTGCAATAACTTAATCTAACAACTTAACTTTTTTAGATTTAAGTGGGGTACTAAGATAAGTGGGGTACTTAGATGTTTTGTGAATAGCTACTAATAAGCGCCCCACTTAAAGGGACACACCGGTTACCTGTTTACGTAATTTAGTCATGTAGAATTTTGAAACAACGGATTCGATCAGCGAGGTGTGCCGACTAGCAAACCCGCAGTAACAACAACGTATAGTTAGTGGTCTGGCTCCCTACCCCTCCCACATGTTCATGAGCTTCCAGGTACAGCTATCTCTTGGCTAGCGGGTTTCTGTCGCGCTAGCACCGGCGAGATACTCTGCTCGCCAGCTACACGACTGCCCCTGTGTTGCGTGTAGCGAGTCCCCACGCTGTGCACTGTAATACAAGCTTCCGTTGCTCGGACTCTCTGAAATAAAATCTTACGTTCGATTTTGTTGTATTATTTACAACTTGTATCCATAATTTGACTACCCTGTTCTTTTCCATTCCTGGAAGACCTTTAGAGTCATGTTTTAGTGTATTTTGTAGCCTTAAAAGCCCAACGAAGCCGGTGTGCCCCTTTAACTTGGAGTACTTAAGTTTGCACTTAAGTCTTAACCCTGCTAACTTAAAGGGACACACCGGCTTCGTTGGGCTGACCAAATACACTAAAACATGACTCTAAAATCTTCAGAATGGAGAAGAACAGTTGAAAAAGAACCGAGCAACGGAAGCGTGTATTACAGTGCTAGTGCGACAGAAACCCGCTAGCCAAGAGATCAGTTATCATTACCCCTAGAATGGAATGGTTATGTGGCAACAGTGGTGCCACAGATGACAGGTGTGGACATTAATTTTGAATATAAATTGTGTTTCCTTTGATTTTTGCGTTGGCCTCACTAAGTATACGCGCGCGTCCCACGCACAATATGAATATATACATGCATTAAATATAGAAAAGCAGAATGTTTTAACACTTGAAAAAATGTTAGACGCGCGCGTTTTAACACTACATGGTCTAAAACAGTTGTAACGAATTGTAATACAGCAATGGCTGCAACCCTGAAGGAGAAGAATAGAATTGTTCACACGCCAACTGCAATAGCGGAGCCAAAAAATCATCACATGGACATCATGTGACGGTCACGTGACCGATTCAGAAAAAAAAATGCGCCTGAAAAAAAAATGTGCCTGAAAAAAAAAAATGTGACGGGAAAAAAAAAATGCGACGAAAAAAAAAGAAATGCGACGCAAAAAAAAAAATGCGCCTGAAAAAAAAAAAAAATGTGACGAAAAAAAAAAATGCGCCTGAAAAAAAAAATATGCACCTGAAAAAAAAAAATGCGACGCCAAAAAAAAAATGCGACGCAAAAAAAAAAAATGCGACGCAAAAAAAAAAAATGCGACGCAAAAAAAAAAAAAATGCGACGGAAAAAAAAATGCGACGGAATTATTTTTTCCAAAGGAGTGGCACATATGGAACACCATACTGTGGTGCCCTTTGTGAATCCATAATTGAGCTAGTTGCTCACAAAATTGTGAAATCATTTCGGTTGGCGACAGCTGTACGCCATCGACACTTAATATTTTGGCTCTGCAATTATAATGTAACTGCTTAAATTTAGGCGTATAATTTTTCAGAAAACTTTGTCTTCAAAGTAAACTAGCAGTTTTCACTTGCACCGTAACCAAGATATTTTTCAATTTATTTAGTAGTCATATTTGGGAGTATTGATCTGAGTGGTCAATGTTTTAATCTGCCACCAACACCCTTCGCCACCTAATGGCACCGAATCAAGCAACGTTTGCACTGATGGTGCTATTTGGCACAGCCGCTCTGAAAGGTAAGTAAGCGTTATTTTGATACCCCCAAAATATGAGTATGCAGAGAATAATCGGACAACCAAAGCTTTTACTCCAATAGTTGATTTTTTGCTACAGTTTCGTAAACCCATTTAAAGGCCCTGTTCACGTTTGGTAATTGTCAAAGACCAGTGTTCTTACTTGGTGTATCCCAACATATGCATAAAATAACGAGCCTGTGAAAATTTGGGCTGAATTGGTCATCGAAGTTGCAAGAAAATGATAAAAGAAAAACCCCCCTTGTTGTACAAATGTGTGTGCTTCCAGATAGGAATAAAAACTTCTTGCAAGAAGTTTTTATTATTTTAGTGAGAAATTACCTCTTTCTCAAAAACTACGTTACTTCAGAGGGAGTCGTTTCCTACAATGTTTTATACTATCAACAGCTCTCTGTTGCTTGTTACCATGTAAGTTTTTATGCTAATTTTTGTTTTGAGTCATTCGCAAACGTGTCCAAACGTGTACGATACCTTTAACTGATGAACATAGGGGTGCACCCCGCTAAATAGGGAGAAAACAGAGCGTCGGCCTCATTAATATTTTGTAGGCCCTCAAAATAATATAGATTAAACAGATTTGAGGACCAAGTGTACAGATTTTGCCCGATTGTGACGTAGAGGTTGTTGACCTCCAACTTGAGGTAATTTGGATGACAAATGCCCTGACAAAAATTGTCCCATTTGCTGAGAGGCGTATATGGACATTTTTTAAAGATTGATGCTCTGACGTTTGGAAAATTACACCGGTGTAGGGGTGTTTTTATTTGAAGGAAGAATAACTTTCCGGGCCTTGGGACTCCCCATATCAAATTGAGCAGAGGTTAAAGGTTCAAGAGTCAATGGATAATTTTCCCTTTACTATAAAAAGCTGTAAGATTTCTTAGTGTTGTTTTTGTATTTTTTAATTTAGCATTTATTAGGGTGTACCCTATAATCCCCCAAATGGTGTCGGCCATATTTGTTTGACTTGTTGAGGTTTTAAATGTGTCATTGTTTAAATTAATTTGTAAACTGACCATCAGTGTGATATAATTATTATTATTTTTTAATCCAGCGATATATATGTATTTTTATTTTTTACTGGGCAAAACAGTTTATTTACAGGTATATAGGAATACTTAGAGTATGGGCCTTTAAATATCAATGATTGTTTGATAATTGATGGCCCAAAACTAACAGATATAGAGGAACAAAATAACTTCGTTGCCGTGGCAAAAGCTGAATTACCATGGTTGGTTTCGCCAATTTTGGAATATTGAAATTTCCCTTTTTTCAATGCCGCGTTACTGTTAAACAGCATATAGAAAATTATTTTCTTTAAAAATGATGGATAGGTGGGTCCTTAGAGGCTGCATTGAATGTATAAAAATAATCACGTGGTTTATAGGTGGGTTACACCATTATTTTCAAATAGGGGTGTTTTGGACTTTTTTTTAAGTATGGAAATATACCATCTTTTGACAGCTCATAACCAACATGGTAGTGCTGCGATTTCAACATCGACCACATATTGTTGAGATGGGGAAAATACTTTATTCTCTGCAGTGTTGCCAGGCATCAACTTTTTCGAAATTCACATAGCCACATAGTGCCCCCCTCCATATTTTCCAAAGTTCTAGAGCGATTTTTATGTGCCGGGCGTAAGGGGGGGGGGGGTGCATATTTGTACGCCTTAATTTCACGTTTGTTTTCAGATGCTACAAAACTTTGCAATCTTGTTTATTTTCACATAATCAATAAGATCACATTGTATTTTATTACCGGGGTCACTGTTGGGGCGCTATAATCTTTGATTTATCCCATGGGGGGGGATGTGTATTTCTTTGTTTTTTCCACTTAAAAAACATTTCCACTGCCAACCTTTGGGCCAAAGGTTACAAAGATAAGGCCTGATTGAAGATTCTATAGTATGTCGCGGCCTGTAAAAGTTGAAAGTAGTCTATGGAAAAAACCCCAAAGCGATGCTGTTGAAACCCCTCAGCCTTTAATACATTCTAGCTAACCAAAGATATTGATACCAAACAATGTTCCTACACCCGAGCACTGTAACCTTATTACAATTTGTCTTTTGACCTTTAACTTACCACCGTGACCTTGACCTTTGACCTTTTACCCCAAAACAATTACAGCTTTCTTTGCCCCAACTGCAACCCTCAACCCAATTTACAAGTCCAAATGGCACTTTTAGCTGAAGTTATGGCCCGGAAACCATTAACCTATAACTCACCATTCTGACCTTGAACTTTGACCTTCTCACACCCTAAACATTGCCAACTTTCATTTCCCCAAAGGCAACCCCACCCAAGTTACAAGTCCAAATGTCACTTCTCACTGTGTCACTTCTCTCCTTATTAAAGAATCCCTTTTCATAGCAGGCTCCAATAAGCAATCTGTACTGACTTTCCAGAAGCCATTCATCGTTGTGACTTTGACCTTTGTTGAAATGGTGAAATGGTGAAATTTCCACCACTTGGTAATCCCTAGAAATATAAATTTCATGGAGTTTTGAGTGTCTACAGTACAAGTACAGTGCTACACTGCAAAAACTGGTGTGTTAAATTGTCACCATGGACATTGTCACATATTAGAAACCCAAGAGAGAATCAAAATCAACATATAATTTTATTTGCAGATATCAGTGTTATCTACACCCTGTCGTGTTAATTTTGATTCTGTTTCGGTATCTATAAATGTGACAACACTCATGGTGTCACTTTTAACACCCCCGTTTTTGCAGTGTAGTAAAGTAGTCACCAAAATCTTGTTTCCAACCAAATTGACAAACAAGAGAGTATGAATTCAGAGAATAATTTTGAATTTATCATCCCTCTTCAATAGACATGCTTTCCTATTATCTTTGAAGGGGTAGATTTTCCTTATTGATGAATGCTTTTTCAGCATTTAAGCTCCAATAAGCAATCTTTACTGACTTTCACTGAGAAGTGCTCAATATTTAATCAAGGCAAAGAGCTAGCTGCATTGTGTTCATAATTGCTATTAACCAAACCATGCTTATTGGCAAGCGTTTGATGAGCATTATACCACGTATACAGTTATTAATTCATACCCATTTCATTATACTGTCGAGGCTATGTTTTAATGGTTCTTGTAGGCATTACTAGGCATAAGGACAAAGTATTTGAAGACATAAAAAAAAAATAATAATCTGCTAAGCTTGCAATGTGTTGGATATAAATGTACAAATCTACAAGCTCCTTCCCAGTGCTTACAAAAACCACCATTCATACCTCCCCATAAGGACTTCATAGGTTTTCAACTTCACCTATCTTTCATTAAGAAGATAGTCAGGGCAAAGCAATCATGACACACAACAGATCTGGCATTATAAATCTGTTAGATTACTATTTTGTCGATGTTTTACACTTCGTGTAGTCTGCTTATGTTTTGCCACATTATTGTCAATAGACACAACATGTTAAAGGAAGTGGGTCTAACAGATTGGACTGGTTTTATGTGATTATTTTAGAAGCATTCATGATCTTGTTTAGGAACATATTTTATTATTTTGAATAACTAGAATTGCCAACGTCAAAAGAGGTTAACATACCAGATTTCCCCACCCCCCAAATTTATACTGATGAATCTTTGTTGAGAATACTCATTCAAGTTTTATAATAATAAGCATCACATTCATAATAAGCAATTTGTTGCTTTAAATTTGATAATTTCTCAGGAATGTTATTGTATTCTAAGCAGAGTTGAGAATCAATGTTAACAAAGGGTCTGAAACTGGTATCAAAGTTTTTAGTAAGCTCGTTGAAAGGATAACAATGCTACCATTTGGTAACCCCTGGAGTTTCGGATTTGAGGGACATTCTGGAATCAGTATCAACAGCACTTGAAAAAGGCCACAAAAAGACTTCAACAAATAACAGCTCTTGGTAGACTTGTGGACAAGTCGTTAAATTTCTGTAGCGGTGAAAGCGAAACGGCTCTCTCGCAGCTATCTTGCGAAAGTGTTGCTCCGTGCGACACTGGGCTGTTCTCACCGCTACGGTCCAATTTAACCGTATTGGTAATTTAACCGTAGTGGTGGGGCAATAGTCTCGCGCGGAGCAGCAGTCTCGCGAGAGTTGCGAGAGAGCCGTTTCGCTGGTCACCGCGACAGAAATTTTACGACTAGTCACCAGGAGACTTGATAAATGTTACCCTAACTTTAGGGTTCAACTATTATATCTTGGCCTTTTTGTTGTTGCCATGTCAATCACTTGGTAAGAGTGGTTTTAAAGTTTGTTAGGTGTTCGTGCAATACAAGCACGAACACCTCTTTGTTTTTGTTCTATTTTTTAGGTGTTCGTGCAATATGAGCACGAACACCTCTTGTTATTGTTCTGTTTTTTTTAGAAGGGCTAGATTTTCCTTATTGATGAATACTTTTCAGCTCCTAAGCTCCATTAAGCACTCTGTACTGACTTTCTTCTTCATGACTGAGAAGTGCTTAATATTTTATCAAGGCGAAGAGCTAGCTGCATTGTGTTCATAATTGCTGGTAACCAAACCATGCATATTGGCAAGCGTTTGATGAGCATTATACCACGTATACAGTTAATAATTCATACCCATTTCATTATACTGTCAAAGCCATGTTTTAATGGTTCTTGTAGGCATTACTAGGCATCAGGACTAAATATTTCAAGACAATTTTTTTTTGATCTGCTAAGCTTGCAATGAGTTGGATAGAAATGTACACATTAGCTCATTCCCGGTGCTTAAAACCACCATTCATGCATACATGAGGACTTCATAGGTTTTCAACTTCACCTATCTTTCATTAAGAAGATAGTCACGGCAAAGCACCCAATCATGAAACACACAAGATCTGGCATTATAAATCTGTTAGATTACTATTTTGTCGATGTTTTAAACTTCGTGTAGTCCGCTTATGTTTTGCTACATTATTGTCAATAGACACAACATGTTAAAGGAAGCTGGTCTAACAGATTGGACTGGTTTTATGTGATTATTTTAGAAGCATTCATGATCTTGTTTAGGAACATATTTTATGCAATACAAGCACGAGCACCTCTTTGTTTTTGTTCTGTTTTTTTAGGTGTTCGTGCATGAGCACGAACACCTCTTGTTATTGTTCTGGTTTTTTTAGGTGCTAAACAAAACTTTGCAATCTTGTTTATTTTCACATAATCAATAAGATCACATTGTATTTTATTACCGGGGTCACTGTTGGGGCGCTATAATCTTTGATTTATCCCATAGGGGGGATGTGTATTTCTTTGTTTTTTCCACTTAAAAAACATTTCCACTGCCAACCTTTGGGCCAAAGGTTACAAAGATAAGGCCTGATTGACGATTCTATAGTATTTCGCGGGCTGTAAAAGTTGAAAGTGGTATGGTACAAAACCACAGCGATGCTTGAAACCCCTCAGCCTTTGATACATTCTAGATAACCAAAGATATTGATACCAAACATGTTCCTACACCCGAGCACTGTAACCTTTACTGCAACCCTCAACCCAATTTACAAGTCCAAATGGCACTTTTAGCTGAAGTTTTGGTCTGGAAACCATTAAACTATAACTCACCATTCTGACCTTGAACTTTGACCTTCTCACACCCTAAACATTGCCAACTTTCATTTCCCCAAAGGCAACCCCACCCAAGTTACAAGTCCAAATGTCACTTCTCACTGTGTCACTTCTCTCCTTATTAACGAATCCCTTTTCATAGCAGGCTCCAATAAGCAATCTGTACTGACTTTCCAGAAGCCATTCATCGTTGTGACTTTGACCTTTGACCTTTGACCTTTTCACCCCCAAACAATACCAACATTCCTTTCCTCAAGGGGAACCCCCAACCCAAGTTACAAGGCCAATTGTCACTTCTTACTCAAGTTACCGTCCGGAAACGAAAGCCGAACGAACGGACGAACGGACGCCCTTTAGGCAATAACAACCCCTCTTCAGCATATTGGGCTGAGGGGTAAAAAAACGGACTAAAAGTAGGATCCACATGTTTGAAAAGGTATGTTGAAATGGTGAAACTTCCACCACTTGGTAATCCCTAGAAATATAAATTTCATGGAGTTTTGAGTGTCTACAGTACAAGTACAGTGCTACACTGCAAAAACTGGGGTGTTAAATTGTCACCATGGGCGTTGTCACATATTAGATACCCAAGAGAGAATCAAAATCAACATATAATTTTATTGGCAGATATCAGTGTTATTTTACACCCTGTCGTGTTAATTTTGATTCTGTTTCGGTATCTATATGTAACAACACTCATGGTGTCACTTTTAACACTCCCGTTTTTGCAGTGTAGTAAAGTAGTCACCAAAATCTTGTTTCCAACCAAATTGACAAACAAGAGAGCATGAATTCAGAGAATAATTTTGAATTTATCATCCCTCTTCAATAGACATGCTTTCCTATTATCTTTGAAGGGGTAGATTTTCCTTATTGATGAATGCTTTTTCAGCATTTAAGCTCCAATAAGCAATCTTTACTGACTTTCTTCTTCATGACTGAGAAGTGCTCAATATTTAATCAAGGCAAAGAGCTAGCTGCATTGTGTTCATAATTGCTATTAACCAAACCATGCATATTGGCAAGCGTTTGATGAGCATTATACCTCGTATACAGTTATTAATTCATACCCATTTCATTATACTGTCGAGACCATGTTTTAATGGTTCTTGTAGGCATTACTAGGCATAAGGACAAAGTATTTGAAGACATAAAAAAAAAAAAAAATCTGCTAAGCTTGCAATGTGTTGGATATAAATGTACAAATCTACAAGCTCCTTCCCAGTGCTTACAAAAACCACCATTCATACCTCTCCATGAGGACTTCATAGGTTTTCAACTTAACCTATCTTTCATTAAGAAGATAGTCAGGGCAAAGCAATCATGACACACAACAGATCTGGCATTATAAATCTGTTAGATTACTATTTTTTCGATGTTTTACACTTCGTGTAGTCTGCTTATGTTTTGCTACATTACTGTCAATAGACACAACATGTTAAAGGAAGTGGGTCTAACAGATTGGACTGGTTTTATGTGATTATTTTAGAAGCATTCATGATCTTGTTTAGGAACATATTTTATTATTTTGAATAACTAGAATTGCCAACGTCAAAAGAGGTTAACATACCAGATTTCCCCACCCCCAAATTTATACTGATTAATCTTTGTTGAGAATACTCATTCAAGTTTTATAATAATAAGCATCATATTCATAATAAGCAATTTGTTGCTTTAAATTTGATAATTTCTCAGGAATGTTATTGTATTCTAAGCAGAGTTGAGAATCAATGTTAACAAAGGGTCTGAAACTGGTATCAAAGTTTTTAGTAAGCTCGTTGAAAGGATAACAATGCTACCATTTGGTAACCCCTGGAGTTTCGGATTTGAGGGACATTCTGGAATCAGTATCAACAGCACTTGAAAAAGGCCACAAAAAGACTTCAACAAATAACAGCTCTTGGTAGACTTGTGGACAAGTCGTTAAATTTCTGTAGCGGTGAAAGCGAAACGGCTCTCTCGCAGCTATATTACGAAAGGGCTGCTCCGTGCGGGACTACTGCTCTCACCACTACGATCCAATTTAACCGTAGTGGTGAGAGCAGTAGTCTCGCGCGGAGCAGCAGTCTCGCGAGATAGTCGCGAGAAAGCCGTTTCGCTGTCACCGCGACAGAAATTTAACGACTAGTCGCCAGGAGACTTGATAACTTTTACCCTAACTTTAAGGTTCAACTATTATATCTTGGCCTTTTTGTTGTTGCCATGTCAATCACTTGGTAAGAGTGGTTTTAAAGTTTGTTAGGTGTTCGTGCAATACAAGCACGAACACCTCTTTGTTTTTGTTCTATTTTTTAGATGTTCGTGCAATATGAGCACGAACACCTCTTGTTATTGTTCTGTTTCTTTTAGAAGGGCTAGATTTTCCTTATTGATGAATACTTTTCAGCTTCTAAGCTCCATTAAGCACTCTGTACTGACTTTCTTCTTCATGACTGAGAAGTGCTCAATATTTAATCAAGGCGAAGAGCTAGCTGCATTGTGTTCATAATTGCTGTTAACCAAACCATGCATATTGGCAAGCGTTTGATGAGCATTATATCACGTATACAGTTAATAATTCATACCCATTTCATTATAATGTCAAGGCCATGTTTTAATGGTTCTTGTAGGCATTACAAGGCATCAGGACTAAATATTTGAAGACAAAAAAAGAAGAAGCTTGAAATGAGTTGGATAGAAATGTACACATTAGCTCATTCCCGGTGCTTAAAACCACATTCATGCCTACATAAGGACTTCATATAGGTTTTCAACTTCACCTATCTTTCATTAAGAAGATAGTCAGAGCAAAGCACCCAATCATGTAACACACAAGATCTGGCATTATAAATCTGTTAGATTATTATTTTGTCGATGTTTTAAACTTCGTGTAGTCCGCTTATGTTTTGCTACATTATTGTCAATAGACACAACATGTTAAAGGAAGCTGGTCTAACAGATTGGACTGGTTTTATGTGATTATTTTAGAAGCATTCATGATCTTGTTTAGGAACATATTTTATGCAATACAAGCACGAGCACCTCTTTGCTTTTGTTCTGGTTTTTAGGTGTTCGTGCATGAGCACGAACACCTCTTGTTATTGTTCTGGTTTTTTTTAGGTGTTCGTGCAATATGAGCACGAACACCTATTTTTTTCCCCTGTTTTTAGGTGTTCGTGCAATATGTGCACGAACACCTCTTTGTTTTTGTTCTGTTTTGTTTTCTTCTTCTTCATCTTCTTCTTCTTCTTCTTCTTCTTCCACGGAACTCTTCTCTACAAAATAACTCAAGATTGAAATTGAATTGAAGATTGAAACTCATCAGACAATTGAACCTCAATATGAAGACGGCAAAAATTGATGACGTCATTTTGACGTCATCGGGTGTCGAATTACAAGGGTTTTAAAGTTGAAAAATTACTATTTGCTATTCGCTGTATCTCCTTGAATTTGAAAGCTGTGATGTTCATAATTGGGCATTGGATAGATCAAGACTAGGGCAACATTTAAAAAGTAACGCAAAAATTGTATGACCTTTACTTCCGGTCGTACCGGAAGGTTAAAGTTTGCCTTTGTTTGTTTTTCTAAAATAAAAATCAATTTCGGGGCATAATTCAAGATTAAAATTGAATTGAACATTGAAACTCATCAGATAATTGGACCTCAATATCAAGACGACACAAACTTGATGATGTCATGATGACGTCATCAGGTATGGAATTAAAATCAGTCAAAGTTTAATATATTTAAAAAGATTATAACTCATGAACCACATTTGGAATTTTACAATCTATACATCATCGGATAGGTCGTTAAGAGTTCAACAAACGCTACACAAAGCATGACTCCATTTGACATTGACTTCCGGTTCAAACCGGAAGTTACAAATTTCACAAAATTCGTATCTCAAAAACAGCGTATTTCTTTATTAATTTTTTTGCATAAGGTGATAGGTGATTGAGCCTGCTCAAGCTTTTGCACACAAATGACAACATTTTGACTTTTACATCTGGTCAAAACCGGACGTTAAAGCCAACGTCGGTTAAAGCTCACGTGTCTCTTGACGTGACTTGCGTTGACAACGCACGACGGCACGACAGTGTATTATGTAGGCCCTGCGCGCACGCAGAACCATGCACGATAGCACGTGTAGTGAGTTTACATTGTGTATAGTCTTGGTTCAAAGACGCTCTAGTTGAAGACTAATGTATGTACTGTACAGCTACATGTATGATTACATTTCGCGTGACTGTGCAATATACAAAGAAACAACGAGCGAAAAATTCAATATTTGAAAATGTCATAACTCCTGAACCACACATTGGATATTTACAATCCATACATCATCTGAAAGGTCTTAATAAACTTAACACGCGCTACACAAAGTGTGACCCTGATTGACCTGAATTCCGGTTCAAACCGGAAATTGAAATTTAGTATTTAAAAAAATCCTAACTTCTGAACAACTCATTCGATTTTTACAATCTATTCATCATTGGGAAAGTATGTAACAGCTTTAAAAACTATACACAGAATGTGCCCCTTATTGACCTTTACTTATTGTTCAAACCGGATGATGAAATTTAATATTTGAAAAAATCAGAACTCCTGAACCACACATTGGATTTTTATCGTCTATACATCATCAGCAAGGGCTTCAAAGATTTAAGAAACGCTACCAACTGTGACCTCATTTGACCTTGACTTCCGGTTCAAACCGGAAAGTGAAAGTTAATGTTTCAACAAATCGTAAATTCTAAACAACACATTGGATTTATATATAAGTATGTATCAACTTAAAGGAACGTTACAGAAC
The DNA here is from genome assembly GCA_021014325.1 of Plazaster borealis. NCBI lineage: Eukaryota > Metazoa > Echinodermata > Asteroidea > Forcipulatida > Labidiasteridae > Plazaster > Plazaster borealis. Next base: position 20,398,426 of record CM037455.1, on the reverse strand, counting down.
TGGTAATTAAAATTTTCTTTATGATCACAGATTTACATAAAACGTACACGGTTAAATGATGATGATAGTAGAAAACATCCCTCGAAATATTTCTGTCTGAAATGCCATATTTGATGAGGAGTAAATAAAACTAATTTCCGATTGGAGTTTATCGCTCATGGGCGTTTTATTCATGCATTGTATAACACATGCAAATTTGTAATCGGTTTTTCACTATTTTCTCGTGACCCAGATGGCCGATCGATCTCAAACTTCTACAGGTTTGTCAGTTTATGTATATGGTGGATTATATAAAGTGCTTACACTGCCAGTTAGCAAAAACCAATTCTGTAATGTTCCTTTAAAAAAAAATACACAAAATGTGACCTCATTTGACCTTGACTTCCGGTTCAAACAGGAAGATAGAATTTAATATTTGAAAATATCATAACTCTTGAACCACATATTGGTTGTTAATTTTCTGTACGTCGTCAGATAAAACTTGTGTAACTAAACCAACGCTAGTGTGACCTCATTTGACCTTGACTTCCGGTTCAAAAAAACGAGTTGAAAAAATCGAAACTCCTTACCCACAAATTGGATTTTTCGATTTATACAACATAATGCCAACAAACGCTAAACAAAGTGTGAACCCAATTGACCTTGACTTCCGGTTCAAACCGAAAGTTGATGTGGGCATATTTGAAACAATCATAACTCTTTAACAAACAGCGGATTTTTACAATCTATAATTAATCGGAAATGTCTTCAAACAATTTACAAACGCAACAAAAAGTGTGACTTCATTTGACATTGACTTTCAGTTCAAAACGGAAGTTAAAGTTTTATATTGGAAAAAATCTAACTCCTGAACAAAATATTAAATAAATAAGGTAAAATGTCGTCACCAATTCATTCAATCATAATTTGGTGATATCACTCACGAACACGTTGTTTTTGTTATTAACACAAATAGAATATCTAGTGTTTTCTTCTTCTTCTCCATCTTCTTCCGTTCCAACTCTTCTCTACGGCATAACTCAAGATTGAAACTAAATTGAACCTTGAAACTCATCAGACAATTGAACCTCATTATGAAGACGGCACAGTTTTGATGACGTCATGATGACGTTATCAGGTGTCAAATTGCAAGGTTTTTAAAGTTGAAAAATTACCATTTGCCTGTTGCTGTATCTCAACGAATATAAAAGCTATGATGTTCATACTTGGGCATCGCATAGATCAAGACTGGGGCAACATTTAACAAGTTAATGCCAAAATCGTACGACCTTAACTTCCGGGTCGTTACCCTGGGTCGAAGTTCGCCTTTGGTTTTTTTCTCGAAAAACATCATTTTGGGGCTTATCTACAGCATAACTCAAGATTGAAATTGAATTTTACATTGAAACTCATCAGACATTTGAACCTAAATATCAAGACGACACAAACTTGATGATGTCATGATGACGTCATCATAAATTGAATTACATTAAATCAAATTTTAATATTTATAAATAAATCATATATCATGAACGACTTGTTGGATTTTTACAATTCATACATCATTGGTAAGTTCGTTATATAGGTTCAACAAACGCTACACAAAAAGTGACCCCATTTGACCTTGACTTCCGGTTCAACCCGGAAATTTAAAATTCCATAAAATTCGTATCTCAAAAACTACATATCATTTCAGCAGAATTTCTGCATCAGGTTGTACAACGTTGAGCCTGCTCAAACTTTTGCACAGAAATAACAACATTTTGACATTCATCTTGTCTTATAACCACCGGCATTAAAGCGCACGTTTGTGTTGACCCACTTTGATAACGCGGGATAGTGTAATACCACGTGTACAGATACATGTACATTGAACGTGTAGTTCGGTTTACATCAACTATATGTAGGAATACATTTAGCATCGCTGCATAAAGATAATCCATGTAATACTAGAAAAAGTCGTAACTCCTGAACCACACATTGGATTTTTACAATCTATACATCATCTGAAAGGTCTTTATAAAACCTAACATACGCTACACTTATTGTGACCCCGTTTGACCTTGACTTCCGTTTCAAAGCGGAAGTTGAAATTTAGTGTTTCAAAATTCATAATTCCTGAATCACACAATGGATTTTTACAATCTATACATCATTGGAAAAGTATATAACAATCTAACAAACGATACACAGAATGTGCCCCCATTTAACCTTGACTTCCGGTTCAAATCGGAAGATGAAATTGTATATTTGAAAAAATCATAACTGCTGAATTATACATTATATTTTTATGATCTATACATCATCAGAAAGGTCTCCGAAAACTTAACGAACGCTTCACTAATTGTGACCTCAATTGACCTTGACTTCCGGTTTAAACTCAAAGTTTATCTTTAAGATTAAAACAATTCATAACTCCTGAACTATACATTGTCTTTTATAATCTATACATCATCAGCAAGTTGTCGATAGACTTACACAACGCTACACAAATTGTGACATTATTTGACCTTGACTTCCGGTTCAAACCGGAAGTTGAAGATATATTTTTTTTGAAAAAATCGAAACTCCTTAACCACAAAATGGATTTTTCGATTTATACATCATTAGTCTTCAAAAAGCCAACAAACGCTTAACAAAGTGTAAACTCATTTGACCTTGACTTCCGGTTCAAACCGGAAGTTGATGTTTGCATATTTGAAGCAATCATAACTCTTTAACCAAACATTGGATTTATTCTGTGTATCGTTTGTTAGGTTGTTATATAATTCATCGGAAATGTCTTCAAACAATTTACAAACGCAACATAGAGTGTGACCTCATTTGACCTTGACTTTCAGTTCAAACCAAAAGTTTAAACATTTATATTGGAAAAAATCTAACTCCTGACCAAAATATTGGAATACTAAGGTAAAATGTGATCACCAATTCATTCAATAATAATTTGGTGACATCACTTACGAACACCTTGTTTTTGTTTTAACAAAAATTGAATGTCTAGTCTTCTTCTTCTTCTTCTTCCCTGGCACTCTTCTCTACAGCATAACTCAAGATTGAAACTAAATTAAACATTAAAACTCATCAGACAATTGAACCTCAATTGAAAATTGACCTTTTCTTCCCAGTCATGCCCCTAGGTCAAAGTTTGCCTTTGTTTTTTTTTCTTGAAAAACATCATTTTCGGGATTATTTGCAGCATAACTCAAGATTGAAATTGTATTTTCTATTGAAACTCATCAGATATTTGAACCTTAATATCAAGACGACACAAACTTAATGATGTCATGATGACGTCATCAGGTATTGAATTGCAATGAATCAAAAGTTAATATTTGTAAACAAATCATAACTCTTGAACCACATATTGGATTTTTACAATCTATACATCATCGGATAGATCGTTAAGAGTTTAACAAACGTTACACAAAGTATGACCCATTTGACCTTGACGGCCGGTGCAAACCGGAAGTTGAAAATTTCACAAAATTCGTATCTCAAAAACTACTTATCACTTCGGCATAATTTTTGCATCCGGTTGTAGAACGTTGAGCCTGCTCAAACCTTTGCACAGAAATAACAACATTTTGACATCTACATCTTGTCTTATAACCACCGGCATTAAAGCACACGTTTGTGTTGACCCACTTAGATAACGCGAGGAACTGTAATAACACGTGTACAGATACACCCACATTGGACGTGTAGTTCAGTTTACATCAACTACATGTGGGAATACATTTAGCATCGCTCTTACCTTGTATATTGCGCACCCCGGCATAAAGATAATCCACCAAATACTTGAAAAATTCGTAACTCCTGAACCACACATTGGATTTTTACAATCTATACATCTTCTGAAAGGTCTTTATAAAACCTAACATACGCTACACTAATTGTGACCCCGTTTGACCTTGACTTCCGTTTCAAAGCAAAGCGGAAGTTGAAAGTTTTTGTTTAAACAAATTGTAACTTCTGAACGACACATTGAATTTTTACATTATATGCATCATTGTAAAAGTATGTAACAACTTAAGAACGATGCACACAATGTGACCCCATTTGACCTTTACTTCCGGTTCAAACCGGAAGATGAAATGTTGTATTTGAAAAAATCATAACTCCTGAACCACATTTCGGATTTTTATCATCTATGCGTCATCTTAAAGGGCTTCAAGGACTTAACATGCGTTACACATTGTGACCTAATAGTTATGAATGCATTGCGGGAACTCAACATGGTGGTAAAATCCGGCAGCCATCTTGGATTTTGTGTTTTCAGCCCTTATTGAGGTGTTCAACCATTATCAAACTTTCAACTTTTTATGCCAAAAAATACCATAGAATCAGGCCTTATCATTGTAACCTTGGCGAAGAAACTAAAATATATACATTTCCCCCTGAAGTGGTATAAACCAACGACTATCCATCTTGTATCGTGTTGCATGTAACAAAACAATTTTCCCCTTTTTGGACTAATGAAAAAATGAACGAATTAATGAATTACAGCAACCCAAGGGTCAGGTACTTACAGTATAATGTCATGATATTAATTATATCAAAATAAACAATTTTGCAAAGTTGTATAGCAATTGGACAACAAATACTGGGAACACTTTTCGACCAAAAATTTGAAAAAAGTACAACAACATCCCTTTAATGACAAATTTAAATTTTATAAGGAGGGTTGCACTAATAATTTCGAAAAAATGGGGAAAAGCCCGGCAACGCTGCAAAGAATGAAGTATTTCCCCCATGCATTTTGTTTAAATTTTCCACAAGACCAATGTCTCAATTCAACAGTATGTGTCCGATGTGGAAATCGGAGTACTACCATTATGGGTTATGAGCTATCAGAAAGTGGTATAATTATTTGATACTTTAAAAAAGGACAAAAACACACCTATTGTGATTATTTGTATACATTCAATACAGCCTCTAAGGACCCACCTGTCCATAACTGTTAAAGACAATAATTTTCTATAATCTGTTTAATGGTAACGTGGCCTTAGGAAAATTTCACTATTCCAAAATCGGAAAAAATAGCGATTCGGGTGTTGCATAACAACGAAACTATTTAAAAATTTGTTTTTCCATTTGTGTTACTTTGGGGAAAATGACCATTCTAATAATACATGTAAGAAAATCTATTTTTGACTGTGGCCCCTTTGTTTGATATTAATACAGTCCCTTACTCTTAAATATTACAACATGGTGGATTGCACCCCAGTCAGCATGTTTTGTTTTTAGGTAGTTTGGGGGATTACTTTTTTGTGTGAAAATCACCTTGTACCGCTCAAATTAGTTTTCTTCTTTCATTCGCTATTTTTTAAATGTTGTTCGCAATTTTTACAACATTTTCAGGAGCGTTTTTATCCTTAAAATTACATTAATTTAAAAGAAATTATGAGAGACTGTCCATATACGTGACCTCAACAATACACAATCAAATTCAAACACATCTTTTCGACAGTACGGGTGTCCCCACTCTGATGGCAATACTATTACGTCCATACTAGAAGTGTGATGTACAGACCACACAGTCATGCGTGGTGAATTACACGCACCGCTCATTAACCAAGACTTTTTTTTTGGGGGGGGGTGGGGGGTTGGTAGGAGGTAAAAGCCGGAGCAGCTATACTTTTATTTCTTTATTCCTCCTCGGAAAATTACATACAAATCACAAACAACCCTCCATATGTGACCTCATTATTATGAAATTAAATCATGTTTTTAAATTACGGAATTTAAAACACGTCTTTTTGACTGCCCGTCCTTACAAGGCGTATGCTGTATTTACCACACGGTCGTGTGCTACATTCACCAAACACGAACCAGTAATTTGTTAGGCTAGGTGGTGAGAGCCGGAGCTATACTTTTTATTTCGTTGTTTCTCCTTAGAAAATAACCCCCAAATCACAAACGAACCTCCAAACTTATGTGTGACCTTAATAATACAAAACTTAAATAATGTTTTTAAATAACGGAAATGGACCTTAAAGAAATCTTTTTGACCGCCCGTTTGTACTATAGTTATGCTGTGCAGACCACATCGTTGTGTGTCACACTATGGGGCGCCGTTTGTCCATTTTGACATGTTTTACCATGGTTTGTAACAATTAATGCACATCATAGAATGTGTTGTCAAAACTAGTTCCGTGGATTACATGCCATGAAAGTAATGTTTTGTGCTTTTTAATTTGTTTTTAAACCATGAATATACAATCAACGTTTAAAAAATTATGGTTTATAAACCATGGAAATTGAATTCATCATAAAACATGGATTTTAAACCATGTTGTAATATGTCCGTAGGGACTATTCCCCCACATATTATTGTACATTGTACCTGGGAGGGTAGTCCGTCTAAACGAAGGAAAAGCTCTGATTTCAAACCACTGCTGCCTTATGGCCATATACCCCAACCTCGTCCCCATGGTTTACTTTATTTCCAACCATGTTTACAATAGTAAACCCTGGGAGGGAAACTCCTTACTTGGACCCTGATTGGACAACGACTGGTGTACAGAAGTCTAACGTAAACATGTTTTAAAAGTACTCATTCAGTATTCACCATGTTCACAGCAGTCGACTGTAACTAACTACATGTAAAAAGAACTAAGTGCACTCTACCTCCATGCTGCTACCCAAGTCGGTATCTCAATGTTTATAATTGTTACGTTTGTTTTAACACCAAAAGCAGATGTTTACCTTTGTCAGAACAGCCGGCCAGCAAACAATGTACAAACAGGCTATTAAATCTGGTACCGGACCACGAGACTATGACGAAGATGTGAATTTCGAAAAGCAGCCAGACTATTCTAATTTGCATACGTATCCAAAATGTTTGGATGTGCAAATGATCCAATATCAGGGTGAGAGAGCGGTCAACCTCGTACTGCTCGACACACCATGGGGACGAGGTTGCATATACCCATTCATGGGGAAGGCCAGGAGAAGGACACTTTGATTTAAAGCCTACAACCCATGGACTTCTCTGTCACCGTAACTGTTAACTAGGCCATGGCAGATGGCTCGTGGGTGTAAAGTGTGGGGTCGGTACTGCGCACATCGCACTCCACATTAAGCTTCACCTCGCAAAGGTGAAGGCTATATCCCAAGCTCTGCAGCGATGGGAAAGGGGCGAAAATGGCAGGTGGAAGATGTCACTGGAAGCCGTATTTATAATCCTACATGTAGGCGGTTCAGGGCCAGTGGTCGCCTGCTTAAGATCCGGAATGGATTGCATCATTCGGCAGCAACCTGGACGACAAGGCTGCCTTAACTATCTAGGGAAGCAGTACCTGCTCCCATAGGAAAAGGGCCTTGATGTAAAGCTCGACTCCCTAACACCCAGTTGGCAAACCGCAGTCAACGGGCATCTTCTCAGCGGTCTAACAAAATCATATTGAAAGGGTACTCCGCCTACCCGTAAATGCGGGAAAGAACTCGAACTTGTCTGCTGGAACATTCGAACCATGCAGGACACACCAGACAGCACGAGACCTCACCGCTGCCCGCACTAGTTGCACATGAACTAAGCAGGCTGGACATTAACATCGCTGCACTAAAGCGAGGTCCGCTTTCCGGACAAAGGCAGCTTGGAAGAATGGGGCGCGGGTTACATCCTGTACTATGGTCAGGCAAAGCAAAAGAGGTCAGGCGATTTTCAGGCGTTGACTTCATGGTAAAAAAAAACTCGCCAACCTACCAACATGTCACTCTGACCAACATGTCACTCTGACCTTTGGTGACTCCATGAGTCTCCCATAACCTGACAAGCAGCATGCCACACTTACGAGCGCGTATGCTCCAACACTCCTGGCAGATCCCGCAAACGAAGTGATTATGTTGGTTTTTACTAAGCCTTGGAGGCCGTGTATGGTCCATCCTAAAGAGCCCGTTACGAAGTGCAGACGGAACAAAATTACACTGACAATTCATCCATCCCGAGTCGCTGGTACCATTCAGCACCCTTTTCAGTGCAAATCGCATTGTCCAAGAGACATCTCTCCAACGTATTCAACAAAGACCAACCAAGTTGGAAATGGACGAGGCCCAAACACTTCCAGAAATTACTGAGGCCATCGAGCAACTGAAAAGTTGTAAAGGCGTGGACGTAATGCCCCAGAGGTATGGAACACGACAGTCTGCATAAACTCATAGACAGTTGCTAGGAACAGAGCGAACTTCCGCAGGCTTTCACAGGCGCAGTCATCATCACCCTGTACAAAAATAAAGGAGAGAAGTCAAACTGAAGTCTTTTAAATGTAATAAAAACCCACCTTTTTAAAGCCGCTTCTTTTTAGTGTGTTTTTCTTCTATGGTCGCCTTGCCAAATAGTTTAGATTTTTAGCATAAGATAGGGTTAGAGGCGTCTGTCTCCTGAAAAGGTCAAAACATTACCGATGCCAACAGCGATAGGCCTATGTAATTAGTAACTATTAGTTCACTGTTGGCGGGACAGACGTATCCCCATACTTTTGTTTGGGCACTGGCTGGTGACCAGTCTTTTTTCTTTGTCTTTTTTCTTCCATTCTGTGCTTTTTAACATGTGTTCTGCGCCTATGATCAGTTTGTATGTAAGGGGCGCAATATAAATTTTAAACATTATTATTATTATTACTGCTAAAAATACCGCAACCACTCTGCTATCAATCGGTGGAAAGATCCTTGCTAGGGTTTTGTTGAAAAGACTTGTCCCAACCATCGCTGAAGGGCATCTTCCCGAGAGTCAGTGCGGCTTCAGAGCACAGCGTGGTAACACCGACATGGTCTTCGCCCTTCGTCAGATCCAGGAGAAATGTCGAGAAAAGTCGAGAGCAGAACAAAGAGATATTCCCCACTTTACCCCGCGTTTGCCAATGCCAGTTACCGTTTTAAGCTTGATGCCAAAGCCGGGTACTGGGTCGTACACTTGAAAGAATACTCGCAGGTGCGAGTTTCTAGAAAAGTTCCTGGGAATTATCACAATACGTCTCTGCAGACATCCTAAACGTGTCTGGCCGGAAAGTGACCCTAAAAGAATAGAAGAACGTGCAGTTTGTTTCGCAAGAGGAACACAGGCAGCTTTCGAAGCCCTCAGGTACTCTAAAGCAGCAGACGCGACCCTACACTATTTTGACCCAGAATTTCCCCCAATAATTAATTAAAGTGGACACATCACAGAATAGCCTTGGGTGTGTCTACTGTAAAACGACAAACCGGTGGCATTTGCATCCAAAAGCCTCTCCTCGGCAGATATATCTTACTCCATCATTGAGCGTGAGACCCCTGCCCTCTGGAATAACAATATTCCACAACTATTTGACAAGGAGGTTGCAGTCCACACAAACCACAGACCCTGTACATGTAGATGATATGGAAAAAGCCGCTTTCCCGTGCACCACCACGTTTGCAATTTTGATTTCCACTGCAAGCCATAGACGTACCATGATCTTTTCATACGCCCTCAGCAGATTGCCGAATGCCAGTAAAACGGACAGTGTAGCCCTTGACAAGCTATGGATAGCCTGTAATCAGATGAAATTACCAGATGTCTAGCATTAACAAATCGACCGCCTTCGATTTGGCAAGACCAATCATACAGCACTCAAGTACGAAACTATCCATGATTCTAATAACGAACTACATGTACCTCGAGACAAAAGACCCTACCGGTTGTACAAAGACGAGTTGTGGAGAAGCCCTCAAGGAAAACAGGATATCATCCCTACCTCACTTCAAAGTGACATCCTACGTCAACTCCACACAGCCCATAGAAAAAAACAGGGAATAGAAAAACTAGACACCAGACCAGAAAACCAGTATACTGGCCGAACATTAATCGCCACATTAATGATCTCGTTAAGAATGTTACATCTGCCAGGAAAACCAACCATCAGTAGGAACCACTTCAGCCCTATGCCATCCCACCCACACAACACTTGGCACGGACCTGTTTAGAGATTGACGGAATGACATACATCTTCATCGTGGGTTACCATACAAAGTTTTCCTGTTGTCCAAAAACTCAGCACTACTACTGCCAATGGAGCTGTGGCGAACATTACCTCTCAGACAGTCAGCATGTTTGGAGCATCGCATAAGATTATGTCCGATATAAACCAAATATTGCGCTTGCCATGACGCATCTGTTGTATGCTGCAAGAATCTGTGTTTTTGTTATTCAATACGTCAACAATATGTTCTCACTAAAGGCCTCCTTACACATAGACGAAAACCCCCGACGTCAACTTGCGTGTACTGGCGAATAGGACTTGAGTAAAATTCGTTCCCATTAGTATATGTAGGTTGTACATCGTTGTTGTGTTCGTATGCATGCGTTTGTGAGCTTTTGTGTCCGTTGCGATTAGTCTTGTTCGTCGGAAAATTTTGAGCATGTTGAAAAATTTGTGGCGAATAAAAGTTTCGTCTATCGTTCGTTAAAATTCGTTTCAATACGTTAACCAATCGGAAAGTCTTCGCATGCGTTCGACAACTGGCGTTAAAGGTCGCAAGTTATCAGGTCGTGATCAGCTAATTTGCATATCAAGCGAATAATTACGTATTGTAGCTAATTGAATCCGAAATTTCATGACGAATGAAAGCGAATTGTAACGATTGGTTGACGTTCAAAAACGAACGGCATACGCTTTCATACGAGTCATAACTACGACATACGAATCCACGCGAATCACAACGCATCTAAAGTTCTCGAGTATCTCAACAGTTTTGTGTAGTTCTTGAATTTTTCCTCTCCCCCTTGGCATAGTTTTGCACTTACAAAACTTAAAAAAAGTTGAAAATCAAGCAGCAATACGACGTGGTGTCGAGTCGGAGAAAGTAAGAAGGCAAATGACCCCACCTGGTTTTCGCCAGTCTTGTATAGCGTCCGGTAACGGCCGGATGCGGAAATACCCTTTCGGAAAGCTTCGGACGGCTTCGGAAGCATGCGCACAGTTGCGTTTCGGTTCGCATGTTTGCGTTCCTAATCGCTAACGGAAAGAACAAAGATTGTTTGCGCGACCTAACGCATTCTAACGAATAACAGTTACCGTTCGTCACACTTCGTAAATCATTCGCAACAAATAGTTCCCCCACGTTTACCTTTCGTTATATTTTAAATTGTGTAACACATTTTCAAACAGTTTCGGTCAAAATTCGCCAGAATTGACACATTTTCTCAATTCGCCAGGCTGCGTTTAATGGATTTGCCTATGTGTGAGGAGGCCTTAAAGGCCCTGTCACACCTTGACGTTTTAGCCAGCGTATGCTGGCATACGCTGAGCTATCGATGTTTTTTTTCCTTCAATTTTGGGCGTATACATTGCGTATTCATAACGAGTTGGACGTATACGTATCATGATAGTAACTTATATAGAAGGTTTCGATAACTTTTTTACAGATAACTTATACCAACGAATGTAAGTTAGAAACGCGTTCAGTAAGTTCTGTGGTCGTCCGGAACAAGTCAATATGCGTTGGAGATAAGTTTAAAGCACGTTACTTATAGGTTAGAAATAAGTGTTGGTACGCTCGACGTATGTCGACTTATGAGTAACTTTCAAGCAACGTGTGTGAACGTGTGTCAATGATCGCATAACTTACCTACAACTTATGGCCCGCGTATGCGGGACGTATGAGCCATACGCTGACATACGTCGAAAACTACCAACGTATGCAGCGTTACAAAATTAGCCGTAAAAAGCGACCCGAATTAAATAGTATCCACTGTAAGACAATTGCCCAATTCAGCCCCTTTCATTTTAGTCCCCCTCCTTTCAACCCACAGCCACCTCTTAAACCCTGCTCAGAATGCCGTCTACTGAAAATCACACTTAGTGGTGTGGCCGGTTCGTTGTTGGAAACCGCAAAGCCTGCAGACTTTGTACGCTTGGAATTGGAATACTGTACAGTTTTTTGCCAAGCCCATAAAAAAAACCTTTGAAATGACACTCCCGCCTCTTAGATGTAGAATAGTCCAGTCTAGGATATCAAGGACGTTCAACTCGCTGTGGGCTTTGCTACTGCGAAAAACATGTGACTCATGTTGGAGGACACGTGAATGGAATTTTCATTTATTCAGGAAAACCATTAATTTTACGGTATCCTAAAAAAACAACGTTTAGTCGTTAATCCCAAGAGATGCACATTTTAAGCTCAAGCTTACTCACGAGATAAAATACAACCAATACCACTTTTGCCTTTACAACTTTACACCTTTCAAATATTGTTGCCGATTATAAACTGGTTCATAACGATTTGCTGGTTATAAACATCAACTTGTTAAACTAATGCAAAAAAAAAAATAAACAAACAATTGCCTATTGTTTTATTTGTTTGATAGCAGTTTATGGATGTGTCTGTTACGTGGGTCAGGAACGGGATCGAGCTACTAAGCGATACGGCTGGTCACTAGCTGAGCAGAGACCGTGTGAATGCACCGAGTTTCGTCTGGGCGGAGTGAACATGAATCCTCAAATAAAGCCACACGAAGTGATGATTGGTGAAGACAATCGCGTGTCCATCAACGAACAGGGCAAGATTGTAAAGTCTCCTGACTGTAACAAGACACAGAAAGGTAGGAATACGTTTTGTCGGTTTTGCTCTTAATTTGGATTGTGTAACAAGAAATACAAAATTAAACATAGCTTAACTAGACCAAAATAGCTAAGATAAACAGAAGCAATTGTCTTCCAATTTTCTTTCAAAAAATTTGAAAGTCCTGAATTCGAAATCGGGAACTTTTGTTTATTAAAACAATAACACATAATACTGAGTAAGATTTACGAGGTTAAATAGGTAGCGTGAGTCTGTCTTACTCTTTTCCTTCATTCGAAATTCATTCGACATCGAATGACCCGAGTTTAGCATAACCCTGATGTGCTAAGAGTTATTCAGGAAAAAAAATACAATTTTCTGCAACAAAATGACAATATTACAAAACAAGTGCATCTAAATGTTGTTTGGTGTTGAAAAGAGGAAAACAATTTGCAAACTAACATGCGATTATTAGCTCAGAATTCAGCACATTATTGATTCAGTAGCTTACTTTTAATTTCTTGATTACATTATATTTATTAACTCAAAAAAATAATTGAATCTGGAAAGGGTCCTTTATTGGCCTTACTCATTTCCAGGTCAACATGACCCGCTTTTTGGATTCATTTACATATTAAACTCAAAATAAGGAAGGCCCATACGGAAGGACGCTTCTCCATATCAATTATGACCCGGCCCTTTCCCCCAACATTTAAAATAAGTAATGTCTGACTTAAAACCTCGTCAAAAGCCAAAGCACAGCATCAAAAACCGTTAAAATTAATAAATTAATTCAAATCAAAAATTCACTGATTATAAATTTCACACAAGCACCAATTTCTCCAAAGAAATATTATAAATTGCTGAACGGGTCTTAAAAGCAGCATTCGAAGGCAGTGACCCCAATCACCCGAGGTAATCCCGATGTGGACGTACACGTTGTCTACTCTACATTTACACCTACTTCGATGTAAGTTCACTGGATGGTTGGATGGTATATCAAATGAAACTGAGACGATGGGGACAACATAATATTCTAAACTTTCCACACAACGATGTATTTTTTTACTCTGTTAAGGGTTTTCTCGATTATCGGGCCTTTAACTTCCCTTATTTCCAGGAACAACATTTGAGGTAACTCCACCGTGTGATCCAAATACACATCGGTTTGGGGGCACCATGGAGCTTCAGCTGCCGATGACGTCACCAATGCGACTAGAGTTCACAGTCGTCAACGAGGCTCAAGTATGGGTGTACTTTTCCCCCAATGCTGCCGGTAGGGATGAGGCGTTGTACAAAATTCGTAAGTATAAATACGGTTTACATTCTCAAAGGTCAACCAAAACCAATTAAAAAACAATTCAAACAATTATCGTTATGATACTTGATAGCCACCGTTGAGTGGAGAAACAAACTTGCATCTCAGCACTCTTGTATCCTGTCCTTTCTCCCTTTCAATTCGGGTTAAACGTGTAATGTATGTGTAACCCTAAAAAATGGGTCACTTAAAAACAACAAATAATAATAATACAATCAGGGGGTGCAATGAGGACCACACATCTAAGTGAGGAGTCGGAGACTTTCCTTAAACAACTGGGAGAAAGACATTAAATTTATACTGCAACAACAATATGAACTTTAATCAAACTTCGAATACTATAACAAATATTAACCAAACTCAAGGTTACTAACAAAACAAAAGTGGTAAGAGAGTCAGAGAGCTAAACGGGGTACCACTCCTATATAAAAGAAGTAACTCTGGGGATACAGCCTTGCAAAATAAAATGGAGGGATACATATTAGAAAAAAAAGTAAGTTAGTTTCCACTTCTCGAAGTACAATCTTGTCTTCTTAAAAATATGTTGTTGTCCTCAACAACATTTAAACTAAACTGCAATATGTCTACAGTTTGTTTAGACAGTTTGGGTCTACATTCAATCTCCATATCTCTGTGGGGGCCTGATGGATCTCCTGGAAAGGCGTTTACCTGTAGGCTTCCAGGTCACTTCGTCTGAACTCAATGAATCGTCGGTTGCATCATAATATGCGCTCATCGAAAAAAAAAAGTAAATCGCCTCTGCTCAACTCGGATGAAGGATCTCCATAGTGCATGGTGGTGGCATCACCTCAGCCTCATCAAGGTTGTCGTTAAACTCTTGTGGTGGTGGAGGGACTGATACTATATCGTGCTCAGGAACGTTGCAGAACTCCAGAGGTGGGGGATAATTGGCTCTGCATCAGAAGACTCAGTATGTAATGAAGGATCTCCATCGTCGGTGGTTCCCTCAGTCTTATCAGCTACATCAAAAGGACACAGGGACAACATGTTACGATGAATAGTCCTCAACTGCTTGTAGTGAAGCTGCCTCACAACATAGACTGGGATGTCCTGCAGCGTGCGTACCACGACGTATGGTGTTTGTTCCCAATTATCTCTGAGCTTGCATTTCCCTCTGGGCATTTTGTTCAGCACTAGAACATAATCACCTGGTTCAATAGACTTCTCATTTACATTCATGTTATAATGTCTGCCTATGTTTGCTTCTGGATTCCTCTGCATTAGCTCTAGCTTCAGCAAATGCCTTGTGCACACGTGTCCGTAGGGTCTTGACATACATTGACATAAGGATTCGGTTAAATCGCTCGGTCATTGCCGTGGGGTGGTAGGGTGTCGTCTTGCTCTTGGACATCCCCATAACTGCACAGATTTTACGGATCACTTCAGACTCGAAGCACTTCCCTTGGTCGGAATGCAGCCGTTCCGGAATACCGTAGTTTGAGATGTATCTCTGCCACAGTATGCGTGCCACTGTCGTCGCTTTCCGGTATCTCGTTGGATATGCTCTTGCATATCGAGTGAAGTGCTCATATTCGCCTGCAGACCTCTCAAGACTCAAAATCGACGCAGACTAACTTCATTTGGGCGTGTTGTTCGGATGTTGTTGAGACCAATACGTCGTTGATTCTATGGACACTTTCGTAGAGAACATCTCCTGCAGGCCTGGATGTACTTTGTGCACGGTGTGTAACTCTAGCCAGAAGAAGCGTTTTGTTACTTGTTGTTGGGTCTTATCTAACCCAAGGTGGCCCATCTCGTCGTGTAGGCTACGTAGGGCAACTGGGCGTATGGCGTATACGGACAGCTGGACGAGGGTTTACTTCGTCAGTGGCATCCGTCTTATTGAAACCAGCGTCCCTGATTTTATTTGAAGTCGATACCATGAGTGAAGGAGTCGCTGAACTGGTGCTGGTTCCCATCCAGCCTGTCTCCAACATGGTTTACTATGTCAAGTGGACATGAGGTACATGATTCTACTCAGCGTCGGATCTTCCAGTCGGCCATCCTGAATGTTGATTTAATATCCCATAGTACTGGTTCCATACCTTTCCGAGGCAGTGCTTCCCGATTCAGAGGTCCCTTTAGATTGCGGGGTTACTGGTTCATCGTTGTCGGAATGTTTTTGGCTGCCAGTCCCTGTCGATACAAAGAGTGGCTTTAATGTGGACCTCAATATTTTCGGTGGGCATCAGTTTTTCGACTGAACCGTTTTCGGTTTGGGGTTTACTTCCCTTTTAGTAATCTTTGAAAGTGCATCAGCATTCGCATTATTCTTTCCTGGACGACAGAGTACGTCTAATTCGAAGAAAGATAAGTCATTAAGCCAACGTTGACTATGGGCATCCAACTTTGCACCTTTCAAAACATAGGTCATAGGATTATAATCTGTTACTGCTGTCACTTTGTGTCCATACAGATCGGGACTTGGTAGTCTGGATCCAATGTAACGCTCTGTAAACTCTAGCTTTTGTGCTGGATATTTCTTCTCAGCCGAAGAAAGGGTGCAGCTCGCATATACCACTACACGTTCACGACCATCATGTTGTTGGGTAAGCACTGCGCCAGGCCTTCAAGAGACGCATCTGTCTGTATGACGAAGGGAAAATTATAATCGGCAAAGGCTAAGATGGGAGCTGGTGTTAACTTTAATATCAACGTCTGAAATGCAACGACACATTCATCAGTCTAGACAAACGTTTGGTCTCGCCAGCCACGTTTCTCCCAAATGAGGCAAAAGAGAGGACTTGCTACCTTCGCATAGCCTTGGATAAACTTCCGATAATAGCCAGTTATCCCCAGGAAACTCCTGACATCCTTCTTTGATTTGGGGTTCGGCCAATTCTGTACAGTTGTTATCTTCTCAGGATTTGTGGCAATACCTTCTGCCGAGTTAATATGCCCCAGATATTGCACACTGCTATTCAAGAATGTACACTTGGAGGGTTTTAGTTTGAGGTTATGTTGTCTTAACCGATCAAACACTTGGCCTAGTCGAGTGAGGTGCTCTTCAATGGTAGAGCTGTAAATGATGACATCATCGAGGTAGAGTAGGACACTTTGACATCAAGCGTTGAAACGTGGCAGGTGCGTTGACAAGTCCAAACGGCATTCACACAAACTCAAGCAGTCTCATCGGGTTGTGAAAACTGCTTACGCCTAAATTTTCTCAGCAACGCAAACTTCGAGATAGCCAGAGGTCAAGTCCAAACCAGAACAATTCTAAGGTTTTCCCAAACCATCCAGCGTTTCCTCGATCCGAGGTAAGGGATACGCACCCCGGATTGTTCTCGAAATTAGTTTGTGGTTATCCACACAAAGTTGAATGCTTCCTTCTTTCTTTCGGACGATAACCCCTGGAGAAGCGAATGAACTCTCGTCTAGGAGCAGGATACGTGTTGGGGCCAGCTGAATAATGTTGATTTCTGCCAGGTTCTTCAGGGTAGTTGACCTTACTCTCCAGATAATGCACGCGCTGTTCCAACACCTGTTGACATTGTAGCACCTGGTTGAGGGTAGCCATCTGCTTACACCAACTCAGCCAAGCTGATCCTTGTCATCCACTTGCGTACCTGGAGTACTGGTGGTGATGGCTTGGGCACTGAGCTTGGCTTGGGTTAAGGTAGTGTTGTTGGTCAATGGTCTGCTTCGGGTTGGTGATGGAAGCTTGTTGAGTCACATATTTTTGTCTCCTCGCCTCTTTTGGAAGCCGATTTTCTTCAGCAATACTCTTAGCTCCTGACGGAGGGGTCTGAAGGACATTGCCATTGCTTGCCCCTGCCTCTGTATTAAAGAATCGTCAGCATCCCATTGATAAATTGTGTGGTGAGGAAGAGGTCTCTATCTTCCCCTAGTGACCTTTGCCTCCCCTGTCGACACTGTTAACATCCTCTACATGTCGTTAAAGAGTTTCAAGGGCGATGGCATAATGCGTGTTGTTTTCTTCAGGCCGTTTAACACGGGAGACAAAAGTTGTTATCGGTGTGGTGGCAGTACTGGTATGGTCCCCGGTATGGCGAACGACCTCCTGGAACATAAGTTTCGGTTTCCATGAGGTACCTCATGTCACGCACCCAGTCCTCAACCTTAACCCTGCCCTGCGGGTAGCCAATGTGCTCACACCGTAGGCACTTTTTTTATATTTTTGTTAATTACAATAACTTTTTAAAATTCAATTTCGCTGAAATTAATTTTCATCCAACCCTGAACAGTCCTTAACAAAGTGGCTGAACCGATTTTGCCCTAGAGGTCATTCACCGGGTAGCAGTTGTCACAAATGTGGGTCTGAGCCAAGGCGGCATTCAATCTCCTCTACTATGCGGCATTCAACAAACTTGCCGCCTCTGTAACAACAAGTTGTCTGTCATCTGTCTGCCATCGGTGAACCAATGTGTCAATTGCCAGAATGTTAAAATCTTTGGTGTGTGTGTTCAGTGAACTTAGATTTATCTGTTCAGACCATTAGAACAAGATGTGTGCCCCCAAACACAGTTATTTACACCCCAACATAAAACGCCTACCGCGTGAGCACCTCGGGGAAACCGCGTAAATATTTTAAGCTGGCTGCTCGCAGGGTTAAGACTATTTTTATCGGACGATGAGCCAGAAAATATCGCAACATCCTTCAGTTTGCAATCTCCTCTACTATTCAATGCAAGTCCCAAAGGTGACACTCTAAAAACTCCCGGGTCAAAATTGACCGCGATTTTGAGTCTTAGCTTAGAGGCCCTACCCGGAAACTGGTAAAAACGATGGGGATTTGACTCGGATTCTGTGTCCGTTTGACACGGTTTCCAGGTTATACTGACCAAGAAATGGGCCAGAATTCCATGCAACATTGAATAAGGGTCAATATTCTAAGCCGGGATAGCAGACAAATTCGCTTTACGTTTTGGGCAGACAAAAATACAAAAAACAAAACAAAAAACGCTCTTGTCATACTCCATCAGTCGTTTTCAATCCGCGGGAATTACTTTATATTAAATGTCAAATCGTTTAAAAAAAGAATGTGTTGATCAAATAATTCTTCAACAAAGTGCTTAAATGAAACCAAAAGTTCAGCCGTGTGATTAGTAAGGTTTTTTTCTTCCTTTTCTTTTTTAAGTGTGGACCTGAGAACAAAGGAGGTCCAAACAATGTGGGGATTTGAATAGTCACTAATGTTGAAGAATAAGGGAATGCCCATAGAGTGTATTTGACAAACAGCTGTGTGTGTGTGTGCAATGGAATGTTTATCAACTTCAAGTTTGATGGATTCTTTCACTTTCAAAATGTTAATGATTTAACTATTTTTTAATTAATATTTAAAAATGTTTTAAAAATCAGATCGAAGAAATGCGGCAGCCATAAAATGTTTTCTATTTTTATTGTGACACGCAAAAATTACAAACGTTATAAACGTTATTATGAGATGTAACGTACATTAACTGGAAAGGTTAGAAGGATGAATTCACGCACTTTAAGCACTTTCTTTTGGTATGCATTGAACAATATTGATGAATGATGACATTGTTCATGATATTGTAATTTCTCTTAATTACTCGGATGCAGGTCTGTACCCTGACTCCGTTTACACCAACAAACGGGAATCCTCCTCTCAATCGTGGGGTAGCGGTCAGTCTAAAAGGGGCGCAAACTACACCGGAGTACCAGTCATGATCACATACGATAACGGTCGCTTCGAGGTGGCAGTCCAAGGGGTGCAAGATTCTACCCAGACCTACGACGTCACATCTCCACCTCAGCCCAGCTGGTTTGTTAGTTTCCTAACCAACGACAGCCCAAAAGTTGAATTGAGTTTCACCGTGCCATGTATTAATGATTTCGATCCACGTTTTTAAACGCCATTCATGATTCCGAATCATAGTTCATGTTTCGGCAGGCCAAGAAACAAATTATTGGTTAATTGTGTCAAATAGAAAGACCGTCAATTTTTCTTTGTTGATTTAAATTAAGATGTCTAAGTAATAACATGTTGCAATTTTGAACACAGCAGGAAATATTACGTATAATTGTTTAGGAACAATAATATTGAGCGCCTGGGTGTTTCTAGGGTTTTCATTTAATTGTTTATAAATATTTTCAAGCTTAAAAAATTTGGAAGTCGAATAATTTAAACTGCTTTGTTTGTTGTTACATGTAAGTTATTCATGCGTATTTAAACACATTTTGGAAAAAGCAGCAAACATAAGAAGAGTCCAATAAAACTCACAACGATAACTCTCTTTTCAAAGGTCAAACAATGTTTGTGTCTAAGCATTTCGTGTTTTGTCACAAACTCAATCCATTTGGACAACAAGAACACTCTTGTAAAATATTCTGCGTCTCAACTGTTGAAACAACAAATCTTTGTCCCATATCAGTCTACAATCCTTCGTTAGAATAATTCGAGACAGTTTCGTTACCTATTTGTGTTAATAGGGAACGCTCCACTGCTGATTCATACGGTGTAGTTGTCCAATTTGGTTAGAAATATTAAGCGTTGAACCAACTGTATTATAATGAAAACTGACATTTTTCTTAGCTAGATTAAAATGACATTATTGTAGAAAGTTTGGTAGGCCTGGGCGGCTAGTGAAATTTACTTCTCGACTAGTCGCGCTCCACGACTACGACACTTTACCCAATATGCATTGTGCTGTATCGACGCAGGCGCAAGATGGTAAAATTCCGGCTGAAATATGAAGGATGAGTTGCAATGGACCCCATTGCAGTAAGCAACGATGTGCAACGATAATCAGAACAGACAATGACAATTGCTATTATTTTATTCATTGTATCAAATTTTAAACAAAACATTTGCTTAAAGGTATCGTACACGTTTGGTAATGACTCAAAACAAATATTAGCATAAAAACTTACTTGGTAACAAGCAACGGAGAGCTGTTGATAGTATAACACATTGTGAAAAAACGACTCCCTCTGAAGTAACGTAGTTTTTGAGAAAGAGGTAATATCTCACTAAAATAATAAAAACTTCTTGCAAGAATTTTTTTATTATTCTATCTAAAAGCACACAAATTTGTACAACAAGGGTGTTTTTTCTTTCATCATTTCCTTGCAACGTTGATGACCAATTGAGCCCGAATTTTCACAGGCTTGTTATTTTATGCATATGTTGGGATACACCAAGTGAGAACACTGGTCTTTGACAATTTCCAAACGTGTACAATGCCTTTAAAGTTTGGTCACATATTTAAGTTTCCATGGAGCGTTGTACTTGGATTTTGCTTTTGATTCGTCCAATAGAATATCAGCATGCTCAAGTTGATCACAAAACGATGAAAGTACATCATTTTTTTCAGGAAGAGTAAATTATTTCTCATTCTCAGGTTTTCATTAAACACACCATAAAACAAATCTGTAAAAATTTCACCAAAATCAGTGGTTGTTTTTTTTGTGAAAACAACAAATAATTCCTGTAGATTTTGTCATGTCAAGGAACGTATCGACGTTCAAATTGAGCTCTTTTTGATTGCGACATCAATATTTTTGACATTTGACATTATTTTATTTCACCTTCGAAAAAAGCATTATTATTATTTTTTCAAACAAGATGCTCAAGTTGATCACTAAACGATCTCCAGTTTAAAAGATATTCGTTAAGGGAAAGCACATTATTGTTTTCGGGAAGAAATTCATTCTTAATATTAAGTTTTCAATAAACACTTCATAAAACAAACCTGTGGAAATGTCATCAAAATCAGTCAATTAATGTAGTTTCGTGAAGGACTTGTAGGATTTTACTGACGATTAAGCTGTTTTCTATTGCGGCATGCTAAAATAAGCAGCGTCATTTCTGAAGTTTAAAGAAATGTCATCGACTCTTTACAGTAATTCACAGGGAAATATTTCTGTGACACATTGGCACTCGAGCATTAAGTTCTGTCATCAGTGAGATTTCATATTGAAAATTAGGTTTGTTTAAATAGTTACTTACTATCGTATGCTATGGTTTATTTAAAAACAATTGTTTAGTTTCAGCTCTTATGATTACTGCGAGAGGAAATCCTGTTCTTTAAACAGGTTCATTTGTAACTGCATTTTTCAAAATTTACAGCTTAAAATTATCATTATAGTCCGAAAATTACTATCGAAACAGGATTTTAAAGCAATAAATTGTTCGTTTACGATTTTCTCCCTCAAATTGTAAAAACATGCTCCAGATTTTAAGAATCAATCAAATTTTTCTAGGCCAACAAATTAAAAATAAACTAATTATAGTTATTTGTTAGCAATATAACGCACATTGTTCGTGTTTATATAAAAACGGACAACATTTCACAAGAACACGATTAATTTTAGGAATAAAGAATACAACAAATCTATCAACTCCACTTTTTAGCTGGGTTTAAGGAACAAAGGATCACAAAATCTATCCCCTCCTTTTTCGGCTGGGTTTGAGGAGGAAGGGATAAACTAATCTATCCCTTCCTTAATTCGGCTGGGTTTGAGGAACAAGGGATACACAAATGATATACCCCTAACAAATATTCTGCATTTTGATTGGTTTAGAGTGCGTCACATGATATGTCTTATTTATTACTAGAAACCGCTCGAACGCGACGCGCTATACACGCAGCTAACAAGGTACTACACCCGTAACAACCAATGCACTATCCCATAGCAACCGATGTACTAAACCAATAGCAACAGCAACTTTTTGGTACCTAGACGTTTAGGCACGATATTTTTTGTTGGGTTATAAAACAAATATTGACTGCTTTTGCTCGTGTTATGGTTATTATAACTGCGACTGACTCGATGATCCCCGGAGCGTTCTATTTGCCCTTGGCTTCGACTCGGGAAAATAGAACGCGCCGAGGATCACTTCGGGCGTCGTAGTTTTAACCATAGCACTCGAAGCAGTCAATATTTGTATACTATCACTTCATGTATTAGTGTCAAACGAAGGTGTATATATCTCTTTCATTCCTCTTTGCCGACTGGGATAAAACAAAATATTGCGTATTTCTCTTCGATATTATGATGCAATAATAGCTTGGAGTACAAAGTGTGGCAAATTGTTTTGCTAAAAAAAAGGTGTATATCAAAAGACTGTTCAAAATATTTTAAAAAGTGAACCAGTTTCTTACTTTGTTCCTCCAGCAATTTTTGTATTAGAAAAAAACTGTATAATTAAATATTTTTTTAAAAACTTCAAAGTTGCCAAAAAGTGAAAAATTATAAATTTTAGTTGAAAATGAATCTGTTTTTTTTTTATTGTATTTGTTAATTCAATATCATTATTGTATATATAAGCCTAGTTGTAATTGAAGCTTTGAATTTGTGACAAAGAAAGTGTTGAACATACAGCATACTGCATTAGAAACAGTTAGTCTTTTAACATCTTATTTATATTAGATACAAAAAAATACATACTTGATTTATACACCTGGCTCAAAGCAGGGATATTTAAACTTATTTTATTTGTTTCCTTTTCTGTTTTCCTTTTTTTAATATTGGTTTACATCGACTCCTTTGATTATGTTTTCTTCTGATAACGTCTACCACCAAGGCCCAATTTCATAGAGCTGCTTAAGCGGACAATTTTGCAGAACAACACTTGCTTAACAGAAATCAGCAGGATACCAGTCGAAGATGGTGCGTGCGACATGTTATTTGTGCTGGTAACCTTATTCTGGTGAGCATAATTTTGTGATGAGCTGCTTGTTGTGCTTAATTAAACAGCTCTATAAAATTGGGCCCAGGGTATAAATTCTGTAATAGATTCATCAGGCTCTGCATGAGCAACAAATTAATATCATGCTCGTGATACTATAACAAACCATTTTATAACACCTCTTACAAATATTCTGCCGTTTGATTGGTTTATAGCGCGTCACATGATATGTCTTATTTATACTTGACACCGAGCGAACGCGACGCGCTATACACGCAGCTATAACAAGGTACTACAACCGTAGCAACTAATGTACTATACCAAAGCAACCCATAAACTATACCCATAGCAACAGCACCTTCTTGGTACCTAGACGTCTATAGGCACAATTTTGTTTGGGTGTTATAAAACAAATATCGACTGCTTTTACTCGTGCTATGGTTAAATCTATGACTCGGCTTAGTCTCGGGAAAATAGAACGCGCCGAGGTTCACCTCGGGCGTCGTAGTTTTAATCATAGAACTCGAAGCAGTCAATATTGTATACTATCACTTCATGTACTAGTGTCAAACGAAGGTGTATGTATCTTTTTCATTCCTCGATGTAATTAACAAGTTATTTAAGTAAATTGTTCTATTGTAATGTATTTGCACAATTGTAATAGTTAATAAAGCACTTAAAACAAAATCAGTTTGTTTATTTGTGTTTTGTCAGTAATGTTGCACAACCTTGAGCATGAAATGAGTGTTAGCATTGTATCTGCTTGAATCAACCCGATAGACTGTGCAAGTCTCTGAAAAAAGGTCCCACCAATTTTCAAAACACGCGAGACTAGCACGGTCTATTACTTTTGTTGGATTGAACCATGGTGCAAAGCACCATTTATTTTGTTCCATCGATTGTTCAAGGATCGCATTTTCATCAAGTCTTGACAGATATGGGAACCCGCATCACTGTTGATCCTTCGGTAGTTATGACACCTACTCTACTGGTGAAATTTTCAGTTACTGTCTCCTTCATTTAGGTCAGAATTTGACAGATTATGTTTACGCCTATTTTACACCCTAAAAAACCTCCGGGTGAGACTTAACCCGGATCCGGGTCCCGTGGGTTTTGTTTTGTTTTAGAGTGTACCAACTACTAAAGCCCTTTTCACACTGCGTCTCTTATCCCCGTGGAATACAGCCCTGGGGAGGCCCCAGGAGTGTTTTTACCCCACGGTTACCCCGGCGCACTTTCACACTGTCCCTGCCTAGGTCCCTATTCTACGGGGTTCAGGTTGCACGATTCAAGAATACCCCGGGGTTTTACCGCTTACCCCTACTCCAGAGCAGGGGTGGCTATTCCCCGGGGTATGCCCATTTGCCGGGGTAGATCAGGGGTAAAGTGATCCAAGTGTGAAAGGGCCGGCCGTTATTCCCAGGGGTTGCCCCCCGGGGAATAGAGTAGTGTGAAAGGGGCTTCAGTGAAAGAAACGACGTTACCACGTCATTTGATGTACTTGATTATCAAAGCGCAGCCATCAGCTATCGCGTTCAGTAGAATCATAATTAAGAGTGGAAGGAATAACAATTCTTGATGTGAAAACTCAAAATTAGTAGCTGTGATGAGAATCGGATCAAATAATTTGGACGCAACACCACCATTTCCTTCTAAAGCTACTGAAATTAATATGTTTCTTACTTGTGGAACTACAGAGAGTTTCCCTCTTTAAACCTTTTTCTTTGATGTCTATAGAAACAAATTACTTTTTTTGATATTTTCGTATTTTAAACTAGCCCTATTCTCTAAATATTCACCCTGTGTCTAAGTGAACACAGATTCCAGGTCTCAGGGGGCCTGCCACATTGTGGGTCAGGATGACACGGAAACTGGTAAAAAAGGGGAATGTTGGATTAGTTGGATTAGTTTGGTTTGACAAAATATTCGGGTGAATTTGACACAGATTCCCGGTCATACTGATCATAAAATGGGTCAGGCCCCATAGGACTCGGAATCTGGGTCAATTCTGACCCGGGAGTTTGTTAAAGGAACATTACAGTATTGGTTTTTGCTAACGAAACAGTTGGTGGCAGTGTAAGCACTTTATATAATCCACCATCACATAAACTGACAAACCTGTAGAAGTTTGAGATCGATCGGCCATCTGGGTCACGAGAAAATAGTGAAAAAACGATTACACATTTGCATGTGTGTTATACAATGCATGAATAAAACGCTCATGAGCGATAAACTCCAATCGGAAATTAGTTTTATTTATTTCTCATCAAATATGGCATTTCAGACTCAAATATTTCTAGGGATGTTTTCTACTATCATTAGACCGTGTAAGTTTTATGTAAATCTGTGTTCTTAAAGAAAATTTTAATTACCAGTTCTGTAACGTTCCCAGATGCATATAAATATTGTTATTAAGCAGAGTTCGACTTGATGCCATTCAGACCAAGCTTCATCAATGCTTTTCACATTTACGGATCTAACTACCGGAAATGACCCGGAAAATGACAATTGAATTCTCTAAATAGTTTAGTAAGGAATTGCCCTATAAAATGCACAACTTAATGAAATTACAACCAAAGAAACAACATCCAAATACTCGGAATTCTCTAAAGGAACCGGTAATAGTTTTATTTAAAATTCGGTAGAAAAACTTGTATCTTGACTGATTTTCTTCGTCATGCCATTGCATTTCTATATTCAGTTATTATTAATTAATTATTTCTCTCCACAAAATTCACTAAACTACACACTAAAATGTACACAAAATATAAACTAATCGTTAAGTGAAAAGAAAACCATAACAAAACTGTATAAAGATGTGGAGAAGGCTAGACTGTTGAGGAAAATGATAACATTATTTCTTTAACCAAAAGATTCAGTCTGCCAATAAAATTATTGCTAAAAAGTTCAGACAAGCATTATATAAAAGACAATTTAAAAACATTCATCGTCGTGAGATTTGAATATGCCTTTCTGGCACATTTCTTGGATCAAGAATACTAGCACAAAAGACTGTTACACGAAAACCCAGGACGGAACCCAAACTGAGAAACTATCGAAGATTCTCATTTCCCTTCCTTTTCAGTGGTCCGGATATGGCTAAATTTCATAGAGCTGCTTAGCAGAAAATTGTACTTAATAGTTTTCCGCTCAGCAAAAAATGAGCAGGAAACCAGTCACAGGTTTAGTACATGTGGAATGGCATGTTGGCTGATAACCTTATTCCGTTCAGCAAAATTGTTTTGTGCTTAGCTACTTTTCGTGCTTTGAAGCAGCTCTATAAAATTGGGCCCTAGTCTACCGCCCTCCCCCCAAAACTAAAAAAACACACTCAGCACCAAAACTAAGGTAACATTTTAGGAACACAAGGGGGTGCACCATATTTTCTAGGGGCAATCTGGCCAGAAAAAAAATGTAGTTTCCGTTTGTATTTCTCTTAAAACAGCCCATTTTCAGCGCTCTTGATATGCAATTTACTATTTTTGTTTTAAGATCAGTAATCTGAAGTGAGTGTATAACAACAACTGTCTAAGTGTAAATGGAAACAAAGTTTTAAAAGCAGCACATTAAAGCTAATACAATTTAACATTTTACTCTGGTAATTTTTAATCTAAAAAGTCAAGATTTTAAATGGGGGGGGGGGGTTACGTGCCCACGTGTCCCTCTTGACAACTATCGGTGATTATCGAACAAAATTATAATAATAGTGTAGTTTCGGCAAAAGTTTAATCCGTCCTTTTAACAAATATATAGTTAGAGCTAGTTGCTCCCCAGACTGAGAGTGAGAGGGACTCCACCTGCTTCAACGCTCCCGGGATATTCTGCCAATGTGTCCCCCTTGGGTTTACAGCGGACACACCAACCCGGAAGAAAATCGCATCTGCTGCATTCACTCCGTAGATCATGTCCGCTGAGCTGATGTATTTTAGTCCACCCTCCACTAAAGTCCAGCTCGCACCATCGGGATCAGAATCGGGGTCTCCGTACGTCCCTTCCCTGTAGAAGATGAAATAGTCCGAGGTAACCCCCCAAACACCACTGCTGCCTACCGATATTTGCTTCAAGCCACCCGCAATCTGCCTCCAACTGTCCCCAGCCCTTCGGCATTTGGACGCTCCAATGCGATGATAGATGCCATCAGTTTCAGATATTCCCCAAACATGGCCTTTCTGACTGACGCTGACGAATTTCAGAGAACCTGCCACTCTGACCCACATTGTACCCACCGGGTTACTCCGCCCTATACCCTTGCGATAGAAGACGTCACCGGTGCTACTCACTCCCCAAACGATATTATTCCCCACATCGACTTGCATCAGTCCATGGCTAACGAACGTCCAGCTGTCCCCTGCGTCGTTCTCATTGCCGTACGTATTCTCTCTGTAGAATACCTGGTCGTTTGTGTTTGTGGCCCACACACCTGCACGACCGACTGATACAAATTTAAGTCCTCCTCCCACTTGGGAGAATGACACCCCGGGGATGAAACCCCCATCTATCGGTCTTGGTTGCTTGACGACAATTACCACCATGCAAGATGCCACCAATAACCTATTTGAACGTGAAGAAACAGGGAAGTATGAAACTATGAAATAGTGCTTTAAGTATGCTTGAAAACACCCCGTGATGGCCCACGTAAACACGGGGTGCTTTGAGTGCTGCAGCCCCCCACTTTTTTGGATGGGGGTGCTAGAATACTCGGCAGCACCCATTAGAACGTAAATGCATGTTTATTTCGTGAGAAGAGTTTTTAAAAAATCGGAAGGAATACCAGAATCGGTTCACGACATCGGTTTTCGATACCATCCTTTCACTCTATAGCTTGCAGGAATGACCTTCAATTGTTTATACAATTTTGCTGCCTGTGCACGTTTATGGTATGTTAATGTATTTTCTATAGATTTTATAATTGTAATTTATAATTTTTGGTGTAATTTAAAAAAAAAAAATGATGACGTTTGTATTGCCTTTGTAGGTTTTTATTGTATGGATCGCCTTTAGACCGTGATTAATTTCGCTTTTTGGTTATCCTCAGGATTGTTCTCTGTAGTCCTATTTTGTTGTTAGTTCTTTGTGAGTACTGTTTGTGTGCTACCCGGAAATAATTTCAATTGTACACCAAAAGCAGCCACGCAGAAGTTATACCCGCCCTCGCAGGATTGAAGCACTTTATACTATTGATACAAAAGGTCTTTAAACATTGTGTCTCATATTAAGGGATTTTGTAAAAAAAACACCTTAACAGCTTTAAGGAAGAAACAAGTACACTGTTTGTTACAGAACAGTTAAAAGGACATTGAAGGGACAAACGAAAGTCATAATTATGACTTAATAGCTCATAAATAAGACTTCGTACAAGTCATATTAATGGGATATCTCTCATAATTATAAAATAGTATAAGTCGTTATAATTTATTTATGAGCTTTTTCTCATTATGACTTTAGTACAAGTCATTAATATAACTTGAAGTCGTAATAATAAGGTAACCGTTATCCTTTGTCTCACAATGTCCCTTAAGGGATTCTGTAGTTTGTTCCGACTTACCAGTGACATCTTAATTTCATATTTGAAACTTTGAGAACAAAGAATAAGCTGTTGCGAACTGCTCACCAACCAGAAGGACCTATGGAATAAATGCAAACATTAGTTAGTTGCCCGACGTTGCGACCCTAGCAGAGTCTTTCTCGAAGGATAGTTTCAAACTTTCTGATAAGTACATTAAGCAAACGTTTGTAGCTTGAATTATCTTCCAGCAGGCCTGAATAATCGATTCTGATTGGTCGATCCATAGCAACAAGGAGTGTGATATAAACTTTTATCTTCCAGCAGGCCTGAATAATCGATTCTGATTGGTCGATCCATAGCAACAAGGAGTGTGATATAAACTTATATTGCACGGCTTATATCACACCCTGCGTATTGCGTGTTCTAACTGCGCATCAAGTTTGCTTACAGATAAATACGTTATCACACGCGCGCTCGTGGAATACGGAAAAATATAGCGCGTCTGCGTCCCATATCCAACTCGGCCTCATAGATATAGAATTAAAATAACTAGATCGGCCGCGCGTACAATACGCTGGTTCAGCCTGCGCGCTGCCATTAATCACGTGCTGACGGCAACGCGCAACATTTGAAATGATGTGACGAGCATGCTTTCGACGACCAAACACACATTTTGACTAGCACGAGACGAGCTAAACGTCTTTACTTCCGGATACTGTAGTCTGTTTCCATCTTTTTTAGAATAGGCCTAACGTTTGCCGAGTATTTCTAATGGTGTAGATGAAATGGTGAATAATAGTTGTGCAGCAGCTATATGTAAAAGCCGAGGGAGGAGAAAAGAACCTGGAGGACAATCTCTCCCTAAACTGAGGTACATGTACACTTATCATATGCCTGCACTATAGTTGGGGTAAATGCTAGGCCTATTTTGTTGAGGTTGGTCGATGATATAGGAGTCCAGAGTCAGAGTTCGTTATTGAGGTTAAACCAACCGTTCTTTTTAGAAAACAAACAAGAACAACAGAAAGAAAAGAAATTTAAATAGATTACTGACACCAACGGCAAAGCAAACCGTAGGCCCTACTGACTGGACAGTCATTTACCATAGCATAGATAGGCTTGCGTTCTAACCAAATCCAAAGACGCATTTCTTAATTGGCTGATAGGCTGCTGACATCATTTGAATTCATACTCGTAACAGACATTCAACGCTAAGTTGCAGAGTTATTTTCAAGTGTGAAATGCAAACAAGAAAACATTAAAGCTCATATTAACCTATAGACCCTTTTGCTTTTTTTGTTTTCATCCCAGATTTCCCCTCAAGGACACAAGAGAATGATCATCTGGTTGCACAGAGTTAAGAGGAAACTACCAAATGGCAAACCTTGGCACCCAACCGAACATGACATGTTATGCAGCGACCATTTTTCTGCCGAGTGCTTTGAGGTTCGATGGTGTAAAACATATCTTCGCAATAACGCCTCGCCATCATTGTTTAAGGACTACCCAAGTCATTTAAAGCATGTAAGATCAATACAAAACAAAGAACGAAAATTTGAATGTTAATTATATTTATTTCATTATAGTAAAACGAACGTTGAATTGCTTTTAAAATATGATTGTTGTTTAAACTAACCGATACTGTATCATAAGTGTATTTATTACAAGCGGTCGTAAAAAGAAATTGCAAGATTCAAACATGCCTCTTCACTAGAAATAGGTATAGGCTACATAGTGTGTAACAGAGCTTATCAAACAACATGTTGTTAAGCTCACCGCTCTTAAAAATCTATTAGTGATATTTTTTGACATAATTATTTTGTAGTCAACATTTAAAAGACTAATAGGACGCCAGTTTTTTTAAATCATAACGGCTCCCCAAGTTCTTATAAATAAGTTTGACCAGAGCGGAATTCATAAAATTGCTCAAAACCCCTTTAGTGAAACAGTCATTGTATAATTCCAAGATGTCATTACCAAGAATATGCCAAAACATTTGGTAAAATCTGTTTTTGTTCATTTGAAAGAGAGCATTTTTTATCTCTTCTTTTTATCCGAATCTTCAAGGATACTTTCAGGAATTGCCTTGGCTTCAATGTTCGACACAATTTCATCTAAATGGGCTTTAAATAAATTTTCTGAATTGTACAGGATTCTATAGAACTCATTAGCAACATCGATCATTTATTCATTTATTTATTTATTTATTTATATATTTAATTATTTTTTCATTATTTAATTTCATTTTTGTTATCTTTATTATTTTTGTAAACTTTGTTATCAATATTTATTTATTTTTTATTCGTAAAAAATTCTTTAAATTGTTTTAGAGGGGGTGTGTTCTTTATTCAGAATTTCATAGTACATGGGGCGTCTTTTCGATAATTATGAATTCGTTGTAGCATCTCTAATCTGTCTTGTTTTCAGAGTAGCTGTCATGTCTTATGTTCCTCTGTTTTTTTGTTTGCATGTCTGTCTGTTTGTGTTGTTTCTTTGTTTGTCTGTCTGTCTGGGTTTTTTGTACAAGCTTCTACTTATCACAACAGCCACATACTCTTATTATTACATTTATCCTGCTTACTGCTACTTAATGTCTTTTTGCTCTACTCCATAGCTACATGTATACTTGTCGACCTTTTCATAGAAGTATGGAAATAAATGTGTTCTGAATTGAACTAAATTAATTGAATTTAAAAACTTTACTAGTTAATTGGTTAGTTTGAACTGCATGGTAGCTACCCACGAAAATGTTAAGTTAATGTTAAGACGATCGTTTAATATGCACCCTACTTGTTAGTAACACGAAATTGGCATTCTAATTATTTTTATTCAGCGCGTTGCCGTCAGCACGTGACATTTTACCGCGTCCATGGCGAACCAAAACTGTTTCTACACAGGCAATGGCGCGTATGTACGCGCGGCCGATCTAGTTATTTTAATTCTATATCTATGCTCGGCCTTCGGCCTCGGTGGATATGGGACACAGAAGCGCTATATTTTTCCGTATACCACTCGCGCTTGTGTGATAACTTATAATGTATGGGTTCCAAAGAAATAATAATAGGCCCGTCATAAGTTTCGTATAGACCCACTGCACATGACGTCACACTCTCAAAAAGGAGGCAGATCATAGGACAATAGCTGTTCTCTGTGCGTAAAAACGTGCGCGTGACCTCATCGTATATGTAGCGTTTCGCGTTATGCAAGGGGGATCTATTGATTTCTATAGACCCCGGAACGCGCCTCCGAACATTTTGGGTGTCAAAACTCTCTTTTGTGCACGTTTGTATACGATTTTGACACCCAAAATTACACCCAGGATAGGCGCATGTGAGTACGCTGCGCGTTGTGCAATGGGTCTATTGACCAATTGCACGACGCGTAGCGCATTTATATGCGCCTACCATGTCCACCAATTTGGGAGTCAAAATGTACACACACATCCTCGTTTCCAAGGGTGATTGATCTCGCCGCGCCAGTTTCTCCTAGCATGCCTTGCTCGCTCATAACCTCTGGGCCCAATTTCATAGAGCTGCTAAGCACAACAATTTGCTTAGCATGAAATTTCTTGCTTGATAAAAACATGATTACCAACCAAATTTCCATGTGATTTTCAGGATAAGCAAACAACAGCTGAATACCAGTAACAAGCAATATGCAACACATGGAAATTTCGTCTGTAATCCTGTTTTTATCAAGGAAGAAATTTCATGCTAAGCAAATTTTTGTGCTGAGCAGCTCTATGAAATTGAGCCCAGGGCCCAATTTCATGGCTCTGCCTACTGCCGAATTCTGCGCTTGCGATCACCATTCCCCGCTTACCGTGCAAGCGCCGAATTTCTGCACTAGCTGTGTAAGCGTAGAATGCCTAGTAACGTGGACTACGCACGCGCACAAGCAAAAATTCCCTGCTAACCCGTGAAATACGCTTGACGTAAGCCCGGAATTCCCTGCTTCCGTAAGCGCCGATTCTTTGCTTACGGTAAGCAGAGCCATGAAATTGGGCCCAGTTGCTCTTTGATTGCGGGTTACCATACGTGAGAGGAGGCGTAGGGTGGATCGGCCACGGGCCTAATTTAAATGTGCTAGATTCTGGCACATCTTAATGAACCAATTCCGGGGTGTTATGAGCGAGCAAGGCATGCCGGGGAAAAATGGCGCAGCGAGATCGATCGCCCTTGGGGATCAGGGTTGGTACCATTGACCTCAACCTAATTCCTAGGGAGGATCCATCTCGCCGCGCCATTTTTCCCAGCATGCTTTGCTCCCTCTTATCCCCCTTGAATTGGTTCATTAAAATGTGCTAGAATCTAGCACATTTTAAATTAGGCCTTGGGCCAATTTCATAGAGCTGCTTAAGCAGAAAATATTGCTTAAAACTTTTCTGCTTAGCAGAAATGAGCCGGATATCAGTCATTAATTGTACACGTGACATAGTAGTTTGGCTGGTAACCTTAGTCTGGTAAGCACCATTTTGTTGTGCTAAGCTACTTTTTGTGCTTAAGCAACTCTATGAAATTGGGCCCTGTTGTTGATCCATTCTACGCGCGCTTTAGTGTGGTAGCCCGCAAACCGCCGGCATCAAGTCACAGAGAAACTGGTACCCTCTCATTCTTCTTTGATCTTGTGGTATTTCTAACTGCATGCAGTTTAAGCTGACCGTTAAAAAACAAGATTCGTTTGAAATCGAAACGTGTCAAAATACCTGCATTTTTACACGAGCGTACCATCGCGTACTAAGCGTTCTTCGAGCGCCATGCAAAGCGCTCGAAAGTTTTCAACACGCGTGGACGCAAAGTATTCACTTTAGATAGCCATTCAGCGTTTTTTGTCAACACATCCC
Organism: Plazaster borealis; assembly: GCA_021014325.1. NCBI lineage: Eukaryota > Metazoa > Echinodermata > Asteroidea > Forcipulatida > Labidiasteridae > Plazaster > Plazaster borealis. Next base: position 20,364,621 of record CM037455.1, on the reverse strand, counting down.
TACCAGCAGGGGTTAGTGACGAGAGGTATCGATACGGTGCATAGACTGTGCAAGTCTCGCGCGTATCGGTACGAGAAAACACGTCAAACGAAGAACATTGTTTTCTCTGAAATCAAATCTTTGTTTTAAATTATATTTAATGATAAAATCTGAACAACAAAAATACTCATTACATGTTTATAAAATCAGTTTAAGTTTTTATAATAAATACACAATTAATGTTTTAAATATTATTGAACCAAAAATAAAACTCTGGGACAAGGATGCTTATTTGATCTTAACTTTTCAGAAACCACTTACGTGGATTCGCGATGGTCACACGGGCGTAAAATTAACGTTTGACACAGTTACAGAGGACGCTGACGCCTCAACAACCATAGACTGCTATGAAAAGGCTTCGCGTTGCAGTTGCAGCATCTGGCGATTATCATTGCGCAGCCTTGGGTCTAAAATTATTGGAGAGCCACAAAGAGATCTTAGCCAGTTCTGTGAACAACAAATACTTAGGAAAGCAAAATCTATCTTAGTTAGTGATTGCCACATTCTGAAACACATGTTTGAAATACTTCCGTCTGGACGCCGTTTTAGATGCCCACCTTGTAAAACTCTTAGACGGAAGCTGTCCTTTATTCCAGTGGCAACCAAACTTCTTAATGGTTGTTGCCCAGCTTAAAGTTTTCCATCTAAATTTCAAGTGCAGTTATAAATTTTGCTGCTTTCTTCCTTAAATATACATAATTTAAATGTTGATGTTTTATTTGTAAATTTGTACTATTTGGTTTGCGTATTTTTATTGTTTAATGTTTAGCCTAGTGTTGCTGCTCTAGTTGGTATTTTTAAAACTGTTTTTATTATGGAGCTGCCCAAATTTGTAATTGCCTTATCAAGGATTAATAAAGTTTTTTGAATTGAATTGAATTGAATTGAATTGAAACAAGCGTTTACATAAGTTTTGTGATCGGAGGTGGGCACAGAATCCTTAGTTTTTTGCAGCAACCGGAAGCTGAGGTCAAGTTTAATTCTCGAGTTTTCTTCGTTTTATTGTTGAATTGATTTTACTTTCATAATTTTTCTGATCACTAAGTATTACATTCCCAACAACATATATATTTTTCATGGTCATAAACCACGTTTAAATAAAATAATTGACAAAATAAAATCTTGCCCACGTAAATCTCCATATGGTTGGGACCACAATGGTCCCGGAAGTTCAAAATTGCGAGAGACTTGCACAGTCTATTGATCTCTATTATATTAGAGATCAATGGTTGGTACACACAGGAATTGACCAACAAGGTGGATATGGCAGACGCGCATTGTGCGGAGGTGCGTTCCGTGTTGTCTAAGGGGTCAATAGACTGTGCAAGTCTCGCGCGTATTCGAACTTCCGGGACCATTGTGGTCCATATTATTGAGTTTTACCTGTGCTCGATTCTGTTTCTTGAAATAGTTTAGTTTAACGTAGTTTTTTGGCTATATAAATTATATTATATTTTAATGAAAGTAAAATTTAGCGATGAAATAAGAGTAACATAATTTAAGAAAAAACAACGAAAAAAACAGAGAATAAGACTTGACCTCAGTTTCCGGTTACTTTGTAAACAATTAAGAATTGTACCCAACTGTCGTTCTTGTTATCATTAACCCTATGTATTGGTTGCACAAATCCGGGCGTGATTCGCAATTAGCACCTTATGTCTAGAATAATTGAGGTCGAATGAATATTCTCGTGTTAATTGTTTTATTTTCGTTTCATTGTTTCAAATTTAAATTATTATAATAATTATTATAATAATTTAAACATTAAAATTGTTCTTATAAAACAATTTCCATGAGTAGTTTTATTTTAGGAATTTTTTGAATTTAAAAAGAACACTTGATTCCGTGAAAAACAAATAGTTTTCATTCGATTTGTTTTCTCGTTTTCGATACGCGTGAGACTTGCACAGTTTAATGTAGACAACCTTACGGATCCAGTTTGTGCGGTCCTTCTATTGTTGTTCTATTATTCCCTTTTCTTAAGAATTCCTCAGTGGGGTCCAAGTTGAACAAAGAACAACTGTTTGTGGGGGTCTTTGTTCCATTGTGTTAAAGACCCCACTGGGGCCCTTCTGTAAGCACAACGACATACCACTAAAACATTGCCGACACCACTGACTAAACTGTATCAAGGAGGAAATGGTTACGGTCATTTGAATTTCACACAAAATAAAGAAAATCTTTCCCGGAAGTTCATATCATAATTTTTTAATCAAAATATAATCATCATGTTTGATACAAACTCACCTTTGGCGAAGGATGTCCGCAATGCTTAGCATGCCACAGTGTGTACGCTGTTAGCCCCGGTGGCACGAATCTTGTCTATAACTGTCTCCTCATTCCATCTTCGAGATCACCCTGTCACAGTTCCCTGACGTCATCGTCCTTACGTCACGGGTCACGTGTGTCGAAGACACCATCCTTGCTCTATAGTTACGTGACAAAATATCAATTATAAAGGATGTAAATGTTATTCTTATTGAACTGTTTGTCAGATGATGGAGACAGTTTATCAGACAAGGTATATACGTGACAAATATCAACTGTCCAAACAAGATTAATTAATAACTTCAAATGGTTCTTTTTCTGTCTGCGATGTAATTATTTTCATTCTGTATACTCTAAGTTACTTTTAAAGGGACGTTATACCTTTGGTAATTACTCCATACATCAATGACCATAAAAGCTTATACTTGATCAAGAGCACGAGAGAGATGTCGATACTATAAAACATTGTTAGAAACGACTCCCTTTGAAGTAATTTAGTTTTAGAGAAAGAGGTAATTTTTCACCCAAAGATTTAAATCTAAGAAAGGCTTGCAGGCATGAAGCCTTTCTCATGCATCTGTAAGCACACTTATTTTCTTGCAACTTCGATGACCAATTGAGCCCAAATTTGTACAGGCTTATTATTACATACATATTTTGGGATACACCAAGTGAGGGTACTGGTCTTTGACAATTACTAAAAGTATACCCTGCCCTTAATAAAAGCGCCTTTCATAATAGTATTTAAACGTTTAAACAAATTCCCACGTGACGTGTCCTAATTTGCTGCATCTCATTCGCGATGAAAACCTAATGTCACATGTTTTCGCGGTAATTTTTGGCAAATAAGCGGCCAGTTTAAACGTCGCATGATTCTATATAACGAGAAATTAAAATCTCAAAAAAGTCATTTAATTTTTACTAAATTAATGTGTAAGCAATTTTGCTTACTTGCGTCAGGCGATTACCAAAAAAAGATAACAATACAATTTAACAATTCACTCGAACAGCCTTCGAATCCACAGCAGCTTTTCGCAGAAATCTCTAATGGAATGCCGATTTAGCATGGCTTAAAAGAACAACTTATAAGTTAAATTGAATAATAATCAAAAAAACCTCAACATGAAATTGAATGACGGTTTCAACTTTCAACTGAAGATGCAAAATCGCTTTGTTACGAATGCATGAAAGTTAAAGGGGCTGCTTTATTCCCAAAACTGACCGGAAAACGTATGCGATTTGAAAGCCCTGTCCAGTCATTTAATTTCATTAATTTCATTGATTAATTTAAGATAATTAAACATATGTCCTAGGCCTACATTTGAAAGAAAACAAAAAGGAGAGAGAGCACTCACACTCAGAACAACACCTAAAAATTGTTTTTAAAAAATAGCGCCTAATTAATTTCAGAAAATACTTGCTATCAGGTTGATCAACTTATGTAAACAGACAAATACATAGTCCTTTAAAACTGTTAGGTAAAACTATGAAGAATTTTGGGTTGAACAAAGTAAAATTGATTAGAGAGGGACTTGGAAATAGAAGTCGCATCCCCTTAAAGGCACACGTTGCCTTGGATCGGGCGAGTTGGTCTATGAAAAGCGTTTGTAACCGTTTGTTATGAACTGTCTATGGTCGGCCATTTTGTGGAGTCAAAAATGTGGCTCTACAAAATGGCGTGCCGTGTTAGTTCACGATGTAAAAGGAAAACCACGCAATTTTGAGGAATATTTGTGTGGATAATTATATTCTACTTTTAAAACATCTTTCTAACCATATGCATTTTATAGCAAACGGTTACAAACGCTTTTCATAGACCAACCCGCCCGATCCAAGGCAACGTGTCCCTTTAAGGTGATCCATCTCCTTCTGCTTCCCAAGTTGTATCGTATTTTGGGTGTGATCCCTGGCTACACGGCAGTTACAGGTTGAATTGATTATGACTGGCAATCCCCGAAGAAAGATATTGACAAAATACAGAGACCACGAACTTACTTTAGGGCTAGATAGCTCAAATGGTAATGCATGCACAATAATCCGGAGGTCGCAGGTTCAAGTCCCGCTCTAGTCAATTTGTCTCCATTTAACCCCAAATTCTAAAAGAAATTACTCAGTCAGTTTCCCTTGTGGTTTATGACTGTAAAACGTGAACGACAACCCCGAACAGCGCTTTAAACAAAAGTAGCAGCCCTGATTAAGTTCAGGAAATAGTGTACAATTCATTCCCATCAGGTTGATCTCCTGATAAACAAACATTGTCCCTAAAGCATCCAGGTAAAAATAATTTGAAGACTGCAAACATGATGCTCCAATGTACTTTTGCAATTTTTGAACAGTGTTTTTTGGAGTCAGTTATTTAATCACTTGACGGACAGGCGTTCTGTTCTCACGCAATAATCCATACACATTTAAAAGTCGATACGATGTTCTTGTTCCCCCTTGAAGGTATGGGAAGGCATCATTTACATCTTGGGCACAAGTCAAATATTGAAACAATTCATTTTCTTTTTGGCAGAAAATCGTTGGGTGAAGATTGATTTGTTTGTTTAGGTGTATTCGTTTTTAGTTGCAAAATGAAAATGATGAGTTTTAGTTCGAAAGCGATCACACACTAACAATTGCAAAATAAAAATACTTCAGTTTTTCTCGATAAAATTATATTTTCCTTTTTCAGGGATAAGTTAACTACACAATATCGTAAACAAGTTATTGTTGAAAAATTATTTCACCTCTTTAATTAATAAGATATTCCCTCATGATCCCTTAAAATTTGCTGTCCACACACACATGTTTGTAAATGGTGTAAGCCGAGGACATCCCATGGTTTGGACTTAGTTTTTTTTGCGACGTCCCCATTGGTTTTGTACACGAAACAAACTGTCCCCGATATGTCCTTTTCCCGGATCCCTTTTGTTAAAGTCCTCGGTTTGAATGCGTAGACATGTTCACCACACACACAGAGTTCGGTTATACTTCCAAATGGCCAAGGAATTAAGGAGGCAATTATAATCAGCCGAAGTGCAATAAATAAAACCTTCTATACTTTTTTTTTACAGTTTGTAGCTCACAACGAACCCGCTAGTAAAATAAAGTGAGTAAACAAACTATGTTGCCCAGGATGTCTTTAAAGGCATCGTACACGTTTTGTAATCGGACCCTACTGTTTGTTTCAAACCCATATGTAGTTGAAGATATATACAATGGGTTACCAGGGGCCTGACCCGCTCCTTTCTCAGGCTAACCCGGAAACTGGTAAACAAAATTGTTTTAAGGCCTTGTCCGAATTGGCAGCTACAGCCTAACACTGATTCTGCGTCACTTTGACCCATTTTTAGGTCATAGGTCATGTTGACACAGATATAGGGGTCAGGCCCCACATGACCCAGAATCCGTGTCAATTCTGACCTGGGCGTTTTTTTTTTAGAGTGATAAGCAAATCTTCGCCGTTTATGACATGTGCCTGATGATGACGAGTCTGCACTGAGGCCTACAAAATAATAACCATTATCAAGTTTGACTTCTAGTCGAACTCTCATTTTGACAACCGTGGGATTAGAAGTCAAGTTCACTCGGGAAGTCAACCCACGACTTTGTACTTCAATAAATATACACAAACGAAAATTTAATGAACACTGAAATTGTTCCAATGCATGCGTGATGACTTTGCTTGTTAAACAAACATTTTCTCGCATCAGGGTAAATGTTTATCATATTTTAATTGGGTTAATGTTTACAAGTTGGTGATATTTGATCGAGGGATTTACTTTGAAGGAACCAGTCGTTTAATTGATTTTAAACTTGTAAACTTTGATTAGGTTGCCCGACTTTCTCGACCAATCATCTCTTTCGCTTCTCGTGATCGAAGATCAATTGTGAGTTTTATTGGTGGACGCAATATCCAAGATAAATAAAGAAAACCTATAAATGATAGCGATTTGCAATGCATTACACCCCAGCCGAGTCAGTGGGAGAAATTTTCCTCTGCAAGTCAGCTTAGAGGTAAGTGTCTATTCTTATACTCTATGCCCTTTGTGAAGCCATGGTACAGTACCATTTTCAACAGTCTGTTTGTATAATAAAGAATTTTGTTTTACTCCGCCAATTATTTTCCCCACAGATATCCCCTTTATAGTCTGCCTCATTCACTAATTAATTACCATTTCTCTCTCTTCCCACCTTTGATCTTGTCCTTTGTGTTTCCAAATTATTGTGGTCAAACCAGCCCCTTCCCTCCAACCCCCATATGTCTCCCCATATTCATTGTCTACTCCCCTTGCTTTTTCTGTGTACTTTCTGCCTCCATCTCTCTCTCTGTCCATGTATTTCCACTTGACTGCTTATGTTACACTTATACCTGTTCATGTGTGTTGTCTTGTCATTTAGCCTTCGAGAAAGACTCTGTAAGAGTAGAAACGTCAGGCCATTAACTATTTGTTGCATTATTGGAGAGCACACAGAGAGATCTTAGCCAGTTATGTGAGCAACACATACTTTAGGAAAGTGGATTCCATCTGCCAGTGATTGCCACGTGCTGCACCAACTGTTTGAATTACTTCCGTTTGGAATTACTTCCGTTTTTTACTTCCGTAAAAATGAAGCAGAATCCGCGTTAAACTGCACGATTCCAATTTAAAATCTCCTTTTATTTAATTAATTAATTAAATGACCTTTGGGTCAACCTGACCCAGAAATGGGTCAGGTCCCTGAATCCGGGTCAATTCTGACCCGGGAAGTTTAAGAGTGTGTAATATTTTGAATTGCTTTTAATGTGGAGCTGTCCAATCTTGTAATTAATAACAATAATAATACGCAGTTCTTATAAAACTAGCGCTTTATACTCCCGATGGGTGTCTCAAAGCGCTCAGTATTTTTCCTACAAGGTAAGTGGAGTTACGTGATGAAGTATGAGACCTATTCCTTTGCATAGCACCAAGTAATGGTTTACAAGGTGCTGTGGCGCAATATGTAGCAACAATTGCCTTATCATGATAGGATTGAATTGAATTTAAGTTATTGTTATTTTGTACCGATAGGTTTGCTAAAGCACACTTATTCTTCTCCGTGAACGATTTCAAGACATCTGGACACAATGATGAAATTCATTGGGTAAGATTTATCTATATGTAAAAAAAAAAAAAAAAACGCATCAGAATTGAACCTGGAAAGTAACCTGGAAAGTTCACACGTGTTTCCGGGCTAGCATGATACCTTTTCCTGGTCAAACAACCTGGAATTTGGATCACGTCATGCTGGCCAAGAAACTGGGTATGGGACACTCCGACTCAGATCTGGGGAATGTCTGATACGGGACTTGATTGATTGATTGGTTGGTCGATTTCATGTCAAACCCAACAGCGCAATCGCCAATAACATGATGGTGATTAGGAAACGAGAAGAAATTTGCATCAGTTTTTAGATGTGGGAGGAAAACCCCAAACAGGGAAAAAAAAACGCAACCAGCTAGGGACTGAAAACCCAATCCTCATGCAAGGCTCCAGTTCTGGATTCGAACCGGGGTCCACAGAGGTGAAAGGAAGAAACCACCTTGTTTATAACCAACCTGATACCCAGAGTTTTCAAAATGATAAAGCTGAGTAACTAAAAACTAAGACTCGCATCACCAGCCTCGTGTTATGAGGCTAGCTCGGTGGTCTAGTATATTATATATTTCTGATAATGAAACCAAGGATGCCTCATAAGTGAAATTAATCACTGTAGCTCGCAAGCCTGAGTAAACCTGTAAACAAGGGTGCTTACTGTGAATCAGAAACACCGGTGTTAACTCCTACTCTTCCATGATAAGTTTTCTGGGATCTTTTACGTGCACTACCGATCCTAGTGCATACACCATGCCTGATTTGTGGCAGAGGGTGTCCTCCCCAAAAGGTCCCCATACTAAGAAACACACTATTTTCCTCTTGTACAGAAGTACCGGTACCCTCTTCCAGAACACAATGAAGACGCAATAGACTGTGCAAGTCTCGCGCATACCCCAAAACGAGAAGAAAACAACTCGAACGAAAACTTTTATTTTTCTATGAAATTAAATCTTCTTTTTAAAAGAACATTATTTTTATATAAAATTCTTGAAAATAAAAAAAGCCCATAGCAAGTTGTTATTAATACATTTTCAATTTGTATATAATACAAATAATCTTTTAAAATTAACATTGAAACAAAATTAAAACTTGGGACGAGGATGCTTATTGTTAGAAACCCCTTTTACCAATCACGCCCGAATGTGTGTGTCTATCCCATAGGTTTAATGACAACATGACCGTAAGTCAGACAGCATTCTTAATTGTTTTACAAGAACCGGAAACGGAGGTCAAGTCTTATTATTGGGTTTTCTTCGTTATTTTGTTGAATTGGTTTTACTTTCATATTGTTAATCACTTAGTATTACATTCCCAACATCTATAATTTGCATGGCTAACTAAGTTAAACTAAAATAATTGAAATAAAATCCCGCCCTAGTTAACCTCCACATGGTTGAGACCACAATGGTCCAGAGGTTCGAATATGCGCGAGACTTGTACACAGTCTATAGAAAGGGTGGGTAGGTGGGGGGGGGGGGTGCACCCCACCCACCCGGGTGGGTATACGCCATGCCACATATTAATCACCAAACGCTAGTACAAGGGACCTACGACTTAATGTCCAACCCGAAGGTCAAAGCAACCATCGTTAGCTATCTTGCTAAAGGACACAAGTGTCAAGACCGGGGCTCAAATTCAAACTCCCAGCTGATCAGAAACAGCAGAGCTTGAGTCCGGTGGTCTTATTAACTGCTCGGCCACACACTCCAATGTAGTTACAGTGCTTCACACATCGGTAAAACCAATTTGTTTTATACTAAGAATGACGCCTTAAAGAGCGTGCATAACATTGGAGAGAAAACTTACATGCTATAAAGATGGTCATGGTGGGAAGTCAAAAACTTAATGTTTTAAAACAGTGAAAACATTTAAGGTTTTTTCCACTTTTTTCTCGTGACACCAATCGTAACGCATACCACGAAGTGATCTATCTTGGTCACAGCTCCCAAAAACGTGTTTCGAGAAAATCGCGATTGAAGTGGCACTATTTTTCAAACTGCTGTTTCGGAGTCTGCTGACTATTTTAATTCATTTTTTCAAGACAAAAGGCAAGCTGAATACTTTATTCGTACATAACTGCCAGTGTGTTTTCATTACTGCAACTATTTTAATTAGTAATTAATTCCTAAACACATATGTCACTTCGTGAAAATCAAAAAACGAGTTTTACCCGCAGCGCGCTGTGTACACAAACATTGCATTGGGAGACCCATCGCGATAGGTCACTTCGTGAAAATACTGCGCTTCCAGATAGGTCACTTCGTGAAAATGTAAATGATACACACGCGCACCGAACTGTGCCGTAGCGCTTTGTATATCATTGGTAAAGTGGCGCGTCGAGATAGGTCACTTCGTGAAAATACAAAACGGCAAATCTAGTGATCGTCGTTTTTACTAATTAGTGTAATTTTGAAACTATGACGTATTAGGCATTGAAACTTGCTGAAAATGTTAAAAGTAATGAGTATATTAATAATTTAAACAAAACTCGATTTGCAAAGAACTAAAAAAAAAATCAGATAGGTCACTTCGTGGTACGCGTGACGCAATGACCGATTGAGCTTAAACTTGCACAGGTTTGTTATTTCCTGTATATGTTGGGTCACATCAAGGGTAGATACTGGTCTTTGACAATTACCAATGTTACACATGTGCTTTAATTGAGTCGTTTTACTATACCTTTTCTCCGGTAGTTTGGTGTTAATCCTATGCACTGCGCAATCTTCCTTGGGTTCATGGCAGCAGATTGAAGGGGGTCTGAAGCACGTATCAGTCGGTCGAGCTGGTATATGGGGCGTCAACTCCAACGACCAGATTTACTACCGTGGAGGTACATACGGAGACGAAGAAAACCCAGGGAACGGCTGGACTCAAATCGAAGGTGGACTGAAACAAGTTGATGTTGGGGACGACATGCTCTGGGGTGTCAATTCCAATGATAATATCTACTACCGAGATGGAATCAGTGAAGGTGATCCCGATGGGGCAAGTTGGGTCCAAATTGAGGGAGGACTGAAGCATATCAGCGTCAGCCAAAAGGGGCATGTTTGGGGAGTTAACTCCGGCGATGACATTTACCACCGCATTGGGATTAACAGTTGCGCAAAAGCAGGCTCAGAATGGAGACAGATCGAGGGTGGGTTGAAGCAAATTTCAGTTGGTAGTTCTGGTGTTTGGGGAGTCAACTCTGGCGATCAAATCTTCTACCGTCAAGGGACCTTCGGTGACCCACACGAAGACACCGACGGTTCGGGCTGGACGCATGTGGCTGGCGGTCTCAAGTACATCAGCTCTGCTGATGTAATCTACGGGGTCAATTCAGGGGATGCGATCTTCTACCGTGCAGGTGTCTGCGATGAAACCCCAGTGGGTACATCTTGGGTGCATATTGCTGGTGGGTTGAAACAAATTGAGTCCCTGTCACTTGTTGTTTGGGGCGTCAATTCAAATGATAATATCTACACGAAAGAAGTCGATATTTAAACTAAAATTCCAAGAGCTTCCTCTTCAATCAGAAGAAGGCCATATTGGTTGATACATTTCACACATGAATTTACTGGAAATATATCAAACAGTTTGTCGACCCCAAATCAAGATAAAATCAAATATTTACCCAATAACGGTGAAGTCAAGCACCTATACTTGCGCACTTCAATGTGCACTCCATAACCTCCCGGGTCAGAGTTGACCCAGATTCCGGGTTCCAAAGGACCTGACCCATTTGTGGGTCAGGCTGACCCCCGGAAACTGATTACCAATTGAGAATTTGACTCCGATTCTGTGTAGGTTTGAGACAGTATCGGGTCAGTTTGACACAGATTTCAGGTCAAACTGATCCAGAAATGTGGCCCCATAAATCCGGGTCAATTCTGACCCAGTAGGTTTTAGAGTGTATGCCAACTTCAGCTCTCGGAGTCCCACACTATTCTCATCGTTATTGACGAAACAAGTCACACAAGTCACCCTAACGCCGGACAATATGCAATTCCACAAACGGTTACATTTCTATGATATATGTACACATTTTAAATTTAGTCAAGGTGAGCTCAAAATTCTCAAACCGATCGCCAAAGGGACAATCGAACCAACCCTCAACCAAGAAACAAAACAGTACATTCGCCATTTTGATTTCCCAAATAGAACCCTTGCATAGGCCACCATCGCTGAGGTCAAACAATGGAAACACGTGCAAGCGCGTACGCGCCACGCCCAACTCTCAGCCAATGATAGGTCTCCCTTTGACCTTAGTGAGGGCGCTGTTTGTTAATTATTCTATTTATTTATTGATTCATTTTAAAATTGAACTTTGGTGATGGTTAATCAATGTTTATTGTCTTTATTAAGCAGTTTTGACGTAGAGACCATGTAACCTGTGACATCACATTTTTGACAATAGGGTCACAGCTCTTGGAAGTTATGCAGGCAAGATTTATACACAGATCAATGGGAGAAATCAACACCTTAAATTTTACGGATAATTATTGCACCGACTGTTTTTTATCAGCTTTTCATACGAAGAAAAGGGGCATATCTCAAAACTTGTTTAGCTGTTAGAACTCCTGAATGTATTGTGGAAATTATGACACAAAATGTAAACTTTTCCATTTGCAGTGCAGTATTTTGCCTGCCAGGAAATGACCTGGAATGCACAAAATCACTCTTCTTGTAAACGAAGGTTACATGGTCCATAGAGAACAATACAACACTAACTTTTCAACATTTTGTGTTCGTTATCATCAATTTATTATATTACTCACTAACGTCAGTCCACTAACTACTCTTGAATTTATTATTTAGAACTATATTCTGACCTAGAAGAAAACATTAGTATATGTGTGAATTGGGGGACTTTGTATTATTATTATTATTTTTTTGCATTTGCTAAACTAACACGTGTGTTATACTTGCAGTCTCGGTAAAATGATCAAGAACCATACTATACCTCAACGTGTTTAAGAACCACTAGTTCAAAACCCCTTCACGCGTGATGATTTCCTTGCTAGTAAACTTGCAGGTAAAACCACGTATACATCTCAGGTAGGAGTGTTGGATCTGAAAAGGGCCCTTTGTGGTTTCGACGGTTCAACCTGCTCGTCTTCAGGATATTTATGCTCATGAGTATGATAATAGTGAAATAATAAAAAGATAGACTAATGAAGCACTGTTTGGTGTATCATTGACCTCCAACAGCATATTGTGTTCTGTTCTATACTGTATGGCTTGAACAAAGGGTATACTTTGATATATTTCCAAAGACTAGTATCCTCGCTTGGTGTATCCCATCATATGCATACAATAACAAACCTGTACAAACTAGTGCTAAATATTGGTCATGGAAGTTGCAAGAAAATAATGAAATTAAAAAAACCCACCCTTTTTGAATAAAATTGTGTGTTTTCAAATGCCTGAGAAAGGCTTCATGCCTGAAGCCTTTCTCATTTTCACCTTTTTGGGTGAATTATTACCTCTTTCTCTAAAACTGCATTACTTCAAAGGGGTCGTTTCTAACAATGTTTTATCAACAGCTCACCAGTGCTCTTTACCAAGTAAGTTTTCATTGCCCTTAATTCTAAAGAGTAATTACGAACGTATAACCACCAGATAAGGGCTGCTTAGACACAAAATATTAATTTACAACATAAATTTGCTGATAAAAACTTCATCTCGCCAAATTAATCGAGCGCTAGAATCGCTGTTCATGGCGTTTGAGCTGTTCCTGTGCACTTTGCATAACAAGAATCTGGTAAATGCACTGATCTAGTTTGTTTATGAAGATTAAACAAACAAACAAATTAATAATTAAAAAGACTTGAGGTTTTCTCAGAATTCTAAGTTTCTTTTTTAAGAAATGTTTTTAAATGGTGAAATGTGAGACTTTTGGTAAAATTACACACGAACGAATGCAAGCTTTGGAGCCGGAAGTAGCAACAACCTTGGGTGTGCAGCAAACGCGCCTGCGTGTGAAACAATGACTTACCAACTGATGGTAAGTCGTTTGTGTCATCAATGAAAAATATTTTTTATGACAATCTTAACAATTCTGAGAATACCTCGAGTCTTTGTAAAAGCCAAGTCTAATTATTAAACTATCTTAGCATAAATCATCAAAGAAAAACTAGCTCAAAGCAACTCCTATGGGCTTCTGGTAATCAGTGGAGCCAGTTTGGGTGAAGTGGGCGTGGCTTATACAGTGGAATAACGTCCCGCTTTACAAACAGGATAAACCTGCCTTAGACCGTATCCGAATTAGATCGTATCCGAAGTGGCGGCTACAGCTACGGCTACGGCTGTTGTTAAGAGTGTTGTTATCCTATACGCATGGTTACGTAGAAATCTAGCCGTAGCCATAGCCGTAGTCGTAGCCGCCAATTCGGACACAGCCTAAGTCTAGCCATTATTGTTGTCATAATCCACTGTTTCCATCTCACGGTGATTATTTTGATAAAATCTATCATAATCTAATTACATGTTTTTCATTCTCATTGATTGGTTTAATTGTGAAAGTTCACCTGTTATCAGCTAATATGCATTTCCCAATGCGCAAGATCAGAGCGCAAAGGATTATGGGTGAAATCCACGCAACATTGGCAACCATCATGGCGCACTGATTTTGAAGTAAACTACTACATGTAAACTACAGCAAGGCATAAATCTTGGCAGATTTATTTGTTTATTGTACTCGGTTTCCCAAGATGCATTGCGGCATATTTCTAAGATGGTGCTTGTGCATATGGCTTGTTTTATTGTTGTTGTTGTGTGTTTTTGTTTTGTAATGCATTTTGTCTTCTTTGTCGTTGAATGAGAGTCCCTGGAAGGAAAAATTAACTCGAACGGAACAATCAAAGACAACGAATCATCTTAATTTCGAACAACTTCATAAAAACTAACACAAAATGGACACGATGCGATTAAGGCCAATTTAATGACGTAGACACCATATGTTTATCATTATGAGAATAACCACGAAATATCAGTTATACTACTTCATGTATACACATTAATGATTATAAAGAAAGCAACACAACAACAATATCATCAACAACAACAACGAAAGATCAAAACGGAATGACCTACTTTGTGGATAAATCCATTGTAACAAACGTGCAGGATGACGTACATTAATGCGGAACGCGCAGGAAGTCAATGCATGTTAGACAAGTTAAAGTCACTTTACGTCTATTTTGACCAAACGTAATTGTCCTGAACTACTTAATTTTAAGTTCCCACCACCGGGTTTGACTATATTTTAGTTTGTTAGGGGAACAAAGTGAATCTCTAAAATGCAAAACATAACAAGAAGAACTAAAAAAAATAAATCAAAAAACAACAACAACAACAGCAACAATAAATAAATAAATACATAAATAAGTCAATCAAAACGTATTGAGTACTTTGTGGATTGTTTATGAAATTAAATCCATTGTAACAAACGTGCAGGATGACGTACATTGATGCGGGACGCGTAGGAAGTCAATGCATGTTATACAAGTTAAAGAAGTCACTTTACGTCTATTTTGACATGACATAACCGTCCTGAAATATTTAATTATAAATACCCACCACCGGGTTTGATTATATTTCAGTTTAACAATAGCGGAAAAAGGGTAAATATTTTTGATACTTCTAGATTATTATCAAATGATAAATTCCTGACCAACTGCAATGTCAATGACTTTTAAAGAGTTTCGTGACGTTGAAGTCTCAATCATATTAGTAATGGTAACACGTATGAATTGTTACCGTACACCACGCCCACATTACGCAGCTTTTGGAACTTTAAGATATACAGTGAGCTTTTTCTTTGCAAATGAAGTGTTTATTTTTTTTCATGAAAATCTCCTTCGACAATTGATATTCGATTTTTAGGTTCTAATGAAAAACAAACGGGGTTAATAGCGAAAAAAATGCACGCAATTGACGTTAGTGCACATGACGTACTGACCTACCAACAGAATACACCTTAAAACGGCCGTTTTAGAATTGGCGGCCGGCTACAGCTAAAGCTAGATCACTGTGTCAGTATGCCCTGAAGCATTAGGCTTCGCTTAGCAACACCCTTAGAAATAGCCGTAGCCATAGCCTCCAATTAGCCCTTCCCATGATGTATGCTAATTACATAAACGCATGCGTACGCGAACACTATTGGTTGGCAAACGCCATGGAGTTGTGCACTAGGCAGACGCACAAACCCGTATGCGTCACACCACCATCAACCCCATACTAACGGATGTTCCCTCATTTGCTAACCTGAAGTGTTAGTGCGCACGCGCGATTTGCAATTTACATATTCCATTGAAAGAGTCTATTCGGACACGGCCTTTTGCTCGGTTTTTAATCCGAATTCTTAACGTAAATTCTACCGTTTTGGTGGACGCCCCAAACAAGCGGTGACAAGGATTCGATCTGCTTCAAACTGCCGGATATGTGGTCCCATCGGTCACCAGTCGGGCGGGATGCAGATCTACCAAAACGAAAGTAGATAGCATTGGCGGTATTGATCGCGTAGACCTCGTCTGCTGAACTGACGTACTTATAATTACCAGGGACTTGTTGCCAGGTAGAACCATCAGGATCTGAGTCCGGATCACCGAAGGTTCCCACACGGTAGTAAGGACTATTATTTACGTTGACGCCCCATACTCCTCCACTACCAACCGAGATCTGATCCAATTTGCCTGCTATCTGTCGCCAGCTGGTTCCCGCAGGAACGCAACTGGTTGCCCCGATGCGGTGGTATATTTCAGAGCTTGGACTGACCGCCCAGACGTGGTCCTTTTGGCTGACGCTCATATGTTTCCGGAGTCCTTCAACATGGGCCCATGCTTTACCACCGGGGGATGCATCCGAGATGCCGTAACGGTGGAAAACTTCGTTTCTTGAGGTAACACCCCAGACAGTATTCTTACCAACATCTAACTGCTTAAGATCCCCACCAGACAAATGAGTCCACCCCGCTGTCCCCCGACTTGCCGCATTGCGACGTGTACCCGCTCTGTAGTAGATTAGGTCGTGGATGTTGACACCCCACACGCCGGCTAGACCAATCGATATGTGTTTCAGGTTCCCAGCGATTTCTTGCCATGCGGTTCGGACTTCGCTGTCCCTATTGTGCATGTCATTGTCGTAGGAAGTTGAGTGGTTGGAAACCTGGCTGCGTGCACCCGCTATAATGCAGACGATCAACGTCAAGCTGAAATTCATACAAGAATAAGACTAGGGTTAGTGTAGCAACTTGCAAAGTCTATATCTTGTATAGCGCCCTCCCTTGGTTACTAATGCTGTTGAGTTCAGTCACTTGTACAAATAAAGTGAGTTGTGTTCTTTATTGGGATGAATTGAGTATAGGGTCCATATTTAATGGTTTGGGCCATTGTGTTCTTCATAAAAATGTATTTTACGCTAATATCAAAACGGTCACTCAAAAGGTGACCGATGCTGTCCGACTGTGATTTTTATTTTGATGTTGTCACGCAGAGTTAATAAATGAAATAAATGGTCCAGTGACTGGACGGTAATAATGGTGTATCTCCATGAGCGTCACTGGGGGACGGAATTGGGCTCTATACAATTACTCAAAAATTATTTATTGTTACTATTATAATAATCAATGAAGGGTACATTCGAATCATGGAAATAGATAAACAAAAAATTAATCATGTCGAAAAGAAAAAAAAAGAAAAGAAACTGGAAACATTATGCTTGTGTAAGAGAGCAGTGTCTTCAGTTCTGTTTTGGAAGTTTTCAGAGAAATTGTGTTCCGGATAGAATCTGGTGTTTATTCCAGAAAACAGGTCCAATGTGCTTGGTCACCATAGCGTACTGTCATGGACCTAGGAACAACTAGGACTGATGTGGAGCCAGAACGAAGCGAGTTGTTGCACTGCTTTATCTTGAATCGAGCAAGTCCTTGATGTAGTCAGGTGCCAGGTCATGAAGTAATTCGTATACTAAAGTCATGTATACACCCCCCAGTTTCTTATTGGAGTGAACAAAAAGTTTCACTGTGAGCACACAGATAGTTCTTTTGACCCACGCTCTGGTATTTTCAGCAGCAGAGTTTTGGTTCGAATCCCAGTCATGACACCTGTGCCCTTGAGCAAGGCACTTAACAATAATTACTTCTTAAAAAGTTGGGAAGGTAGTGCATTCTGTTCTAACCAGCCAGGCTCCTAGTGGATGATACCATCCTACATCTTTACGGAGTGTGAAGGGGGTAGCCCTGTTTCAACCCCAGGAGTAGGTGACAACGTACCCCTGGTGGCAGTTGATTTGGGTCGACAGCCCAAATTAGTTGAGTGTAGCCTTCAACTTGTGATGCAAGGCAATTAAAATAAAAATACAAAATAAACAAAAGACATGCATGACTAGTCAATTTCACATGGTCCTGTTGATATTGTCTTCCGCCGTTTACTGTGACGCATTTACGCACGCATAGCACAGCTTTGACTTCTCAGAAAAATCTTTAGACCCATGGAGTCGGGCCACACAACGTAAACAGGAAGATCAACGCAAAGGACCCAAGGTGCCTACGCCGTTCATTTGTTGATTGGCTGATTGTGCACGCACCAGGCTTCTGCGGAAGCCCATCATATTGTTTTCTCTTTTTGTATTAATTTGTATTAATTTACCCGTGTTGCCCATTTCTGCAAATAAAGGTAAAGTTGATTTCAATGTTGCTTACCAGTAAACTGCGCCTGCCATCCTTGCCAGAATATTATTGGTAGATGTATAATATTTACTTGACCTGTAAGGAACAATGCAATGAAATCAACATTATTTTGTTTGCCCTAAATGGGTGTTATCGGGTGGGATTCGAACTGGTTTCTGCGAGCTTGGTTGTCAGGCGAGCTCTGGAATACCGAGAGTTGTATGTTCGAATCCCATGCTTAAAGGCACAGTACACGTTTGGTAATTACTCAAAATGTATAATAGCATAAATCGTGACATGGTAACGAGCAACAGAGAGCTGTTGATAGTATACAACATTGTGAGAAACGACTGCCTCTGAAGTAACGTAGTTTTTGAGAAAGAAGTAATTTCTCACTAAAATAGTGAAAGACTTCTTGCAAGAAGCCTTTTATTCCTATCTGAAAGCACACAAATTTGTACAACAAGGGTGTTTTTTCTTTCATCATTTTCTTGCAACTTCGATGACGAATCGAGCCCTAATTTTAACAGGCTTGTTATTTCATGCATATGTTGGGATACACCAAGTGAGAACACTGGTCTTTGACAATTTCCAAACGTGTTCAGTGCCTTTAAGTCGACAATTGGAGAAACCGATCGATGTAAATGTTATGTTAAAGGCACTGTACACGTGTTTGGTTATTACTCAAAATATATATGAACATAAAAACTGACTTGGTAACGAGCAACGGAGAGCTGTTGTTAGTATAAAACTTGTGTGAAACGGTTCCCCTGAAGTAACGTAGTTTTTAAGAAAGATGTAATTTCTCACTAAAATACTTGAATCTGAAAAAGACTTCAGGCCTGAAGCCTTTTTCAGGCATCTGAAAGCACACAAATTTGTACAACAAGGGTGTTTTTTCTTTCATCATTTTCTTGCAACTTCGATGACGAATCGAGCCCTAATTTTAACAGGCTTGTTATTTCATGCATATGTTGGGATACACCAAGTGAGAACACTGGTCTTTGACAATTTCCAAACGTGTTCAGTGCCTTTAAGTCGACAATTGGAGAAACCGATCGATGTAAATGTTATGTTAAAGGCACTGTTTGGTTATTACTCAAAATATATATGAACATAAAAACTGACTTGGTAACGAGCAACGGAGAGCTGTTGTTAGTATAAAACTTGTGTGAAACGGTTCCCCTGAAGTAACGTAGTTTTTAAGAAAGATGTAATTTCTCACTAAAATACTTGAATCTGAAAAAGACTTCAGGCCTGAAGCCTTTTTCAGGCATCTGAAAGCACACAAATTTGTACAACAAGGGTGTTTTTTCTTACATTATTTTCTTGCAACTTCGATGACCAATATAGAGCCCAAATTTTCACCGGTTTGTTTATGCATTATGTTTGGATACTGGTCTTTGAAAAAATACTGGTCTTTGACAATTACCAAACGTGTCCAGATACCTTTAACACACATCGGTGTAAGGGTAACAAATACATTATATTCTTTATCCCTGATGCAAAATTAACATCTCAAAAAGACACACAGCTTGATGATTGACGACAGAGCTTACTGCGCGCATGCAATATTAAACAGACTGGTTTCCCAAGCATTCGTATCTAAATGTATAGGGCTGGTTTCTATGTCGCATCATCACTTTTGGTAATGCTTTTTCCTTGGTGTAATCTTTGGTGTTCAATAGGAAAGTGTACTTAAGAAAATTCTACTGAGAGCAATTTTTAGCAGGAAACCAGTGACAAATGGTACAGATGTCATGGTATTTTGGCTGGTAACCCGTTTAAGATCAGTAATATTTTTCTGTGCATTTTGTTTTAACGCTACACAGGAAGTGTGGACCTGAGAACAAAAGAGGTCCATAAATTTTAGGGACATGAAACACTATGTGGACTTAACACGTCCACACATTGTTTTTTACATGGTTGAAAAATAGGATGTTCCTTAAGTGTACAGAACAAAGGAATGTCCACAAAGTGACTGCAACACAGAGCTGTGTGTGTGAGTGTGTTTATCCATTAAAACCGAGGACTTTAACAAAGGGGATCCGGGTATTTGACCTACCGAGGACGTCCTCGCTTCGTTTTCGTGTACAAACCCAATGGAGACGTCGCTAAAAAAAACTATGTCCAAACAATGGGAGAACAAAGAGAAGTCCTCGGTAAGCGGGATTTACAAATGTGTGTGTGTCTATGTGTGTGTGGACACACGGAAGGGCATATGTGGGGTCCTGACAACAATGGAACAATTGACCCCACAAGGTCATTTCAATAGGAACAATTGGGCCCCACAAGGGAATTCTTCAGAAAAGGGAATAATAGAACAACAATAGCAGTACCCCACAAACCGGATCCGTAAGAATGTGTGTGCTGATGAAGAGCTGTATAAAATTGTATCCAAACGGAACGTTTTAAAGATCAATGAGTGGTTTCGAAAGAAAGAAATTATTAAAAAGTAAATAGATGTTATTTCAACTTAAAGGTAGGGTCATAGAATGGTTTTTGTCAACATTTAAGATACACAAAAAGTCACCTGTGAAAGTTTCAGCTGAATACAGCGTCTACTTTTCTAGAAAACAGCAGAAACTGTCATGGTATTTTCACAAGAGCGTCAAATCCATCCACGTTTAGCGAGATGATAGTGGGTAAGGTACCAACCGCATCTCTGGACGCAGCATTTGCGAACGGACACCAACCCTCAGCAAACTGAGAAACGATTCATACAGGAATAGTTTCTCAAATTCAAAATTTCGGTGAAAAAAGTGACCTTTATCGTCCACAGCCAAAAAACCCTTGTTTGGAGAAAATCGAGATTGACGTTGCACTTTTTTTCTAACTGCTGTTTCAGAGTCTGCTTCCTATTATTTGTTTTGTTTTTTAAGACAAAAATTAAGCTGACTACTTTATTCGTACAGAACTGTCAATGTGTTTTCATTCCTGCAACTAGTTTAATTAGTAATCAATTCCTAATCAAATACGTCACTCTGTAAACAAAAACCCACAGAGCGCTTTGTACACATCGGGATAGGTCACTTCGTGAAATACTACGCTTCCAGATAGGTTACTTCGTGAACATGCAAAATGTCACACACGCGCGCCTGAACTGCGTGCGCTGTAGCGCTTTGCATATCATTGGTAAAGTGGCGTATCTAGATAGGTCACTTCGTGAAATTACAAATTGGCAAATCTAGTGATACGTCGTTTTTACTAATTAGTGTAGCTACAAAACCAGTAATGAAACTTGTTGAAAATGTTAACAGTAATGAGTATAAAAATAATTTGTATAAAATCCAATTTGCAAAAAATTGTGATTTTTGACAGATATATAGGTTACTTCGTGGTACTAGCTACGAACTATCCAAACAATACTTCGAAGGGAATCCTTTCTCGAAATAGTATCAACAGCTGCAGTGCTTCTCAAAAAGTAATTTGGTTGATCATTAATTTGTTGAGTATTAACCAATCTATGACCCAACCTATGACCTTACAATTATATTTATAGTATTACCATTCACATGTCCTCGGTGGAATTTCACAAAAGGTTGTCAACATGTAGATCTTACTGAGACATGCTAAGCAAAGTGTGATGTCGTAAGGCAATATTAACAACTCATCTTAAAATGAATCTTAGTTTTTTGTGAAACGGAAAATTGATTTTTTTTCAAGTGCCATTATTTTAAGGTACCATAATATTAGCATCACACCAATATAAGCTCCATACCAATACTTACCTCAGGTTGTATCGCACCGCACTTCCTTCGGAGAACAGCCCAGCACGAAACAATTTTCGGGATTGGATCGTTTATTTTAAAATGTCCAACTTTATACGGTGAAATTTTCATGGACGCCGAATCGTTGGACGGCCATCACAATCCCCCATCCAAAACCGTCAAGGTATCGTTCTAACGAAATTCAAGGACTCTGGCTGAGAGAAAAACAAAAGTACAAGAGGCCATTAATTTTAACAAGAAGTCTGTTAACCTTCTGCAGATTCATATAGTTGATGTTGTTTTGTCTAAAGAGTAATTTTTGATAATACTTGGAGAGGTAAATTAATCTCTAGGTGGCCTTCTATTTGTTGTTCAATTATTATTGAACAAGTTTCATGGCCACGTCCAATTATTGGACATTGAACAATAATTATGAGCATAAAGCTACTGGTAGTTTCAACTATTAGAAACGTCATGAGCAACTACACTTTAAACTTGTTAGTGACGACCTTGTTTGTATTAACAACGTGGTAATTGAAACAAACACTTGTTTTTATTGGGGCCCTTAAGACCATTAGTGCCATCGCATGTATACATTGCTTTTTAACGAGTATATAATGTTTATTATTATTATTATTATTTTTTTTCCCCAGGCAAACAAGTTTCAGCGAGTATTGTTTTTTTGCAAGTCTATTTTTAACAAAACTTGTTTTCTGCAGTATAAGTTTGGCAAGTTTTTTTTTCCCGGAAGTGTATATTGAGCAATTTTTCCCCCTAAAGTATATGTTTTGCGAGTTGTTATTTTCGGAAATTCTTGTTTTGGAA
The DNA here is from genome assembly GCA_021014325.1 of Plazaster borealis. Taxonomy (NCBI): domain Eukaryota; kingdom Metazoa; phylum Echinodermata; class Asteroidea; order Forcipulatida; family Labidiasteridae; genus Plazaster; species Plazaster borealis. Next base: position 20,342,032 of record CM037455.1, on the reverse strand, counting down.
GTCTGCATTTAGGAATTTTGTTTGAAGTATAATGTTCTGCGAGTCTCGTCCAATGCGCCCGCACACGTCGTGCACCCGATGCCGCTCGGTGCCAGGATGCACTCTAAAAACATTGCGCAAAACCCAAGACTTGACAAAAAATAGACTTAAAAAAAAAAAAGATTCGCTTAAAATAGACGTCCAAAAATCAAGACTCGCCAAACATAATATTTGCAAAAAATAAGACTCGCAAAACACATACTTGAAAAAGAGAAAAAGAAAAAAAGCAAAAAGCAACAAATTATACTTGCGATGGGCACTTATGGGTTTTCGTAGGACCTAAAGGTGCACACATTACCTAAATGTTAACGTAACACTCTGCGGAAAATATTGATACTATCCCGGAGACTATGACAGCGATTTTCATGTTTGCGAGTTAACCACAACGGCATTGAACGGACACCATATACATAAATAATGGCGTCAATAATCAGGGAGAAAAACTCAAGACTTTGCTCCGAGTCGCAAATTTTGACGTCATAGTTTGCGACTTTTTCTCCGGTCGCCATATTTGCCGTGAATATTTTCACAGGAAGCTGAGTGGTATGAGCGATACCAACTGTTTGTTAAACTGTGTTCTTGCATATACAATTGCCGTACAATGCCATGCATACGGCCGTGTCTGAATTAGACTTGATTCAAGTCTGAGATCGAAGTTATTTCTCTGGATCAGCCACGAAAAACGCCACCCCCATACAGATTGGCTACCCCACGCATTAACTCGCAATCTCGTGTGATCATAGACTGGTATCTTGTCTATGTCCGCAAAGATAAATACATTCCAGGCACTTGGTCTTACAGGCCCAATGATTTCAGTGGATAAACTTGTAGTGACATAAGCTTTTAATGTTTGTGTTATAATTGGTCTGCTCCAAAGTGACGTAGTTGTCACCTACACCAGCAGCAGTTCACTGTACTTTCGAAGTTTTGATCGTCTGCTTCTGCGTCCGTGTGTGCATAGCTTAATATTTGTATGTAGTGTTGTTTTATTCACAACCTTGTCGCCCCGACCTAAATGTAGCCCCAAACGTGTACCTAAATGTTGCCTTGACCTAAAGGTAGCCCCAAACATGTACCTAAATGTCGCCCCGACCTAAATGTAGCCCCAAACCTGTACCTAAATGTCGCCCCGACCTAAATGTAGCCCCAAACCTGTACCTAAATGTCGCCCCGACCTAAATGTAGCCCTAAACCTGTACCTAAATGTTGCCCCGACCTAAATGTAGCCCTTAACCTGTACCTAAATGTTGCCCCGACCTAAAGGTAGCCCCAAACATGTACCTAAATGTCGCCCCGACCTAAATGTAGCCCCAAACATGTACCTAAATGTCGCCCCGACCTAAATGTAGCCCCAAACCTGTACCTAAATGTCGCCCCGACCTAAATGTAGCCCAAACCTGTACCTAAATGTCGCCCCGACCTAAATGTAGCCCCAAACATGTACCTAAATGTCACCCCGACCTAAATGTAGCCCCAAACATGTACCTAAGTGTCGCCCAGACCAATGTAGACGCAAAGTTGTACTTAAAGTGAAAGTGTGATTTTATTTTATTTATTTTGTAATATTATTATTAAAAAAAACTTGGGTGGGGGAACGGGCTGTAAAAGTTTGCGTTCTTATAATTATTTGTTCTTAGCCACAAACATGAACCTATTACTAGATATTCGTCGTAGGAAGTCTGTGGAGGTTCAGTCTAGCATGGAGGTAAGATTTACTTCAAACTTTTACTGAGGAACAAGCCGATTGCGTTGTCTCCATTGTTCGACACCGCTACCGAACCCCCCTACCCCACCCCCCCAAAAAACACTTTGAACACTCTGGGTGCTGCGGTTTCATGACTCTTTCCGGTATATGTATTAATTTCGTCTTAATTATGTTGATATGTTTCATCCCTAAACTTGCCAAGTGTTTTTTTAACTTACACAAAAAGATTATTAATTTGATCATGGTATGATTTCTATTCTGTCGGATTTGAATTGATGCTGACCACCGTTCAGGTATAATTACATTTACTGTGTGTGCAAAAATCATATCTCGTGAACAAAAAAAGGTTGGGACTTTAAGCTAACCATGTACCTAGTATGTCGATGAAACCGCAAATGTTTTCGGGATGATAATCATAACATTAAATCGATGTTTAATATTTAGAACAATCATATCTGGAGAACCATAATTGCTACACACAAGATATTTGGATCATGTGAAAGACACTTGGGATTTTTAAAATCGTACACAAAGTGTGACCCCCTATGACCTTTACTTCCGTTAATTATTATTATTATTTTTTAAGTTCGTAAAAAAGATGTTAGGATCGAACCTAAAAAGCCTCAAAAACAACTTTTCGCTTTTCACTCACACCCCCCCCCAAAAAAAAACAACCCACATCTCTATTTAGTCATTATTTCCAAAATATTGCTAGAAACCCTCCATAAAATTGCCGTGTTGTCCCAGGATATGGGTGATTTCCGATGTGGCTATTTTGTACACAGCCTATTGAGCCAGTTGAACCCGCTACATGGGCATATTCTTAGACGCGGAGTCCCCATACACTGTGCACAAGTAATCGGTACAGGAATATGGCCATATCCCGGATCAACCACGGCGCAGTGCTCAGTGCTCAGTGCACATTGCAATATTGGTACAGGAAAATAGCCATTCCCGGATCAACCACGACGCAGTGCATGCTCAGTGCACAATGCAATAATAGGTACAGGAAAATAGCTATACACTGATCAACCACGGCGCAGTGCACAATGCAATGGGTACAGGAATATGGCCAAATCACGGGTCCACAGCACCGAGACGTTAATAACAAAAAGTTGGGATGGGATGTGTTCCACATCCAAAATTTGAGCGTCATGCCGAACACCTTGTTTTTGTTTAACAACAATTTAAGTCTAAGTTTACATGTTTTTGTTTGAAACGAGTCAAACAACTTGCCTTAACATTCATTGTAGCTATCAATTTAGGGGCGACATTTAGGTACATGTTTGGGGCTACATTTAGGTCGGGGCGACATTTAGGTACAGGTTTAGGGGTTCATTTAGGCCGGGGCGACATTTAGGTACAGGTTTGGGGCTACATTTAGGTCCGGGCGACATTTAGGTACAGGTTTGGGGCTATATTTAGGTCCGGGCGGCATTTAGGTACAGGTTTGGGGCTACATTTAGGGCTCGGGCTACATTTAGGGGCCGCACAGGCGGGCAAGGCTGTATCTGGTATTATTCAAGAGCCTGGAAGTGTGACGTCAGATTATCGTAGGTTATTGACGGAGGATAAACCACAGGAGGACTAAAACAAATCACGAACACAGACTTGGAAGCAAGTCTATGTGGCTACAGCTACGACTACCCAGTAGGCGCCGGCTAGATTTCCGCTTCACCACATGCGTTGAAGTACGGGACGTCCACCCTTAGCAACTGTCCTAGCCGTACCAGTCGCTGCCAATTCGGATACGACCTTGAACTCACCCTGAAAATGGTAAGGGTTTTCATAGTCACTAGGCTGGACTATAGACCGTGCAAGTCTCGCCCGTATTCGAACATTTTTGGGACTACTTTGGTCCCACGCACATTGCTTTAACGCGTGAAGGAAACAAACTCGCGCACTTTAACGGGTCCCAATGTTCGAATACGCGCGAGACTTACACGGTCTACACACAGGCCTGTGAGTCTGTAGTCTTGACCCAATACGTTAGTGAACGATAGTGGATAGTGTACTGCGCTCGTTGTAAATCGTTATAGCGCAAAAGCTGTAAGACGGCGCGCTATAACGATTTACATCGAGCACAGCACACTATCCAATGTCGATCGCCGACGTCTTGGGCCAAGACTAGCCAGTCTGTGGCTCACCAATCCGACTTTTTGAGCCACCGACAGAGTCAGCTCTCTCAACTTACTTCAGTTGCAATGTTTTTAGTAATTCTTAATATAATTATGTTACCTATATGAATAAGTTCTATTTGTAAATGTACTTTTCGGCCTGCTTGGCCGCCAGTGCAATAAATAACTAAACTAGAATAATAATAATAGTTTCGTTTTCCAAAAAATTACAAGGGAAAGAAATGGCAAAAAGAATAGTCAGCTGATGTACTTTCTGTTAATGTCAAACATAATTTAGTTCAGGAACTGTTAATTTTTAACCACTAAGAAAGAATAGCATCACTCTATGGAGCGCCAAAGAGGCATAAACTGCTATAAAGACAAGCTGTCTTTTACATCGATCGATTAATCTTTTCTCCATCAATCGATCAAAAAGAAAAAGGTGACCAATCGACGGAAAAGACGGATCGATGAGAAAAACAGATTAATCAATGCAAAAGACCGATCGTTGTCTCGACCGGGATGTTTGCCTCTTTGGCGTTGCATACCTCCGCCGATTTGTTTTCTCTAAAAGTAACACGATCGATTCCCATCAATGTCAAAAAGAACAGCGCCCCAAAGTAGCACATTACAACAAGCCTGAACATCTGACATCACACTGCGAGGCTCGTTAATAACGCCAGATACTTGCCTGACCGGATACTGCCAGATGTACCTTTGACATCGCATTCATTTCACAAGGAGATTCGCAGTCAATCCACCCGTATATGTACACAAGTTACATAGTGAATAAAACAGCAGTTTATGTCTCTTTGACGTTCAATAGAGTGCTGCTATTCTTTCTTAATCGTTTATACCTAAACATTGGTGCGGCAGTCCATAGATTGTTAATATTATTATTATTATTATTATTATTATTATTATTATTATTATTATTATTATTAATGGAATATCGCCTAACATCACAAGGCTGGACGGCCACTTCAAAGTGAGGGCTACACTTAACTGATTTGGGCTATCGACCCTAATCAACTGCCACCAGGGGCACGTTGCCACCTACTCCTGTGGCTGAAGCAGGGTTACCCCGGCCCTTCACAGTCCTTAAGGATGTAGGCATGGGTACCATATAGATCTGGTCACAGCACAGAGACTGCCCTACTTGCAATAAACAAAGATATAATGCTGGCACTTAGTGAAAACAAAGGAGTGTTTCTTGATCTCCTGGATCTTAGTGCCGCTTTTGATACTTTGGACCATCACATTCTTTTACAGAGGCTAAGCCAATCAATCGGCCTATCTACAAATGCTATTTCCTGGTTCAGCAGCTACTTCACCAACAGATCATGCAGAGTTTCAATTGACGGCGAGCTATCTCACATACAATCACTTGACTATGGGGTACCCCAAGGATCTGTCATTGGTCCTCTGTTATTCACCATATACATCAAGCCTATTGGTGATATCATTCACAAACATGGTCTTCATTTTCATATATACGCTGATGACACTCAAATATACTGCCCCTTTAACCCCAAGAGCACAGATTAAATACAAGCTACACTCAACAAGTTATCTGCCTGCATTACAGATTTGAAACGCTGGATGACTCAAAATAAGCTCAAGCTGAACAACACCAAGACTGAATTTCTTATAGCAGCCTCCACTCACACACTTCGCACATTACCTCCTATTGCCCTGGATCTTGGTGAGGCCGAGATAACACCTTCACAGTCCGTTCGGAATCTTGGAGTTTTCTTCGACCCGAGCATGTCTATGTCTAACCACATTATTAACCTCAGTCGTAGTGTTCATTTTCAACTTCGCAATATCTCATGTATCCGCAGATTTCTCGACTTCGAATCCTGTCATCAAGTCATACGTGCGCTAGTCTTGTCGCGTCTTGATTACGGTAACTCTCTTCTGTACGGTGTCACTGAACAAAATCTAGATAAAATCCAACGACTGCAAAACCGTGCCGCTCGCCTTCTGTTTTCCGTCGATAGGCATGTATCGGCGTCGCCACTTCTTTCCCAACTACACTGGCTTCCTGTCCGGCAAAGAATCATCTTTAAGATTGCTCTTCACATCTTCAAATGTCTTCACAATACAGCTCCCCAATACCTCAATCATTTCATCTGTCCATATGTACCTGGTCGTTCTGGTTTACGTTCCTGTTATGACGAAACATGGCTGTCAATGTCTAGGTCCAGAAACTCCTTTTCCGACAAAGCCTTCTCAATCTCTGTTCCTAAGCTCTGGAACAATTTACCCCGGCACCTCCGAACACTTGACACGGTTTCGACTTTTAAAAAATATATCAAAACTCACCTGTTTCCACTATGTCCATTAATTATCTTTATCTGCTTTGCCTGCTAGCGCCATGATCTAGATGGAATGGCGCTATATAAATCCCGCTATTATTATTATTATTATCCACTGTGATCCTGGCTGGTAGAGCAGAATGCTCTACCTTCCCAACTTAAAGTAATATAAAAGCACTTGACAAAAAATAGTTTTCTTTCTCAACGGGGTATGAATTAGTTAGTTTCCAATTATCATTGCGAATACAAGACAGGGGACCAGTCTATTTATAATATTGATCAACAAGGACGGACGTATACTCTTGAGGGCGTTCTGTTGGTAAAGGAAGGACTATTATAGACTGTTTGCATTTTTATTTGAGAGTTTAAGCACAAAAGTAGCAAAGCACACACATAATTATATTTAACTTAACAAAATTAGGTTACCAGCCAAAAACAGCATGTCACGTGTACCATTGTGACTGGTATCATGCTCATTTTTACTCAGCAAAAATTTGTTTAACAGAATAAACCGGCCTTTAGGTCGCATCTGAATTGGCGGCTACACCGCTACGGCTGTTGTTAAGGGTATTGTTATCCTACACTTTAACGCATGATGACGCAGAAATCTAGCCGTAGCCGTGGCGGTAGCCGCCAATTCGGACACGGCCAATTATTGTTGTTAACAAGGACGGATGCTTACTCTTGAGGGCGCTCTGCATATTGGTAAAGCAGAGCTGTATATTGAGAGAGTTGCGACAACTTGTGATTAGAAGCCAATTTGTGTCCAAAAAAACGCATTGGCGAAAACAGGGCGCCAGACTAGTATGTCCACTCGGATGTGCTGCAATTGGACCGAAAATGGCGTCCAGTAACCACGTGACCTTAATAAAACTGGTCTCTCTATTTCGCAACTCTCTCAATACACAGCTCTGTGGCAAAGGAATGCCTGTTATAGACTGGTAATCTAGTAACCAGTGGAGCCAGTTTGGGTGAAGTGGGCGTGGCTTATACAGTGGAATAACTTCCCAATACGAACAGGATAAACCGGCCTGTAGGTGGTATCCGAATTGGCGGCTACAGCTACGGCTACGACTGTTGTTGAGGGTGTTGTTATCCTATGCTTCAACGCATGATGACGCAGAAATCTAGCCGTAGCCGTAGCCGTAGCCGCCAATTCGGACACGGCTTAAGTCTAACCATTTTTGTTATCATCCACTGTTTCCATCTTAAGGCGAGTATTTTGATAAATCTATCCAATTACATGTTTTTCATTCTCATTGTTTGGTTTAATTTTGAAAGATCAACCTGCTATTAATAACCGATATGCATGTCCCACTGCGCAAGATCGGCGCGCAAAGGATTCGGGGTGAAATCCAAGCTACATCGGCAACCATTATGGCGCGCTGATTTTGAAGTAATGCCGTACACAACTCTAAAACCTGCAGCTAAATGTAAAACAGAAGCATGGCGTCCATTATTTGCAGCTTGTGTTATGTTTAAAGGTATCGTACACGTTTGGTAATGACTCAAAACAAATATTAGCATAACAACTTACTTGGTAACAAGCAACGGAGAGCTGTTGGTAGTATAAAACATTGTAGGAAACGACTCCCTCTGAAGTAACGTAGTTTTTTGAGAAAGAGGTAATTTCTCACTAAAATAATAAAAACTTCTTGCACTATCTGAAAGCACACAAATTTGTACAACAAGGGTGTTTTTTCTTTCATCATTTTCTTGCAACTTCGATGACCAATTGAGCCCAAGTTTTCACAGGCTTGTTATTTTATGCATAATGTTGGGATACACCAAGTGAGAACACTGGTCTTTGACAATAACCAAACGTGTTTAGTGCCTTTAACTGTACTCGGTTTCCAAATATACATTGCGGTATATTTTTAAGATGGCGATTGTGCATATGGCTTTTATAGTTTTGTTTGTTTGTATTGTAATGCATTTCGTGTTCTTTGTTGTTGACTGAGATTCCCTGGAAGGAAAAATAGCGGAACAATCAAAAACAACACATCATCCTAATTTCGAACCATTTTATGAAAACCAAAACAAATGGAGATGATTTGATTAAGGCCAGATTAATGACGTAGACACCCTTAGTTTAACATCAATGAAAATAACCACGAAATATCAGTAATTGGGACTAATGTTTACGCAATATTGTTTATAAAAGAAAGCAAAACAACAACAACAGCAACAAAAGCAAAAGATCAAAACAGATTGACTATACTTTGTGGATGTTTACTGAAATTAAATCCGTTGTAACAAACGTGCAGGATGACGCACATTGATGGAACATGCAGGAAGTCAATGCATGTTATACAAGTTAAATTTAGTAATTTTACGTTTATTTTTGACCTGACATAACCGTCCTGAAATATTTAATTATAAATACACACCACCGGGTTTGATTATATTTAATTTTAGCATAAGGGGAAAACAAAATGTAATATCTCTTTGATACTTCTAGATTCTTAAACACCTGCTAAAAATGACATACAATTTACAAAGTTTCGTGACGTTGATGTCTCAATACTATTGGTATTGGTAACACGAATGAATTTTTAACCGTACACCAGGCGCACATTATACAGTTTTTGAACTTTAAGAAATACAGTGAGCAAATTTTTGGCAATAAAAGTTTCAACTTTTGTCACGAAAATCGCCTTCGACAGGTCGAACAATTAGTTTTAGGTTCAAATTAAAAACAAACGGAGCTAATAGGAAAACGTTGCACACGCAATGGACTTTAGTGCACATGGCGTACTGACCTACCAACATAATACACCTTGATAAGGCCGTCTTAGAATTGGCGGGCGGCTAAAGCTGGATCACCTTGTTAATATGCGTTTAACCCTTCCCATGAGATATGCTAATTACACGCATGCGTACGTAGACACTATTGGTTGGCAAACTCCATGCAATTGTGCACTATATAGGCAGACGCACAAAACCGTATGCGTCACACCACCACCATCAACCCCATACAAAAAGGTGTGATGTCACCTCATTTGCTCACCTGAAGTGTTAGTGCGCACGCGTGATGTGCAATTTACATATTTCATGGGATGGGGCTATTCAGATACGGCCTTTGCTCGGTCTTTAATCTGAATCCTTAGCGTAAACTGTACCGCTGGAGTTGATGCCCCAAACCTTCAATGATAGGGACTCGATCTGCTTCAAACCGCCGGGAATGATGTCCCATCGGCCACCGGTCGGTCTGGAAGCAGATCTACCAAACGAAACCAGATAGCATCAGCGGTAGTGATCGCGTAGACCTCTTCCGCTGAGCTGACGTACTTAAAATTAATACCAGCGACTAGTTCACAGGAAGAACCATCGGTATCTGAGTCCGGATCACCGAAGGTTCCCACACGGTACTGAAGGTAATTGTTTGCGTCGGCACCCCACACTCCCCCACTACCAACAGAGATCTGCTTCAACTGCTGGCCTTCTATTTTTTGCCAGCTGGCTCCCCCAGGAAAGCAATTGGTTGCCCCGATGCGGTGGAGTACATTTTCATTTGATTGGACTCCCCAGACGTGGCCCTTTTGGCTGACGCTAACTAACGTGACTCAAAGTACCCGATACACGGACCCGTGTTGTACCAGCGGGAGATGCACTCGAAATGCCAGCACGGTAGTAAATGTGGTAGTTTGAGTTGGTACCCCAAACAGCATTCCTACCGACATCAATCTGCTTAATAGTCCCCACTATCGTATTCCAACTAGACCCCCCGACTTGCCGCATTGCGATATGTACCCGTTCTGTAGTAGTTGTTGCCATTGTTACCGATAGCCCACACGCCGGCTTGACCACACGATACATGCTGCATATAGAGTACCCACCGGTCTGTTGCCACGTAGTTTGGTCTTCGCTGTCCCTCTCGTTCATGCCATGGTCGTAGGAAGCTGCTTGGTCGGAAACCTGGCTGCGTGCACCCGCTATAATGCACACGAGTAACGTCAAGCTGAAGTTCATACAAGAAAAAGACCAGGGTTAGTGTCGTAACTTGCAAAGCCTGTATTTTGTATAGCGCCCTCCCTTGGTTGCTATTGTTTAGTCTTGTTGTTTTGCTACAAAATGGCTGCTGCTGAGTTCAGTCACATGTACAAATAAAGTGATTTGTGTTTTAAGTTATGCTGATACAGTATTCCGTCGTTTACTGGGACGCATTGACACACGAATAGCACAGTTTAATTGGAGGGTATTGTTTGTTTCAAACCTAGTTGTAGATATACCATAAAAGTACCCTGTGAAAATTTCCTTTCAAACGGTGGTAGCGTGTTTGAGATATTGCTGAGAATCTGGAGCGGTTATGTCCACGCAGGAAGAATAATCTGCAGTTGGAATACACACTATCAGAAGCGTTATGCGTAACGCTTCTCAGATTCAAATGTTTCGGGGATAAAAAGTGATATATTTTTCCATAACCGCAGTAGGCCTACTTACATCTATGCTACTTTGGGTAATAACGTCATGTTGTTGTTAAAGGTATCGTACACGTTTGGTAATGACCCAAAACAAATATTAACATAACAACTTACATGGTAACAAGCAACGGAGAGCGGTTGATAGTATAAAACATTGTAGGAAACGACTCCCTCTGAAGTAACGTAGTTTTCGAGAAAGAGGTAATTTCTCACTAAAATAAAAAAAACATTCTTGCAAGAAGTTTTTATTCCTATCTGAAAGCACACAAATTTGTACAACAAGGGTGTTTTTTCTTTCATCATTTTCTTGCAACTTCGATGACCAATTGAGCCCAAATTTTCACAGGCTTGTTATTTTATGCATATGTTGGGATACACCATGTGAGAACACAATTTCCAAACGTGTTCAGTGCCTTTAACGCGAATTTAAACATACACAGTAGCAGATGTGCTACAATGGTCTACAATGGTTCATACATGTTTACATGTACATGTACATACATGTACGTGACCACAGTGACCATAGGTGCATATCTGCTACACGTGTTTATACAAAATTCCTGCTGCTAGGCCTACACTTATTTCTTTGAAATGCAAACGTATTGTGAATCTGCTGGGTATTGCGGAGGAGATAAACAAGGATATATTTATCGGACAATCACCTCGAACTTGATAGCGGAGCATGAAATATACAACATTTCCGGAAACTGACCACCATACAGTACAACATTATGACGTACATGTAGGTCACAAAGACCAAATGTCACAAAGACGTAAATGTAGGTCACAACGACCAAATGTCACAAAGACGTAAATGTAGGTCACAAAGACCAAATGTCACAAAGGCGTAAATGTAGGTCACAAAGACCAAATGTCACAAAGACGTAAATGTAGGTCACAAAGACCAAATGTCACAAAGACGTAAATGTAGGTCACAAAGACCAAATGTCACAAAGACGTAAATGTAGGCCACAAAGACCAAATGTCACAAAGACGTAAATGTAGGTCACAAAGACCAAATGTCACAAAGACGTAAATGTAGGTCACAAAAACCAAATGTTAAATTGTTCCCACAAAGGGACTTGCACTCAAGCACAATAATTCCTAATAATTATCTCAAAATTATTATGCTTTTAATTTTTACATTGAAACAGTTGTAGTTTTAAACCTAACACCTTTCCACTGTCTAAAAGCAACACTCAACAGAAAAAGCAACATTGCAACTACATTTAGGTAAACCCCCTAAAGTTTAAAATACTCAGCCTTTACTCTCAAGTAAGGTAGTTTCCAAAACACAGGTAATAGGTTGCAATTAATGGTATTCAGCACTCTTTGTACAATGCAAAACAACATCTTACTACAACTTTAACAAAATAATCATTCAATTTAACAATTCAATAAGGCAGCATTCAAATTCGCATGAGCTTTTTGAGGCGTGTGTTTAGTCATTCAAATTCGTTTTTGTGCAGTCATTTCTGGAATTTGTGCAATCTAAAATAACGCTCCGTTTCCTATTGAATTTTCAAGGCGTAAATACGGTTTACTTATTGACACTTGAGTCACTTTGCCGATTTACTTCGAAGACGAGCTTTCGCTACAGTTTTACACGCATATTTCTAGAAATGGAAGCTCAATAAGAAACCAGGAAAAAATATAAAGAAACGCCCCATTCAAACACAATACAAAATTAGGTATTGATCATTTAACCGATAAAGACCCCCCAAAAACTCCAAACAACAACAACAACAACAACAGCAACAACAACAACAACAACAACAACAACAACAACAACAACAACAACAACAACAACAACAACAACAACAACAACAACAACAACAACAACAACAACAACAACAACAACAACAACAACAACAACAACAACAACAACAACAACAACAACAACAACAACAACAACAACAACAACAACAACAACAACAACAACAACAGCAGCAGCAGCAGCAGCAGCAGCAGCAGCAGCAGCAGCAGCAGCAGCAGCAGCAGCAACAACAACAACAACGATTAAGAAGAAACCTAATGGGCCCCATGCAAAATCTACTGGGAACATAAAGAAAGAAAAATAAGGTTTACCTGAATTAAAGTGAAGATACGAAACAGTTGCCTAGTCCAGTGTATCTGTTTAATTGCATGTCTTTATGTTACTTATTTGAATTCTCATTTAGCGAAATTGATTGCCTCTTTACAAAATTGAAAAAAAAGAAATCAGTAAAAATCTCCAATCGAACCAGCTTTGCTAAATTGAATGATGGTTGTGCGTCACGAAAAAGAACGACGATATGCCAAATTGAACACAGTGCTAAAGGATTTTGGATGCCTCAAAAAGAAATTGAATCCCCGAATTCTGAATTTGAAACACAGTTAAAACTGGAGAGGAAAAATAGCTTTAATTCGAACGCACGAAAATTAAAATTGGCTGCTCATTTGCCGAATTTGACCGAGAAAACCTGTATTAGGGTTTCGCTGTGACATTAGCAATTAGTTTGGCGAGTCTTGTTTTTAGGAAGTATTAATAGCAAAACTTCTTATTGTTGAAGTATGTTCTGCGAGTCTCGTCCAATGCCCCTTCACACGCGTGCACCCGATGCCGCTCGGTGTCAGGATGCACTCTAAAAACATTGTGCAAAACAAAACTTGACAAACATAATTATACTTGCGAAAAAATCAAATTCATACTTGCGATGGCACTAATGGGCTTTCGTAGCCCCCAAGAGGGACACACAATACCTAAATGTTAGCGTCAAGTTTTACGAAATTTGACGCCGAATATCATGCTTGCGAGTTAACCACAACGGCACTGAAGGGACACCAAATATTCAAATATTGACGTCTTGAATGGACAAACGTCCGAGCATCAATCTTGAAAAATGTCCCTATACACCTCTCTGCAGATAGGACCATTTCTTCAGGGCCTTTGTCGTCAAAAATACCTCAATTTGGAAGTCAACAACTCCCAGGTCACAATTGGGCAAAATTGTTACACTTTCCCCCCTTTTTGTGCTCTTAAATCTGTCTAATATAGAATAGATTGAGGGCGTACAAAACTTCAATGAGGTCGACGCTCTGATTCTCCCTATTCAGTGGGGTGCATCCATAGACTGTTAGCATTTTTATTTGAGTGTTTAAGCACTAAAGTAGCTAAGTACTCAAACAAATAAGCTTACCAGAATTAGGCTACCAGCAAAAACAGCGTGTCACGTGTACCATTTGTGACTGATTTCCTGCTCAGTTGAAATTTGTTGAGCTATACTTTCGTATTAGGCCGCTTTTTGAAATTGGGCCCTGTTCGTAAAGTGTGACGTGTTACACTGTAAGCCACGCCCATTTCGTACAAGCTTGCTCCAACGATTACCAGAAACCCATAGGATTAGCGTTGGCTAGTTTTTGTAATAGGATTGATGACTATACTTTAAAAAATAAAGAATTGCCTTTTTATTTGAATTGGCTTTTACAAACGTTCTTGAAAAACTAAGGTTTTTTCTGCTTTGTAATGATCAAAATGGGAAATGTTTGGTAACACCAACGTTAGCCAGCTTTGAAGTCAGAATTAGCGAACGCTTTGGGCGTGCAGCAGATGCGTGTGCATGTGACGCAATGACTAATCAGCTATTGGGGAGTCACTGCGTTATAATAATATAACGTAATTGTATAGCGCCTACTGCAGGCCAGCCTCTACGCGCTTTATTTATTATTTCTTGCAGGGTATGTGGAGCTACGTTTTGAAGTATGAGGCCTGTTCATTTATAGCACAATGTAATGGTTTACAAGGTGCTGTGGCGCAATACAATGTATGCAGCCAATCCAACCAGGAACACCGGGCGAACCCCTTCTCTTTACGATAAGTGCACCATGGGTTCTTTTACGTGCATTACACAACACACGGGACCAACGGCTTTACGTCCCATCCGAAGGACGAAGCATGTGGTTAAGTGTCCTGCTTAAGGACACAAGTGTCACGACTGGGATTCGAACCCACACTCTGCTGATCAGAAACACCAGAGCTTGAGTCCGGTGTTCTTATCCGCTCGGATTTCTTATGACGAACTAACATTTCTGAACAGACATCGAATCATTGTAAAAGCCAAACCCAATATAAAACTTTCCTTGCATAAAAAATAAAAATAAATAAGTACAAAATAAATAAACAGGCTCAATGCAACTCCTATGGGCTGCTGGTAATCAGTGGAGCCAGTTTGGGTGAAGTGGGCGTGGCTTATACAGTGGAAAAACGTCCCACTTTACGAACAGGATAAACCGGCCTTAGATCGTATCCAAATTGGCGGCTACAGCTACGGCTACGACTGCTGTTAAGGGTGTTGTTATCATATACTTCAACGCATGATGATGCAGAAATCTAGCCGTAGCCGTAGCCGTAACCGTCGCCGTAGCCGTAGCCGCCAATTCGGACACGGCATAAGTCTAACAATTTTTGTTGTCACAATCCTACTCGTTTGCCAAAGATGCATTGCGTTAAATTTCTAAGATGGTGCTTGTGCATATTATGGCTTTCATAATTTTTTTTTTTTTTTTTTTTTTTTTTAAGTTTTTTTTTAATAGTTTTTTTTATATGCATTTCGTCTTTGTCGTCTTTGAGTCCCTGGAGGATAACAAACTAACTCGAACGGACTAATCAGATAATATATCGAAATCATCTTAATTTCGAACAACTTATGAAATCTAAAACAAAATGGAGACGATTCGATTAAGGCCAATTAAATTACGTAGACACCATAAGTTTAACATTAATGAGAATACGAATTATCAGTTATATGAACTACTTCATGTATAAGTGGTGTTTGAAGCTTTGCATAGTGTGAACAAATAAGAAGTAACTATCAATATACATAAACATGTTGTACCCGCAAGTTTACTATTTATTTAAAATTATAGTTACTTCTTACTTCATGTATGCGTAATAATGTTTATAAATACAGCAAATCAACAACAACCTCAAAACCACAATAAAAAAAACGAAAGATCAAAACGGATTGACTTACTTTGATGATGTTTAATAAACTTAAACCCATTGTAACAAACGTGCAGGATGGCGTACATTGATGCGCAACGTGCAGGAAGTCAATGCATGTTAGACAAGTTAAAGTCACTTTGCGTCTATTTTGACCTAACATAATTGTCCTGAAATACTTAATTTTAAATTCCCACCACCGGGTTTGATTATATTTTAGTTTATTAGGGGAACAAAGGGAATCTCTTAATCAAAACACACCAGCAACAACAACAATAACAACAACATTAGCAACAACAAATAAATAAATAAATAAATACATTAATCAATCAAAACGTATTGAGTACTTTGTGGATTGTTTATGAAATCAAATCTATTGTAACAAACGTGCAGGATGACGTACATTGATGCGGAACGTGTAGGAAGTATATGCATGTTAGACAAGTTGAAGAAGTCACTTTACGTCTATTTTGACCTAACACAATCGTCCGGAAATAATTAATTATAAATAACCGCCACCGGGTTTGATTATATTTCAGTTTAACATTTATAGGAGACCAAACAATATATATCTCGTTGATACTTCTAGATTATTATCAAATGATAAATTACCAACTGCTAAAGTGTCAATGACCTTTACAGAGTTTTGTGATGATGAAGTCTCAATCAAATTGGTGTTGGTAACGCGTTCTGTACACCACGCCCTCATTATACAGCCTTTTGCCCTTTTGAAATACAGTGAGTTTTTTTCTTTGCAAAAGATGCTTTACTTTGTTCATGAAAATCGCCTTCGACAGGTGAAACAATCGGTTGTAGGTTCAAATGGAAAACAAACGGAGTTGGCGAAGACGTTGCACGCTATGGACGTTAGCGCACATGACGTACTGACCTACCAACAGAATACACCTTAAAACGGCCGTTTTAGAATTGGCGGCCGGCTGCAGCTAAAGCTGGATCACTGTGTCAGTATGCCCTGAAGCATTAGGCTTCGCTTAGCAACACCCTTAGCAATAGCCGTAGCCATAGCCTCCAAATAACCCTTCCCATGAGATATGCTTATACGCATGCGTACGCGGACACTATTGGTTGGCAAACACGCACAAACGCGTATGCGTCACGCCAACATCAACCCAATATTAAAAGGTGCGATGTTCCCTCATCTTAGTGCGCATGCGCGATGTGCAATTTACATATTTCATGGGAAGGGCCTTTTGCTCGGTCTTTAATCTGAATCCTTATTGTAAATATTATCGTTTGAGTTGACCCCCCAAACAACCGATGACAGGGACTCGATCTGCTTCAAACCGCCGGAAACGATCTGCCATCGGCTACCGGTCGGGTTGGAAGCAGATATACCCTGACGATAGTAGATCTGATCATTACGGTTTACTCCGTAAATCCTGTCCGCTGAACTTACATATTTCAAACCACCAGGGACTTTTTCCCATGCAGAACCATTAGGATCTAAGTCCGGATCACCGAAGGTTCCCACACGGTAGTAAATGTCATCATTTACGTTGACGCCCCACACTCCTCCTTTACCAACCGAGATCTGCTTCAACTTGCCTGTTATCAGTTGCCAGCTGGTTCCCCCGGGAAAGCAACTGGTTGCCCCGATGCGGTGGTATATGTTATCACTTGCATTGACTCCCCAGACGTGACCCTTTTGGCTGACACTAACGTGTTTCAAAGCTCCATTGATACGGACCCATCTTGTACCAGCGGGGGATGCAATCGAGATGCCACCACGGTAGTAAATGGCGTCGTTTGAGTTGACACCCCAGACAGCACTCTTACCAACATCGATCTGCTTAAGACGTCCACCTATGTTTGTCCAAGTAGACCCCCGATTTGCCTCATCGCCATATGTACCCTCTCTGTAGTAGATTCGGTCATCGCTGTTGACACCCCACACGCCAGCTCGACCATTCGATACGTGTTTCAAGGCCCCACTGACCCGTTGCCACGTAGATTGGGCTTCGGTGTCCCTCTTGTGCATTTCATGGTGGTTGGAAACCTGGCTGCGTGTAACCGCTATAATGCACACAAGTAGAGTCAAGCTAAAATTCATACAAGAAAAAAACCAGGGTTAGTGTAGCAACTTGCAAAGCCCATATTTTGTATATCGCCCTCTGTTGTTTGCTAATGGTTAGTCTTGTTGGTTTGTTACAAAATGGCTGCTGTTGAGTTCAGTCACACGTACACATAAAGTGAGTTGTGTTTATGAATATTGATTCCACGACTGGTTATAACAGTTATAAAGTATCCTTGAGCAAGATACTTTACTTCTCTTAACCAATGTTAAACGAATACATGTGAGGGCAGTGATTGGTTTAGCTTAATTCGCTACTGCTTGGCAGCAGATGATCCAAGGTGTTTGTGCCGTTCATTGGTTGATTGGCTGATTGACGCGCACCAGGCTTCTGTCACGTCGAAAAGAGTTAACCTACATGTATGCCTAGCGTACTGAATTTGTTTCTGAAAATTTGGCAAAGTCCAGATACGATCAATTTCTCGGCTAAAAATCTGTTTCTTAGCGAACTCCTGACGTATAAGACAAATGAGGAACGAAAGCTGAGCGTAAAACTAGCGTACATGTAACGAATAAGAGCGCATGCGTAGCGTTCATCCAACGGCTGGTGGATGTACACAACGAATGGCCAACGAATGCCAAACCTATGCACAACGTAAAGGCCCTTTCACACCATGGCGTATCGCCTGAACGTATGCCGACGTGTACACAAAATAGTTCGAAAATATTGTCAAAGTCCAAGAACGTCCAACTTCCCAACGAATTGCATCGGAAAAGTCGACATCGGTGTTGGACAGGACGTATCCATAGCATATCCATAGCGTATTGAACGTATACATAGCGTATGACTAATGTATGATATCGTATCACTAACTTATAACAAAGTTATTGACAGCGTATCACAGCGTATGCGAGCGTATGAGTATCGTATGTTTAAAGCATTCGAAGCATTTGTCTGCCGTGTTCAACGTATCCTCAGCGTACAACGAACACGTGACCTATGCCGCTGTAGAACGTATAATAGCCGACGTACAACAACGTATACCAACCTACGAGTAACGTTCCTCTAACGTATGTCAGCGTGTGTCAACGTATGTCAACGTATGTCTAAAACGTACCACGAACTTACGGGGAACTTATGCAGAACGTATGAAGCACAAGTTCAGTACGCCGAGAAATTTTGAACATGCTCAATAATTATTCGCGGGCTCGACGTGTTCAAAATGTTAAAAGCGTATCACAGCGTGCTCTTTACGTAAACGACGTATCCCCAACTATACCCCAAACTTATATCAGCGTACACCAACGTACACCAACGTATTTTCGATATTTCGCATACGTTCAGGCGATACGCCATGGTGCGACAGGCCCATTAGGGGTGGCCGGGTGGCTGTGGCCGGTCAGGTGACATGTCTCGGCTGACCCATAACGCTTTCCAAGCTGGTTCAGATCATTTTCATGTTGATGAACGGCAAGAAGATATTGAATCTGGAGTTTCTGAGCATCCTCCATCTCTGATGACCAGCTGAGCAGGAATGATAAAGGAGCTAGGTCGCTGACGTCACGGATGTGACTGAAAAACGCTATCTTCAGCTGTACGGTGTACGCACGTTACTATATCGGTACTCTAGCGTCATGCACATTAGATGGACGCCTGGTGAAAGTTGATGTACGCCAGAATACGCTGTGTATTCGTTGGCCATTCGTCAGCCATTCGTTTGATAAACGCTATGTATACGTTGGGAATTCGCTAGGACAAAGTTCCAGATGGGTTGGAAGTATGTGGCCGAACAGCGGACGAAGAAGCAACCTACACCCAACGTGCGAAACGCCCACACAAAATGATGTTCAACGTATGTAAACATAGCGTATTGATCACTACGTTGTCACCCGCTCAACATTGTATAGATGTTCAAAACACTTTCTAGACCCCAGCGCGCACCTCTGCAAACCCCTCCGAACCGCTAACGAATGGGACGTTTGCCAAACGTGTTACGTAAGAAAGACAAGACTAGGGTAAAAACGTCAGGCCATTAACTATTTTTTTTGCATTTATACCATAGGTCCTTTTGTTTGGTAAGCAGTTTGCAACAGCTAATTATATTGTATCGTAAGAAAGACAACTTACAAGAACGTACATCCAAATTCCCAAAACGTCGGGCACTCAGTGAGGAAAGGATCAAAATTATGGGGTTCGAACGTAAAACTATCGGTGTTCCAATTATTCCCCGGGCATTTTTATTTTTTTAATTTAATTTTTTAATTGACCCGTGTTTTCCATTTCTGCAAATAGACAAGTTGATTTCAGTTTTGCTTACCAGTAAACTGCGTTTGCCATCCTTCCTAGAATGTTGGTAGATAGATAAGATTCACTTGGCCTGTTAGGAACAATGCAATTAAAGCAAACTTAATGGGTTTGCCCTGAATCGATGTTATCAAATGCCTTCGACGCCACCTGTTGCCTAATTACTGAATATCTGAGACCAACAGCAACGAGCAGTCTTTATTTCCTTTAATAGCTACAAATATTGAAAGAGCAATGAATGGTTTCGAAAGAAAGATATATTCAAAAAGTATTTATTTGTGTTCTGTCGAAATACTATAAATAGTAGCCTATGGCAGGTATAGTGATGGGATTCTACCTTTGATGATATCATGGAATTTGGCGCCCATTCAAAGTACGTCATGGGAAAGATATTTGGCTATAGGGCCATCAGCCTTTGAAAAACCCATAGATAGAATAACAAGCAATGGCAGCCATTTCGACAGTTTGAGAAATTGCTTTTTGTTCTACTGTTATTTATTTCAAAACACGAATCTGCGTTTTTAGCAGGAAAACCAGTGACAAATATTGGTACAACTGACATGTTATTTTGGCTGATAACCCGTTTCTGTTCAGCAAGATTTGTCTTTGTTTAGAATTTTGTTTTAACACCACATAAAAAGTGTCCATACCGTGTAGGGACTGGAAACACTATGTGTCCTTACACGTCCACACAGTGTTTTTTACAATGTTAAAGAACAGGATTTTTTTTAGTATACAGAACGAAGTCACAGAGTGACTGCAACCCAGAGCTGTGTGTGTGCTGATGAAGTTTTTTTTTTTAAAAGTAAATAGATGTTATTTCGACTTGAAGGTAGGGTCATAGATTTGCTTTTGTCAACGTATGCTGATTTATACGAGAAATATCAATATAGATACAATCAAAGTCACTTGTAAAAGTTTCAGCTCAATACAGCGTCTAATTGTCTAGAAAACAACAGAAAATGTTACGGTGTTTTCACACAAACGTGAAATCCATCCACGTTCGAGCTGGCAGAGGGTGCCAATTGCTTCTCTTGCCTCAGCATTCGCAAACGGACACAACCCTCGGATTTCTGAGAAACGATTCATGCATTAATCGTTTCTCAGATTCAAATTTTGGGCGATATTATTATACAAACCCTTTGAAGGGAATCCTTTCTCAAAAGAGTTTGTACTATTAGAAGCTGCAGTGCTTCTAATCAATTAAATGCTTATGATAATTAGTATTTGACCCATACTCCACAAGAATACTTGTAGTATTAGCATTGTTCACAATGTGTCTTGGGTGCAATTTTACCAAATTCTGTTTAAATGTTGATCTTACTGAGACGTGTATCAATACCAATTGCTAAGCAAACTGTGATGTCGTATGGCAATAATAACAACTTATCTTAAAGGCACTGAACACGTTTGGAAATTGTCAAAGACCCGTGTTATCGAAGTTGCAAGAAAAATGGAAGAAAAAACACCCTTGTTGTACGAAATGTGTGTGCTTTCAGATAGGAATAAAAACTTCTTGCAAAAAGTTTTTATTATTTTAGTGAGAAATTACCTCTTTCTCAAAAACTACGTTACTTCAGAGGGCGTTTCCTAGTAAGTTTTTATGCTAATATTTGTTTTGAGTCATTACCAAACGTGTACGATACCTTTAACAATAATATTACTACTAATAATTATTATTGTATAACTATTGCGCCAATTCCAGACAAGGCTGTTCAAAGGCGAATGACAGTGTAAAATAAAACATAGGTAAAACTACCAAAAATTACGTTACTAGAAAAAACAAACAAACAAACAAGCAAGATGATTTTTACAGAAGCAATGAAGGGGCATTAAACATATACAATACCATGTTTAAACGTTCTAAAAACATACAAGAAAATTAAAAAAAGAAATAACCAAAATAGGAAAAAAAAAACCTAATAGTCAAATTTACATGTACTTGTTTTTAAACATTAACAGTTTTCTTGAAAAGAAATGTTTTCAAATGAATCCAAGTGTTTTGTGGAACAGAGAATTGATTTTCTTCATGTGTCCATTCTAATGTACCATTATTTGGCATCATACCAATAAGCTTCACACGAACACTTACCTCAGGTTGTATAGCACCGCACTTCCTTCGGAGAACAGCCCAGAACGAAACACTTTTCGGAAATGGATCGTTTATTTTAAATGTCGAACTTTTTATGGTAATATTTTCATGGACGCCGAATCGTTAGACGGCGTAACAATCATCCCGAAGTGCCATCCAAATCAGCCATGGTAATGTTCTAACGAAATTAAAAGACTCTGTGTTTCTGCCCGAGGGAAACAAACAAGGTCAAAAAGCTATTTAACCAGTTTGTTAACCTTCTGCATATTCAAATAGTTAATGGTGTTTGTATGTAGAGCATTTTTTGTTTAAAACTTGGAGAGGCAGATTACTCTCAAGTTGGCCTTCTGGTTGTTGTTCAACTATTTTTGAAAACGTTTCATGGCCACGCCCAGGTATTGGACACTGGAAATCAATTATTAGCATAAAGCTACTGGTAGATGCCTGATAAACTACACGTTAGACTCATTAGTGACGACCTTGTTTTTTATGAACACCGTGGTAATTGAAACAAACACATGTTTTTATTGCGGCCCTTACGAAAGCCTATTAGTGACATGCAGATTATAAATTGTTTTTTTGCGAGTATACGCTTGGCGAGCCTTGTTTTTTCCCCAAGTATATTCTCGGCGAGTCTTGCTTTTTGCAAGTCTATATTTAGCAAAACTGTTTTTTGGAAGTGTTGTTTTTTTCTTCTTTTCTTTTTAAAAGTATGTTTAGCCAATAATTGTAAAAGTATATGTTTTGCGAGTCTATTTTTCTGGAAGTATTATGCTTAATAAATCTTATTTTGTTTAAGTATGTTTGGCGAGTCTTGTTTTTTTGGAAGTCTATGTTGAAGATTATGATAATTAACTGTTTTGTTTTGTGTCATTTAATAGTTTGAAAAAATAAACCACGATTCAGAATGTTTTTGGGTTTTTTAAACCCCCTTGTATTTGTTATTGAATTTATTTGAATTATAATGTAGCACTTCTGGAACACCCATTAAAAATAGGCCCAAGCTCACGAATATGATGACGTGTTGCATGTGACGTCAGTAGTGGTACGAAAAGACTGTAAACAAAGTTTTGCCCATCGCAGGTGTGGGGGGGGGGACTGCAGTTACTTCCTCATGTGATGAATGAATGTCGTGGTGCGGTCTCTAAAGTAACATATGTGATTGTACCCACTTGTATAAAAACCAAAACCAAAACGATAGAATTATAGTTATATTCATCCACAAGTGTGTTACGTGACGTGCGCAGCGCGATGATCGCTGTAGCATTTTTGCAAGCACTTGCATATTTTCTAACGTACGGTTCTCCACATTTCAACTCCATATTCCCACTTGATGCCAAAATACAAAGAATATTGGCAAAAACAGTTCGTCTCACTAGTGGGAAGTGGCAAGGCCCATAGTGTATTATATTGCTCCAACTTCGTGCCAGAATGCTTTGAGAGTGGACATCATCAAGAATTTGGCTCGAAAAAGAAACGATTTTTTTTTTAAAGCCAGAGGCCATTCCCGCAGTATTTAGAGCTACAAAGAAGTCTCCGGCCAAAAAGAAGCATCGGAAAGTGGTCCAAAAACGAGAGGAAATAAGGTAAATTTGTGCATAATTTGTGAGTGAAAACGTATAGACAGTACCACCACCATACTACGTATAACGTACGGTAGTTTGCAATCCAACGTGCATGTACCACACGGTGATTGAAATAGAACGTTAGGATAGCTTTTTCACTCAGGGTTGTACTTCTGTTATGTGAGTGTGATAGTGTGAACTTACTGACTGACTGTATACCACACTACGATTTGGAACAAACAGTGTCGCACACAACTCGCTTAATTGGTTTGCAATGCCACCCAGACCCTGAAATTAACTTTCAAAATTAATTGATGAAATGGTGATCGGTGGTAGATTATAATCTGCAAGTCATTTCCAATAAGGAACACAAAAATATACCTCATTTCCAACCTACAAATACTACAAAACATCAGAACAAATTAAACTGTTGAAGTTAGGCTTAGCTCATGTTTTCTTGTTGTTGCAGCCAAGTAATCACAAACCCATTATTGAATTTCAGCTCCTGCAAGATTGACTAAGCTCTGTTGAAGAGTCCACGTCAGCGTGCAGTTCATCTACTTCTAAAGATAAGGACATGGGTGCAGAACATGAGTTACCAAGAAGTCGTTTATGTAAGTATTGTAACGCACTGCCAATGGGTCCTTGTTTGCTCTGCAGCCAAACGCAGACAGAAAACAAACGAACTCAAATTCCGTTCAATATGAAACACACTGATTTATTCATTCTCCAAGAACAACAACTTAATCAATACTCACTCACTGAATTCAGCATTTGGTCTGTCTAAATTATGCACAACCCAAATGGCGAACCAAACTGGCGTCCTGCCAGCGCACCTGGCCTAACCTAGTTTCCCATTCAATTTTGTGAAACATTGTTATACATTGTATATTATACACACAGTCAATGCCCGCTGTTTTCGTCCAATCACAGTATCCGGCGGAGCGTCGGCTTAATTTCGTATTTAAATTGAGTTCGTTACAGTATATTCAGAATTTCAGCATTTACTTCGTAAATTAGACACGACTTGTTTCATATGGCTGCGTGGATTTACACATTTACTTATTAAGTGGATGTATGTCATTAAAATATTATAGACCCTGGTTTATTAACATAATGTTCATCAAATTGCCGAAGGTAAAAGGGACACACCGGCTGAATTGGG
The DNA here is from genome assembly GCA_021014325.1 of Plazaster borealis. Taxonomy (NCBI): domain Eukaryota; kingdom Metazoa; phylum Echinodermata; class Asteroidea; order Forcipulatida; family Labidiasteridae; genus Plazaster; species Plazaster borealis. The sequence continues at coordinate 20,317,286 of CM037455.1, read as the reverse complement.
CTATTTGGGCTACAAAATAGACTAAAATATGACTTCAACGGTCTTCCAGGAATGAAGAAGAACAGTCCATAAAAAAAAAATCAAATTTAGCCGTTTTTTAGCATTTTTAAACAAAAACGAAGGTCGCGTGATAGTTCGAACAACAAACTGGTTCAAATAATCACGTGACCTTCGGAGTTAGTTTTACTTCCAGCCGTATAAACATTAATTACTGCACCGACTTAAACTCTGTTTTTTTAACAAGAATGTAGCACTTCTGGAACACCCATTAAAAATAGGCCCAAGCTCACGAATATGATGACGTGTTGCATGTGACGTCAGTAGTGGTACGAAAAGACTGTAAACAAAGTTTTGCCCATCGCAGGTGTGGGGGGGGGGACTGCAGTTACTTCCTCATGTGATGAATGAATGTCGTGGTGCGGTCTCTAAAGTAACATATGTGATTGTACCCACTTGTATAAAAACCAAAACCAAAACGATAGAATTATAGTTATATTCATCCACAAGTGTGTTACGTGACGTGCGCAGCGCGATGATCGCTGTAGCATTTTTGCAAGCACTTGCATATTTTCTAACGTACGGTTCTCCACATTTCAACTCCATATTCCCACTTGATGCCAAAATACAAAGAATATTGGCAAAAACAGTTCGTCTCACTAGTGGGAAGTGGCAAGGCCCATAGTGTATTATATTGCTCCAACTTCGTGCCAGAATACTTTGAGAGTGGACATCATCAAGAATTTGGCTCGAAAAAGAAACGATTTTTTTTTTAAAGCCAGAGGCCATTCCCGCAGTATTTAGAGCTACAAAGAAGTCTCCGGCCAAAAAGAAGCATCGGAAAGTGGTCCAAAAACGAGAGGAAATAAGGTAAATTTGTGCATAATTTGTGAGTGAAAACGTATAGACAGTACCACCACCATACTACGTATAACGTACGGTAGTTTGCAATCCAACGTGCATGTACCACACGGTGATTGAAATAGAACGTTAGGATAGCTTTTTCACTCAGGGTTGTACTTCTGTTATGTGAGTGTGATAGTGTGAACTTACTGACTGACTGTATACCACACTACGATTTGGAACAAACAGTGTCGCACACAACTCGCTTAATTGGTTTGCAATGCCACCCAGACCCTGAAATTAACTTTCAAAATTAATTGATGAAATGGTGATCGGTGGTAGATTATAATCTGCAAGTCATTTCCAATAAGGAACACAAAAATATACCTAATTTCCAACCTACAAATACTACAAAACATCAGAACAAATTAAACTGTTGAAGTTAGGCTTAGCTCATGTTTTCTTGTTGTTGCAGCCAAGTAATCACAAACCCATTATTGAATTTCAGCTCCTGCAAGATTGACTAAGCTCTGTTGAAGAGTCCACGTCAGCGTGCAGTTCATCTACTTCTAAAGATAAGGACATGGGTGCAGAACATGAGTTACCAAGAAGTCGTTTATGTAAGTATTGTAACGCACTGCCAATGGGTCCTTGTTTGCTCTGCAGCCAAACGCAGACAGAAAACAAACGAACTCAAATTCCGTTCAATATGAAACACACTGATTTATTTATTCTCCAAGAACAACAACTTAATCAATACTCACTCACTGAATTCAGCATTTGGTCTGTCTAAATTATGCACAACCCAAATGGCGAACCAAACTGGCGTCCTGCCAGCGCACCTGGCCTAACCTAGTTTCCCATTCAATTTTGTGAAACATTGTTATACATTGTATATTATACACACAGTCAATGCCCGCTGTTTTCGTCCAATCACAGTATCCGGCGGAGCGTCGGCTTAATTTCGTATTTAAATTGAGTTCGTTACAGTATATTCAGAATTTCAGCATTTACTTCGTAAATTAGACACGACTTGTTTCATATGGCTGCGTGGATTTACACATTTACTTATTAAGTGGATGTATGTCATTAAAATATTATAGACCCTGGTTTATTAACATAATGTTCATCAAATTGCCGAAGGTAAAAGGGACACACCGGCTGAATTGGGCTATTTGGGCTACAAAATAGACTAAAATATGACTTCAACGGTCTTCCAGGAATGAAGAAGAACAGTCCATAAAAAAAAAATCAAATTTAGCCGTTTTTTAGCATTTTTAAACAAAAACGAAGGTCGCGTGATAGTTCGAACAACAAACTGGTTCAAATAATCACGTGACCTTCGGAGTTAGTTTTACTTCCAGCCGTATAAACATTAATTACTGCACCGACTTAAACTCTGTTTTTTTTAACAAGAACTCATGAATATTTGACACACAAAAAAAGGTATTCAAATTATGGATACAAGTTGTAAATAATACAAAAAAAATCGAACGTAAGATTTTATTTCAGAGAGTCCGAGCAACGGAAGCGTGTATTACAGTGCACAGCGTGGTGACTCGCTACACGCAGCACAGGGGCATTCGTGTAGCTGGCGAGCAGAGTATCTCGGCGGTGCGAGCGCGACAGAAACCCGCTAGCCAAGAGTTAGCTGTACCTGGAAGCTCATGAACATGTGGGAGGGGTGGGGAGCCAGACCACCAACTATACGTTGTTGTTAATACGGGTTTGCTAGTCGGTACACCTCGCTGATCGAATCCGTTGTTTCAAAATCGCAACATTTCAATGCTCTGTGTACGTTCCTTGACCCGATTTGTACCAAATTTCTGGTTATTAAATAAGATTTATGTCAATACATAGGAATACCACTTTTATATTAACGGTGCAACTAGTTTAAAAATGTTTGTGACAAACAATTAAAAAAAACCGAGCCCCCCCCCCAAAAAAAAACACCCCAAAAACGGGACAAGTGAAAAAGAAATTAAAATTAAAAAGTAGACAAAAATACCTCACTCGAAATTTCTATTGCATCCCTCGACACACAAAATTCCAACAAAATCATTTCGTTTGCTTAAAATATTATTTAATTCGATGAAAATATAATTTTGTCTCACAAAATATAATTTTTCATTTTGTGAACGCAGTGTGTTTTTCTAGGTAACAAAATAGATTATTTCTACAAACCCTTTAACACGCTTTCTTTCCCCCGTAATACGATTAGGTTCCACAGAAATACGCTTACGTTCCCTGAAGATACGCATTCATTTCCTCGAAATATGATTTTGTTCGCAAGAAATATACTTTAGTTAGCTCGAAAGGAGATTTCGTTCCCCCAAAAAACACTTTCGTTTCCTCGAAATACGACTTTGAATTTGTTGTCCGAAATATACTTTAATTCACCCGAAGTATGCTTTCGTTCCCTAAAAGTACGCATTCGTTCTCTCGCAATGAGATTTTGTTCCCCAGAATTCCTCTTCCGTTCCCTCAAGATAACTTTTGTTCCCCTGAAGTCCAATCATACCAATTTGTTACATTCCTTTGTGAGGGGCGACTTTGAGAGGGGACGAGTTTGTTTGTGAGGGGGCGACTTTGTAGTTGGCGTCTTTGCTGGGGGCGAGTTGACCGGTTTCCATGTCCGTTGTTTATACACACTTTCAGATGGATAACGTGTACTGGATCCTCATGTCTTGTCGTAGTAAAACACTTACACAAACAGAGCACCAGTCCACTTGCAAAATTGCATATAGCATGTATCCCGTAAATTTGACACTTGCAGCGGCTGGTGAAGCGTATACGATGACCTTTGACCGCTTTTGCTTTCGTCGGTCATTTCTCGTTAATTACGTGATATTTTTGTATTAAAACAATATAAAATTCATCAAGAAATAATTGTCTTTGATTCTACATGACTAAATTACGTAAACAGGTAACCGGTGTGTCCTTTTAAATTGACACAATGTACGATGAAAGGAGAAGCAATTGAATTACGACAAGAACTTCAAGAAGTGGGACCAGAGACAGCACAATCATGCACAACTGCTGGCATTCGGCATTCGAAAAGTTATGGAATGGGACTATTTTAAACACATACACTTGAATTTATAATAATTTTGTTTGAAAAATGTTGAACTTTGGGGGTTTATTCATACTTGTTAAGTTTTTAAAACTAGAACTACCTACATGGTCATTATTTACCGTATTTTCTTTATCTGTACAATGCCAGACAACACCATGCACCTCACACGTTGCCGCCAAAACCCGGTTTCCTTCCAGAGTGAAATGTAACTATTTGTAATTCAAATATTTTATTTGTTTTGGGTCAGTTTGACGTCGGGTCAATTAGTCAGTACCCCCAGCCTGTTAACCGGAATCCGGGTCATTAACCTGCTATAGTTTTTTAGAGATACAGTTTCCCTTCTTTGGGGAAACTGTTTGTGAAAACAATAATGAGGTGATTTACAATGATTAATACCTTTGAACTACATGCATCTTAGTATAATCTCACTAGTTGATATGCGAGATTCACTACAGAAGATAAATAAACCATTCAGACATAAAGGAAAACACACTGGATTTATGTATACACTGTGACCGGACATTGATACAGGTTTTCTAAGTAATGCAAACTGACATACAAACATGAATGCAAAACCTCTCTTGAAATTTTCACGTCAGCACACTGTAAAGTGCACTCTAGGGACTCCCCGGTCAGAATTGATCCGGAATCCAAGTCCAGGGGAACTGACCCATTTTGGGGTTAGGCTGACCCTGAAATGTTTTAAAATTGGACCTTTTTTAATCGGATACTGCGTCTGTGTGGATCATTTTGACACGGATTCTTGGTCATACTGACCGAGAGTTAGGTCAGGATCCACGAGTCACGGATCCGGGTCAATTTTGTATACTGTGACCGGACAAACCATCCAAAGGCCTACCGGTCTACGTATTTTTTTTTGAAACCGCAGCGAGGGGTTTTGTACTGTAACACTGTCAATTCCGTCTTGAGATAGGAGACTACGTCTAACCCTAAACCTCCCCCTCACCCTAACCCTCACCCTAAACCTAACCCTTTATAGGCATACATTTTTGAAGTCTCATCTCAAGACAGGAATTGGCAGCATTACAGTACAAAATCCCATCGCTGCGGTGTAAAACAAAAACATGCTACCGGTCTGCAGCCAATAGACCGAAAACACATTTAGTTAATTACTCGTTCAGTTTTTAGCAAAAATAGGTGAAACCCTTTAAGTTAAATCCTCAGACAGGCTCGATTGACATAGTCTATGACCCTATAGGCCTATAGGCAGTGTGACTCATGGGCTCGGAATCTCTTTTTGTCATTATGTATGGCTATAAAGGAAGCATACGCCCTTCTTAATATTTATGCTGACGTCATATTTTAAGGGTCAAAGCGAGGCTGTGGGCGGTAGGCTTTTACACTACATTCGTTTCTGATTTTGACCATACAGCCCTTCGGACGCTCGCAAAATCCATCCAAAAGCTCATGTCTGATGGTAAACTCATGTAGCAGAACGGTGCAGTGTAAAAGCCTACCACCCATAGCCTCGCTTTGACCCTTAAAATATGACGTCAGCATAAATATAGAAGGGTGTATTGTGCACAATTAGATAAACCACGTGGTTGGGGAGGGTTAAAACCCCCCTTTCAAGGAGTGGAATATTCTAAAATCATTAAAATGTGTTTTTCTGTAAAACAACATGGTGCTTTGTATCTATTTAGTTATTATAACTCAAAAGTATCAATAAAAAGGAATTGGTAACTCAATTAAACTGGAAAACACGATTTATTGCTTAAAAATAAGGGTAAATATGACGCATATTCAAAATTCCCTACCTCAACAATAAAAAATAAAAATAAAAATGTTAGATTTAATATCCTTTAAGCACACTACATAACCTCTTACGAATGTGAGTTTCAATGTTGAACTAGCCTGAATATAGAAAATACATTGATTTCAAATTTCAGTAATTTCGGAAGTTTTTGGTAATTGAAAAAATGTCATTTTTATGCCATTTTTAAAGTTCACTTAGCATAATTTCTAAACCAAACAAGCAAATTTAAAAAATGCTATGTTATTATATATAGAACACTACAGACATGACCAACAAACTGTATAAATCGGTTGAGTTTAAAGCACATTTCTGTAAAGATAGAATTTAGGGTAATTTCAGTAAAAAACACTATATTCTTTGCATTAGAGGTGTCCGAATTTAAGAGGGTCTCACCCCAGCTAACAGAGGGGTGCCATGAATTTTTTGACATTACCAATGGGGATCCTTTCACCCCCCCTTGGTGATCCCCAAATTATAATTGAAATTCGCTGACCCTCATCTTTCAACTTTATTAACAGCCTGCATGAACCTTAAAAAATCTGACACTTAATTTGACCAAGTTTGTTTAAAATCGGCCGAAAGGTTTTAGGATGGTGTTTTATTTTTCATTTTGACCACGAAACCGTAACAAAAATAAAAAATAACAGAAAGAAAAAAGAAAGTAAAGAAAAAAAAAGGAAGAGAAAGAAAGAGAAAAAGATCGAATGGGTGAAATAGTTTCAGCGTGTCGTGGCCGAGCGGATAAGAACACCGGACTCAAGCTCTGGTGTTTCTGATCAGCAGACTGTGGGTTCAAGTCCCGGTCTTGACACTTGTGTCCTTAAGCAAGACACTTTACCATTATTGCTTCGTCGTTCGGGTGGGACGTAAAGCCGTTGGTCCCGTGTGTTGTGTAACGTAAAAGAACCCAGTGCACTTATCGTAAAGAGAAGGGGTTCGCCCCGGTGTTCCTGCTTTGATTGGCATCATTGCGCCACATCATCTTGTAAACCGTTACATGGTGCTATGTGAAGGAGTAGGTCTCATACTTACGTAGCCCCACATACCTTGCAGGAAAATAATGAATGTTGAAGCGCCTTGAGCGTCACTTAGTGACTGATATGAGTGCTATAAGAAGCCACTATTATTATTTATTATTGTATCACAATATATCAACTCACCTGCTAAATTAATCACGCCGATGACTATAGCTATCATCCATCCGATTAGCCAAGTCTGGGCTGCAAACTGCTCCTTAAAAGTCGGTAACATGAATCCAAGACCCTTCATCACCCCTATCCAAAGCATCCAATCAAACAAATTACACAATACTGCATACCTGCCTAAAAGTTGTTTTGCATTTGCCATGGTGTTAACCCTTTCAGCCCCAATGGCGACTTTAGTCGACTGTGCACTATACCCTGCTTGCGTATATTTTTTTACACCGCAGCGAGGGGTTTTGTACTGTAACACTGTCAATTCCGTCTTGAGATAGGAGACTAGGTCTAACCCTAAACCCTCACCCTAACCCTAACCCTAACCCTAACCCTGACCCTAACCCTAACCCTAACCCTAACCCTAACCCTGACCCTAACCCTAAACCTTAACCTTTATAGGCATAAATGTTTGTAGTCTCATCTCAAGACAGGAATTGACAGTATTACAGTACAAAACCCCTCGCTGCGGTGCTTGAGCCCCAATGGCGACTATAGTCGCCCAAGATAACACACAAAAAAACACTCAAGCCTGAGCACAAAGGCCATTTGTTCAAAAGCTTCAGTTTTGTCCATGTTCACCTTCCATACCCAAGCTTACCATCATTGGAAAGAGAAAGATCGGATCTTTCCCAATGGTGGTCAAATAAAATAGGGTTGCTGTTATGCAATCACTTCAAATTGGAGTGGAAAGATCCGAAATGCCAAACACCTACGGAGCGCCATATGGTTGTGTGCAAAAAAGTGTTTGGGTTTACAGAACACACTTGGGAAACAAAGACCAAGAACTTGGACATTTATTGGCTGATTTCAATGATTTTTTAATTATATGAAAGGAAATTTAATGAGTAAGACAATTTGTACTACTTATTATGCTCTAAAATGAAATCTTCAAGGTAATAACAGAGTTTGTAAAATCGAACTTTGAACACAAGCTTCCTGTTGTGTGAGAATGTGTGCTTCACGCTGAGTGGTCAAACAACGTGGGCCACAGCGGTTGTTTATGTCTAAAGAACTTGGGGCTGAAAGCTGCCATGATTTAACAAATAAGGGGCACTATATCCAACCAGTCATTGCTCTGTGATCCAACAATATCCAACTATATCCACTGTATCCAAAATGGAGGCCTTAAATTTGTCAATGCTTGATCGAACGTGGCATTGATGCATCCTCATTGTGTAGTCTGACAATAAGTGCAGGTGAATACACCTGTCAAAGGTGACGAGTCGCTGTACTTGATTATTTTTCTCTGCCGGTTTTCCGTAATAATGTTAACCAATCAAAGATATACATCCATATGTCTATAAAGGACTTACAAGTTATTTAGAAAATGTATGTACGGGCAAAGCATGTTTTGAAAGAAACTATTTTGAAAGATTGTAGGCTAATTGTTTGTTTGTTATTTGATTGCTTGTTTTGGGGGCTTTTTTTTGCCTCTTTTTTTGTTTACTGATTTGCATTGGAGTCTTTGCTGCTCCATTCTTTTTATTTGTGTTACTGCAGCTCCGATATTGGTCAGGAAACGCTAATATCGTCGTATGGAGTCGGTAAATATTTTGTTGACACTTCGAGTATTAAAACAAATTTCCTCTCCTACTTATTTAGGTAACATTTAACTAGATTGAACACGGTAGGATCGATACGGTTAATCAAATCACAGCCACTCTTAAAGTTTGCTCAGGAGAAGTAGCTTTCGTAAATTGATTTTTGAATTCAGTTACCTCAATAGTTTTGTTTTTTGTACAGATTAAAGGCACTGTACACGTTTGGTAATTGTCAAAGACCAGTGTTCTCACTTGGTGTATCCCAACATATTCATAAAATAACAAGTCTGTGAAAATTTGGGCTCAATTGGTCATCGAAGTTGCAAGAAAATTATGAAAGAAAAAACACCCTTGTTGTACAAATCTGTGTGCTTTCAGATAGGAATAAAAACTTCTTTCAAGAAGTTTTTATTATTTTAGTGAGAAATTACCTCTTTCTCAAAAACTACGTTACTTCAGAGGGAGTCGTTTCCTACAATGTTTTATACTATCAACAGCTCTCCGTTGCTTGTTACCAAGTAAGTTTTTATGCTAATATTTGTTTTGAGTCATTACCAAACGTGTACGATGCCTTTAAACTGAGCGAGGAAAAAATGGTATACAGGTGGAGTACATGTACAGCTATGTCAGGTATTACATCCAACAAAATTGGATCTGAACATAGCAAACAATTTTGGTTCATGCTCAACTCAGGGCTAAATAAGAAAGATTATGTTTGGAGAATAAGATACAGCTGGTTGGAAGTGCACTGTTCTTGCTCGGAAAGCAATGAGGCAAACACATACTATCGGTAACTTATAAATTAAGTGTATCACTTAGGTAATGAGCACGGTAGAATATTCAAAGTTTCACCCATAATGTGACAAGAAACAATTGGACTACTCATCCAAATACAATATCAGGCTAGGAATAAAAACAAAATACAATAAACTACCCACAAACAGCATCTATACTTAAAGGAGAAAAATCCTTCACTAATAGTACTTATGACGAACATAGGAGCTGGTAATCTATTACAATGAAGTACATGCATTTCCTGAAAATGGTCTTATAAAATGACAGTATGCATGGTGAAAGTGTCAGACACACAAATACCACTCCAGAAGGTTATATAAAAATAGCCAGGGTAGGCCTACACCAAACAACACGACATTATTCCACTTAGCATCTACTTTAAAATTGGGAACCCACAATCCTTGTCACTAAGCGTTCTTAGGGAAAAATTAAAGATCCGATACATTTATCACACGGCAATAGTGGAGGATAATATATATACGGTAAATATGCCACACATGTCTCTATGAACAAACCTCTGATAAATCAGAAAACACCCTGAATAAAAGATTCTGCATATGATAATTTAAGCCAATTGTATTTGAAGCTAGTAACTTTGGTGATGCAGAAGGAGTTTTTACTTATTCTACTGTGAGTGTCATCTGTGTAAGCCACCATTAGGCAAAATTAAATATTTGAAGAGTTGTTATTGTTTTTGCAAGATCGAAACCCGGGGTCTGGATTGACGTAACTGTGCGTTTGGCGCAGAACGAAGCCAAATTTGACTGAAAAGATTATTGAAAAGGCCGTTTTCATGAAAACAAATTACAATAATAATAACCAGATTTAGGTGTTTGCCCTTATGACAAACACACAGCTGTTACGTTTGTTTTACTTTGATTAAACGCTCCAGACCTTGAAAGTTAGTCTGACTTTGAGATAGCAGACCCTTCACCTTTGACAGGCCCTTTTTGACTTCAAGTGTGCCCACAAACCTAAACCTGATCTTCATTCTGATACTAACCCTGAAACTGATTTTAAACCTGACACTGACCCTGAACCTGACCCCGACTTTTACCTTCATTCTAACTGGACCATGTGCTATAGTACCCTTATTCGTATCCTCACCCCACCTTGTTCAGAAGTTATAAATTATTAATTTGAACTTCCTGCTTGGACCGGAAGAAAGGTCAAATTGGGAACGCGTTTTGTAATAAAATTGTTCAATGTGCCATAAGCTGCATATGGCACACAAACTATAACTGACATAAGGTTCAGGAAATGTGATTATTTACATTTGAACTTCCTGTTTGGACCGGAAGGAAAGGTCAAGTTCAGGTCACGTTTTTTAATATAATGTCACATATGTCATTACAACACTTTTGACATTTTATTCAAAATGATGACCCCAGTTTGACCCTTACTTCCGGTCCAAACAGGAAGCTCTAAAATGTAACCAAAAATCACATCTCCTGAACCACGAGTCATCAAGTCGTAATGTTTGCGCTGTGGTTTAACAACACGTGTGACATTTTATTCTTAAATGACCTCATTTTGACCTTTCACGTCCAAAAAGAAACTTCAAATTATAAAAATCATATTTCCACATTATTTCCTGAAACCACATGTCAAAAAGTCACAATCTTGGTTCCGTCTTGTACCTTAAGACACCTTTGAAAAAAACATTTTTTGTTTTTTAAATAAGTCTCCATGCTTGTTTGAATTACGTTTACTTGTTACACACGCACAAAAAGTCCTTTGGGGATACGCAAGTTGATTTCAATATGATGTTCATTGTTCAAAGAATCCTGTCATCATCAAACCTTTTTCGATTATATACTGGTGGGATACTGTATAAATGTTTGTTTCCCTAAAAAGCCGGACGACTCCACCATGACATCATTTAATGTGAATGTTGTACCTGTGTACAAAATCTATGCCTCTAAAATTCTAAACGTGATCAAGTCCTAGTCCCATATACGAGTGATGCTATTCGTATTTTGTACAATATACATAGACACCCTACGGTGGGAGACTTAGACATGTATATTTATTTACGAGATTCAGAAACAAATTGAATGAAGCTCATCCTCAGTGACTGCTGTGCGCCACATCAAATTGTCATCATTCAGAGTAACAATTGAAATAGGGCCTTCCTTTATCAGAATTGCGTAGATTTTACCGGAAGTCAAGGTCAAATGGAGTTCCATTATATGTTTCGTTTCTTAAGTTGTTACATACTTTCCCAATGATGAATAGATTGCAAAAATCAAATGTGTTGCTTAGAAGTTAAGATTTTCTTTTTATATTAAATTTCAACTTCCGGTTTGAATCGGAATTCCAGGTCAAACGGGTTAATATCTTGTGTAGCGCGTGCTTAGTTCATTAATACCTTTCAGATGATGATTGGATTGTAAATATACGATGTGTGGTTCAGGAGTTATGAAATTGTCAAATATTCAAGTTTTCCAAATGAATTCCTAAATGTAGCTGTACAGTACATAACTGGAGCGTCTTGGAACCAAGACTATACACACGTTAGCTAAACAACACGTGTTACGTGCATGTACAGGTTCAGCTTG